>JACTAT010000218.1:567462-595705 GCA_014526335.1 Chrysaora quinquecirrha
GAATTGATTTCGAATCGTCAATAACTAGATCCAATAGAGGAACAGCATCCTTACTTATAATGAGATCACAACAAACAGCAAACACTTTTTCATTCTCATATTTTTCTTTTAGATATAGCGTACAAGCAATCATACTACATTTCCAACTGGTATCCACTGGAAGTGGATTAACAAAATGAAAACATGTCTATTATTTAGAGTTACATTCATATTACTGGTCTAATTCTAACTGTTAGTGATGTTGCTCCAATATATTGCTTTGCGGAATAGAGAGATGTTAATTTCATAGGATTCCCATCATCATCTACCAATCTTATTGGAATTTGTTGAAACTGCAACCTCTCCAGTGGTGTGAAAATTATATTTTTTGGACCATAATATCTAACATATGTATCGAGATCTGAATCGTAAAATGTTAGTTTTCTCAAAACTCGCCTTTTCTCAATACCACCAAGATAGTTGCTTTCCAATAGATCACATTCTATATTTATAGATGTATGTTCATTTAGATGAACACCATCCTTTATTCTACTCAAACAGTTTATCTTTCCTCCAGTTAACAGATCGCCATCTGCCTTCTTCTTATATACAATCAGATACATAGCCTAATGAGGTTGTATGCTGTCAGAAGTCTTGTATTCAAAGTATGTCACTATTGAACCATTTGGCAAAGTGTGATTCATTTGATCTTCCAAACTGAGGAAATGAGCCAAAGGTCTTGAAAATTTTATGAGAAGTGCACTGGTAAATTTTAGTCACTTTCCTTGATATGTTTAATATCCCAATGATTTCAAATCATCTTTCATTTCAAACTGTATCTTTCCACCAATCAATGATACTGATAACATGTTTTTCAGCTCATAACCAAACTCAGGGAAATGCAATACTCTGTCATTGAAAAGCCTTTTGAATTCATAATACATGAGAGTATAATCGCATGTTTCAATAATTTCTTTATCAAGATAGATTTTTCATTAAAAAAATCATTTATACCCAAAGTAAGCAAATTCCCCTTATCATCCGTGACTGTTACATACTCATTTGCTATTGAAAACCAATATTGATCTTGCAGTGATTTTTCTTGTCTATCCGGCAACGTTATCTGTAACAATGCCATTTCCCACTTTATCTTATTGTTTAATTGAAATACATGAGGTAAATCAACTGTGAAATCTACTAATTTCATTCTATCGGTAGCAAATCCAGAAGGAAGAACTAAATCAAATTCTTTATCAATAATATTGTCTCCAATTGGCTTTCAGCTACCCACTCATCAAATTGTGGAGGATAACCTCTCCATCTGATTAAGTAGAAGTTTTTGCCCCTCTTCTTCTTAGTTTTCAACACTTGCTCGACAACAAATGTTTTTGGAAGATACACACGCTGTAGCTCTTCTTTGTAAAAACAATCAACTATCACTGATCTTGAATATTTCTTCAGTGTAATTTTGCAAGTAACCTTAATCTTAAACATTCTCTTCTTCAAACTCAATCTTACATAATCTCCAGTTTTGAAAAGCTTTTTATTTTTTCTGGTTTCTTTTTTAAACAGTCTTTTTCGAACAGTGTCGACATTGTCTTGGTTGTCTTCAGAAGGTCTCATACCAATAGATCTGTGGTATGTATTATTGTATGAGTTGACAAAATCGTGCAAATTATCAATATATCTCAATTAATTTCGTGCTGTAAAGTATCTATACATTCGTCCTTTTAATGTTCTGTTAAATCGTTCAACAATTGCTGCCTTTACTTCATTATTTGCAGTGTAAAATCTAATACCGTTTTTCTTCAACAAAAGCTTGGAATTCTTTGTTTACAAAGTCGCTGGCTTTATCCAATCGTATCTTTTTAGGTTTTCTTACGGATAAAATTTCTTTAAATGCATTGACAATTTCCATACTTGCTAAAAGTATCAATACAGCATAAGAGGAATGTAATGTTGTCATTTTCTGTTTTCAAATGCGCCATATCAACAAGATCACATTCCCATAAATAATCAATGTTATTGGTTAGTATCCGCTCCGGTTTAAAATTCTTCCTACTTGGTTTTGTTTAGTGAATAGGCAAGACTAGTTTTACTCCACTCTTCAACATCTTTCCTTTTTAAATAAGGAATCACTTTTTTGAATTCCCTATATGCTTTATCCAGACTCCCTAGAGAACCCGGAACAGAAGGATCAGAATATAACTTTTCTAAACTCACAATAAGTCAATTAAAGGGCCCCTAAAGTCAAAAATTTTTTTTTAAGATTTCGATAGTGGATAACGCCCTGAAAGCCATCCTGAAGTTTTTTTTAAGAAATATTGCTTCTTCTGCCTGTTATAAGCGCTCAAAGTTGGACTCGGCGGGCAAAATCCGAGAAATTTTTCTCGGAAAAAAGCCCTGTGTGACGTAACACGGGGCTATTGTTACGTCACACAGGTCTATTGTTATCATTTCGGTGAGTAAAACGCGTAACTCGGCCATGACGATTCCTGATCGGTCAGAAACCGAGAAAACAAGCACAGACAGGCACAGACCGCATTTGGCATACTGTTTTCAGTCTTTTGGGAGTACTTGCTACTAGTCGTCAGACGCTTTCGCTTTCTCTCAAATTATAGTGTGAGAATAATCGTACTGTTTGATTTTTTTCCTTTATCATATTATTTTATTATTTTTGAACACCAAACTGCGAAATGCCAAGAAAGTGTTTCGTGGAAGACTGTGGCAGTGTTTCTTTGCCACATAAAGTAGCGTTGTTCGAGTTCCCTCGTGAGGAACCACTTCGGTCGGCCTGGGCTGACTTCGTTGGAGTTGAACGCTTCCAGCTAAAGTGGACCAGTAATGCTCGTATCTGCAGTGCTCACTTCACAGAGAACTGCTTCAGAAACTATCAGCTTTGGAGAAATGGTACAGCTGCAAAACTCCATCTTTTACCCAACGCTACTCCTGCTACTGTTGTTAGTAGCTCTGGGCTCGGACAGATAAGGGCCAGACATGCTGCAGAGGAGACCTCGCATGTAAGTGCTTCCCTATCTACTTTTATACTTCTAATTGAGGTTGCAAAGCCTATCTAGTGCTACATGATATACTATCTATTTCTACATGGTGTAATGGTGTATTTCTCCTGCAGAGCCACCAGGCTATATATAATTTGGTTTATCTATTTTCATTTTTTCATTTTCAGAAGCCTGTAATGGTATCTCTAGAAACAGAGTACAGACCTCCGCGCACAACGAAAAGAAATGCCTCTGTACAATGCACATTGAGTGGGGTCCATTACCACCTCCAAAACATCAATTGCAACCCAGACTGAGCTGCAGTGTGATTTGTGGACACCAGTACCAAGGTCATCATCAACACCAATCCACAGAGATGATGAGATGGATACATCCGAACTACAAACTGGATGTACAGGTTCCAGCCTATATATACCCGATACTGAAGAGGATGTCCATGACTTGACAACAGTGGAAAACAATGCTTCGTAAGTCCTTTGATATTGTGTAAATACATGTATTGCCATACTATTCGGAGGTCTAAGGGACCATTTTGATATCTTCCAAAATAAAGTACTGTAGGCATTCTGCACTTTTTCTAAATTATGTATACGTATTATTGCAGGTGCATGGAGGGGCAGTATGTTGGTGAAATAAAGTTCATTGTATTCAAGAGTTGCTTGATGGAGCTTTTTTCCAAATGCCCTCTGTGCAAGCAGCCTTGTGGAGTAGAAGACGAGAAACAGATTGGAACCCAGATTTCCATACTCCAAACCTGCACCTCTTGTGGGTATCAAAGAAATTGGTTTTCTCAGCCATCCTATGGAAAGATACCGGCAGGAAATTTACAGCTGGCAGGAGCAATTTTCTTTAATGGCTCTTCATTCAGAAAAGTCATAAAAACATTGCAGTCGATCAACATAGCATGCTTTAGTGAAGTTACCTTCTACAACCATGCAGCAATTTATTTACAGCCTGCTATTTACCATGTATGGAAGTCTCATCAGAACAAGCTTTTTGAACAGCTTTCGAACATGGATGGCAGCCTTGTGTTAGGCACAGATGGAAGAGCAGACTCTCCAGGCCATTCTGCAAAATATGGCTCGTATACAGTAATTGAAGAAAGAATCAATAAAGTTATTGATATCCAGCTAGTCCAGGTATTATTTACACATTTTTTTTTATAACAACACTTTCTATTTTTTTTTCAGGGAATTTGCACATACGTGTTCACCCCATGTTTAAAATGTGTTTCCGGGCAAAGGCATGCTAGTTACCTTTGCTTTGTGTGAATTTGTGATGTTTCTTGTAAAGGTTGTTCGTAGAAAGAAATGTTTACTTTACAGTCAGTGAATACCTCTTTGATTTATCTTCCCTAACAGCCACAACCTTATTTTCTTAGATCATTTCCTTTTGCTGTCCTAAGGTTGGACCCCTGGCTAAGGAACTCAATGCCTTTTATATGTGCATCAAAAAATTGCTTGGAAATTTTTAAATTAAAATTCTTTCTTTGTTTGTTAGTGCAATGAAGTAGCCAATAGCAATGCCATGGAGAAAGAAGGCCTCATAAGAACTTGCCGCAGTATTCAGAGTGCTGGACTAAACATTGGAGTTCTCATTACTGATCGTCACCTTCAGATTCAGAAGTGGATTCGCGAGAATCTACCAGAAGTAATGCACTATTATGATGTTTGGCATGTTGCAAACGGTAAATAAAGCAAAGCTTGTTGCCTTGATTTAAAAATGCTTTTTGTTTTGAATCCAACAACAACAAGACCTTCAGACTAATTTTATTTCACATATGGACTATTTCATGTTTCACAAAGAAAATAACAGCTGCATCACAACAGAAAGAATGTGAACAACTTGCTGGATGGGTGAAAAGCATGTCAAACCACATGTATTGGTGCGCATCAACATCTGATGGGGATGGGGAAATGGTCCTTGCAAAATGGCTGTCACTAAGTAATCACCTGCAAAACATTCATGCCAACCATGGGGAAATTTTTCCATCCTGTGCACATGATGACCTTGGAGAGGCTGGAAGGTTGAAACAATGGCTCAAACCAAGTATACTTGTTTATTCTTATCATGAAAAGGGTTACTTGTAGCCTTTAAAAAGTCAGGACAAATTGTGTTCAGCAGTGATTCATAAAGCCTATCATCTCTAGGAACCAAGGCATCAGAGAAAGCTGAACAGTTGATACATGACAAGAATCTTTCTAAAGCTATCAAGAAACTTAGTCCTTTTCATC
Source organism: Chrysaora quinquecirrha (assembly GCA_014526335.1). Lineage (NCBI taxonomy): Eukaryota > Metazoa > Cnidaria > Scyphozoa > Semaeostomeae > Pelagiidae > Chrysaora > Chrysaora quinquecirrha. The sequence continues at coordinate 572,696 of JACTAT010000218.1, forward strand.
AAACTTCAAATGTGGAGGCATATCACTCTTTGATTCTCCACTTTTGTCCTAAAATGACTGCATTCAGTTACAAGGGGATGCTGTGCAGGTAAAGTAACCTATATTTAGATTTCGTCTAACTAGAAAATATTGTTGCAATTTTATTAGTTGCACATTTTTTAAACAAAGTCAATAACTTTTTGGACAAAGCTTCTAGAAGCATATGGAACACAAACAAGCAAATGCAACTTAACTTTGTAACGGTGTTGTCTACATTAGCCCTTTATAGAGAAATGGAATTATTGTTTGCTACTCCAAATGCATTTTGTTGTTGTCATTGAGTATTTATTCTTTATTTTGGTAGAGGAATAAAGCCACTGATTTTATCACTTGTTTTAGACTTCTTCTTGCTGCTTTGCACTATAATGAAAACAGCGACAGACCTCAAGCAACAACCAGTGATGGCAAAGCTGCACATTCAGTCAAATTTCCAAAATACAAAAAAGGAGGCTATATCATTCGAGTTAAGCAAACTGCACCAACATATGGTATGTGATATCGCAGTGGCTTTTTTATATTCTCTTGAAGATGCTGACTTGTGGTAAGGTTTTATTTCAAAATTAAACTTTCCAGGATACATTGAGACATTAATGAAAACTTTATGTGATGAAGTCATTGTCAACTCTGACCCATTTCAACAAGAAATGGCCAGTGTAGTAGCTCCAGAGCCTATGTGCAAGAGATATGAGCATCCAGACAGAGAGAATGCTATAGCCCAATACTGCAAACGTTTCAACACCTAACTTGATGCACGAAAAAGAAACAAACAACTATGGCGGATAGTGGCTAGATTTTGTCATTGACAGAATCTAGAATGGAGATGTGGACACCTCTATACTTCCACTAGTCTGGGTGTTCGCCTTGGGAAAGTGATAGCACGCCCTTATCCTCCCTGCCAGGGTTACGGCGAAGAATTCACAGTCAGCTGGGGCTGCAATAAGGTATTGCCAGAATAACAAAACTATTTAACAAAAAATGATATTCAATCATAAGAATACAATTTATGGTATGATGTGTCATTGATTGATAATCTTCAAAATAACTTTTCATGTACTTTAGTAATATGCTATTAATCATTTCTAGTAGATTTTCACAGAGGACCATGGTTATGATAATTTATCAGATGGTGAGAATGGGGTATGCATCACCATTTCACAGAATAGAATTCAAAGCAAACTGCCAATGGAAATAATGACAAGAGAACCACAAAGATACATCCAAGATTCAACGTGATGTTATTGGTATTGATGGATGAATACAATTATGATCACAATCTGATCGCATTAGAGGACAGTATTATCATTATTATGTCCACATTTTTAAAAACATAGCAATTCCAGGAGTACAGTCGGACTTGCACTAGAATCAAGTTTCTTGTAATTAGGACTCAAATTTTCGGTCTAAAACCCATCTGCCTTCAAATATTTCAGAATTTGAAAGCATTGGATCCCTTAATTAGTACATCACAATAATAGTATTTCTCCTGACCTAAATAGATCATCTGTCTATTATCACAGTGAAGAAATGGGGCTTGCTATTACATGATATATTGGAAAAAAAATAATTTTTAATTGAATTTGCGATTTCAAATCAACACCATTTTAAGCAACAAGCTTTGCCACAAATGATTAAAAATGAAGGCTATTGACCATTTTCTTTTCCTGGCAAATGCTTTACTGATCTAATGATTTTGTTACCCTCTGTGTGAAAATTTGCAAAAATTATAACCTGGTCATGTATGAAAAATAAGGATGAAAACTACTATATACATATATTACAAACTAAGTTACATCTTGATAACCAACAAATTCATGCTGCCCAAACTCTTCTTCATTTCCAGGTGGAGGAAAATTTGCCCGAATACAGCAAACAGCACAAGCAGGAAGCACTACTCTCACCTCCCTGCCAAGAAAGCCCCAACACCATCTGGCAAGTTGACGATAGGCTACATGCCTGTTCTGTTTGTGCTCTGGACCGTTGTAGTGCTGCTGGTACTGTGTACGATACTGAAACCATGCTGTCTGAAGAACCCATCTATTCAAACAAACGGCATGAAAAGCATCCGTATCAGTTATGCAGGAAGGCTGGTTTTCTTCAGAATGGGTTGCAGCAACTTCCTCAAGCTTGTTGGCCACCTCCACAACTTCATCACAGCAGATACATCCATGTGCCGTTGGCATGATCTGGCAATGACCACAGGTGCAACTTTGAGACAAAATTTATGATAAATTATTTCTGAGTGATTAATTTCATCTTCCATTAATCCAATTAATCAAAGTGTATTAATTAGTTATAAATGGGACACATTCTGAACTTTTTTAGAATAATGCTGTTAGTGCAACAAGGACCTTCAGAGAACATTTGACTAATCTGTTTTGTATGTATCTAGATTAATAATATTTATTATACTGATAACAGCTGACATACAAGGACAGAGACATCAGAACAGTAAATCTGAGCCATAACTGGCTGAGGAATTCCACACGTGAGCTCATGTGTCAGAGCAATGATGGTGTTCAACTACCCAATATAACAAGTACAGACAACAAGCTAGTAACATAATAATTTTTGCATGTAAATTTAAATTGACATAAGGCTCGCTTGCTTTTGGGTCAAGGAATTCCATATCTGAGCTCTTGGCTGTGCATTCAGCACTTGAGCAATGATGGTGAACTTCTACAAAGCCAAAATACAGCAAAACAAAAAGGGTATGAATGCTTTAATTCTATGTGAAATTGAAAGCTTTAGAAGTTTGGTATTTTTTAATTGAATTTTATATGTCATTGATAAGAAAGCTCACCAAGATAAATCATGCAGTCTGTCTTCATTTTCGTTTCCCTATCTCTATTCTCAGCTCTAGGTCCAACTCTTCCAATTGCTCTACCAGATATTGAGGTTCAAACTGGTACGGTAAGACATTGCCATTTTCAACTATAATATCTGGAGAGCCTTGAGAATCCATAGATTGAGCCTCTGAATCCAAATCAGACATCCCGACGTACACACTGGAAACAAAACTGGCCTCATCACTGCTGGCGCTGCTGCTCGGATCAGATCGATCCGCCATCTTTGCAAAGACAAAGTGAAGTCCAGTTTTTGCTGCCTAACCGAAAATTTTGTCCGAAGATTTGGCGATTGCCGACTGGCAGTGTGACGTCAATTCAGGATTTTCCGAAAATAACAATTCAATTCAATTTTCGAAATACAAATGCTTATATAAGCAAAACGGTGCTAGATATCAAAGAAATAATAACAGATTCCTTTTCAAGAGGTCCATTCCCATCATAATCAGAAATAAAAATCTTTGACTTTAGGGGCCCTTTAACAATTCTAAAAATTTAACACTTGTACAGTTTTTTCTTTGTCGCTTTCTTTTCTTGCACTTTCTTCCTTAATTTATGATCTTTTTAGGCTTTTTCTTCACTGGTTCATTGTCAGATTTGCTTAGTTCCATAACTATCTTTTCAAAAGAATCCATTTTTACTGCCTTACTGAATTGCCGATCTCTATTTATAACCTTTTTTAGACTTGTAAACCACTAAAGGAGCTTCATTAGCGAAAATATTAGTACCAAATCTCATATCTTCTCCAATCGATTGTGTGAAATCACAAAGTAAGTAGCCGCACATTCTTGCTGTTGCATCATTGTAAATGTCAAGGAATGTTTTTGAAGATGTGGGCACAATTTGTCGCGCAAGAAATCTAATTTGACTTCTATCACGAGCATTCTTGAAAAATACTTGATATTGAGTATTGAGAGCTAAATTTTTCATTTCTGTTCCTCTTGGAAAAGGGTTTTGCATCATAACAATGACGTTGATGTTTAAATGAGAACTTCCTCTTGTGAACAATTTTCCCAAATCTTTAAAGTTGGCAATTTCATGCATTAAATCATTGACAACAATAGTTAATCTTTTGTCGGATCTTTCGATTTCTTTGTACAAGTTTTCAGGTAGCTCAGTAAAAATCTACAATTCCCGTTAAAACTTTTTTTAACATGCTCAAACAATTCCAGTTGATTTGTTCCTAAGATCCACATAAGATTGGGATATTGTCTGCCATTATCAATTATATTGTTATAATTTTTCAACAGATTTTCCACCCAAGTCCCTTTGCCGCTTCCGCTTACTCCAGATAAAATCAAAGAAAAAGGTGCTTTAAATCTCAAATCGTAACTCATATTTATAACAATATCTTAACATCTCATACAACAGGTAACATCTATTTATAACAAATTCTTAACATCTAGCTCTAACATCAAAATAATATCTATTAAATCTAATTTTGAACATCTCATAAATAACAACGTTCAGTCTAGACAAATGCGATGATTAAATTGTTTATTATTTGTTTTAATAATTGCAGCAGATATATCGTTGTCGAGAGACTTGGATGAGATAATTCATCATACAGGTTTTCAACTCTGGATTTGATTATTTGATTCAGACGACCATTCTTCTTCTTCAGCTCATCAATCATTGATGTCTTGAATGATTCTTTCCCTTCAGCCAGCATGTCGGAGTTGACATAACTAATGTGAAATGTTAGAAATCTGAAAGTATTATGAACCATACAATCTCGCTTGTGGTCAGAAGCATCAATTTGTTTTGTCTCTGTAGTTGCAGACTTTTCACAATACTTTTTTGCTTTGCAGAAAATACATTTCAGGAGAACTTCCGCGTATGCTTCTTGCCCTTGACCTTCGACGTCTGGATGTTTTTGTTTCGTTTTCTTTGTTTTTTTTCATCATCAATCGCTGGTCTACAATCATGGCCATAAATTATGAGACAAAGTGCGAGAAAATGAAATCTTCCACCCCTTCCCCCCATTTTCAATGTTGGAGACACAGCAAGAGTGTGGCAAGTGTACTCATGTTACCAATTCTTCAACACTGAATAAGGGGAGAGGGGGACGTGGTTTTACGTTTGTGTTTACGTTTGATTTGTCTCAAAATATTTTGTCAACATGGAATAATGATTGTACACGTTCAGGACGGAGACAGTACCTTATCACGTACTCGCAAGTTGATGAAGTGAAATTCCCAACAAGAGAGAGTTTTGGTTGTATGCTGGAGAGTGAATTCAACTCTGGTAAATCTGTAGTTAAAGTGGAGCAATGGGCCTGTTGTCGGGAACCACACGAGAAAGGTGGATTTCACTACCACTGTGCTCTGAAAATGACAGGGAACAAAAAGTGGCTAGCTGTGAAGGAAAACATCACAAAAAGTATGGTATAGTTGTGAACTTTAGCGATAGCCATGACCACTATGTCAGTGCATATAGATACGTGACGAAAGAAGATCAGAATGTTGCTCATAGTAAAGGCCATAAAAACTTGGCTGATGCGAGATCTCCAAAAACAAAACATTCAATTGCTGGTAACCAGGCCGCTGGAAAGAAAAGAAAGCTATCTTTGTCAGGTGGAAATCAAAACAAAGTATCAGTAGTACCCAAGAAGAAAAAACGACGTCTCAGTAACTCCGAAGTAGCAGATTTCATCCGAAAACACAACATCACAACATACACGTCCTTGTTTGCCACTGCTGAGGAAAGAAAAGAAGAAGGAGAAAATGATATAGCCGAATTTGTTTTGTCCCATCAAGAAAAGCATACAAGGGAGCTGATCAGCAAGGCATGGGTTATGAAAGGGGCACCAAGCAAATTGCAGAGAGAAAAAATATCTCGAATTACAGAAGTTCAAAATGCCTTGGAAGGAGAATGCGTTCTTGGTTGCAACAAAACCTGGTTACAGTGATCCTTAGAGGTTCTCAACTTCAACAATGTGGACCCACAAGTCTATGCTTTAAGCTTGCGAGATATCTTGGTGAATGGAAGAGGTAAGTTCCGAAATCTAATCCTTCTTGGCCCTGCAATTTGTGGGAAAACTTTTATGTTAAAGCCACTGAAAAGTATCTTCCGTGAAAAAGTCTTTGAAAACCCATCTAATGATAAGTTTGGCTGGATTGGTGCAGAGAATGCAAGCATAATAATTCTACAAGACTTCCGCTGGAACAAGGATTCTATTACATGGAAGGATTTGCTGCTTCTTCTGGAGGAGGAAACTGTTAAGCTGCCAGCAACCAAAAATTTATATTCAGGCGATGTGGTCATTGACAGTGATGTTGCAATATTCGCCACAAGCAAAGCACCGGTCACATACAGAGGTCCCTACAATACAACTGACCAAGCTGAAGACGCAATGATGAAGGTACGTTGGAATGTCATCAACTTCACCTATCAATTTTCTGAAAAGAATCAGAAAACTGCTCTGCCTTGCGGTCGATGCTTTGCTGAATTGGCATTGCTTAACTAATCAACTTTACCACAATATAATGTTATGATATGATTGGAGAATTAGCAAGTTATATGCAACCTACATGTACATGTAACCACATGTAACCAAACATGTTTCCACACAAGTTCCCACCAGTTTATTAAGATTTTCTATATATTTTCACATGTTACCACATGTTACCAAACTTTTAAAAAATATATTTTTTATAAATAAGTGGTAACATGTGGTAACATGTGAAAATATATAGAAAGTCTTAATAAACTGGTGGGAACATGTGTGGAAACATGTTTGGTTACACGTGGTAACATGTTGCTGCTTTGTATAACTTCTGTGTTTTGTTAAACTTTGATAAATAACTAGCATGAATCAGATAAAGAAATACCAGCACCACCTATGTAGAAGCATCTCTGTCTTTCAGGTCATCTTTTCCTCCTCTGCACCCCCAACCGGCAGCCCTCACAAGGATTGGCAAGGCCAAAATGAAATGCTAATCCCTTGAAATGAGGGTGGTGGTACCTCCCCGGACGGCTGTGACAGGAATTACAGCCACGCATCCCTGGCATGAGGGGTATGAATGCAAACCACTACACTGCCTACCACCTACAAAATGCAGTTAACAATATGACGTGACCTGCAAAACATTTTACCTCCAAATTGGTGGACCTGGTTAAATCGTAATGAGAGATATATGTAAACATTGTCTAACCCCCTTAAGTACTTAATTTGCATACCTTTAGCTTTCATTACCATGCTTATTCTCTTATCCATTGTCTCGATTAATCAGTCGATTTCTTCACTCGGATACTCCATCATAGTTTTCTTTACAAGCTCTGAGAACTGTTCGCATGTTTCTTTCCGGATATCATTTGCCAAAGCTTGCTCTCTTAGTTTCTGTGTAACAGAGTTGAAGAAATTCTTAATTGGATTTAAATCTGGTGACCTTGCAGGAATCTTTAATACTTTAGCTCCAATTGAATGCAGTGCATCTCTGGCCTTTTTACTATTCTGCCGTGGACAACCATCTTGCAAAACTCTTTTCCCTTTTGGATCAATACTTTTTTGGAAAGCTGGTGGAAAAGCAGAATGAATCATATCGGCCATTTTCCGACCATTAATTGCTCCAGAATATTGCTCACATAGAACAACACCATTGTGATATGATATTCCAACCATGAAATTTACATTAACTGCACCCTCTTTGCTCCCTTTTGCTGTGCAACCACGTTTCAAGCCCTCACTTCTCTTCCTCCATTCCTCTTGCCTGATCAAGCGGATTGGTTTTGTAAACAAACCCCTTGCCATCCAAATAAAAGGAGATGTGATAACTCCAAAAGTCTTGTCCGATTTTATGCCTGCACACCTTCCGACAAAATTTCACTCTTTCCTTTAAGTCTTGCTGCGTCATCAGCCCCTTCTTTCGTGATCGTAGATAAGAGTATCCTTCTTCGTTCAAAACCCCTCTGACAGTTCGATTTGAAACCTTGCCTTCGACACTTGCTTCGACAGCAATTCGTCGTAATGTAAACGACCCGTGTGTTTCTCGGAGCTTCGGCACAGAACGCACAATACTCCTTTTAGCTGTGGGTGTTAGCTTGGGAGGCCGACCTTTGTTCAACTTTCTTTTATCATGAGGAACCTCTCCTCCAACAACCCTTTTTGCATGCCTGTAGATAGTCGCTTTACTATACTGTGGAAAAATTCTCAACAGCTCTGCACCCGTAACTTCAGCATTCTAATACAAGGCAGCGATTTCTGCTGATTGCCTCAGGGGAACTTGTTGTCGTCTCGCCATTTTGTAATTACTTTTGTTTGTTGTTTATTTTGATTTGTTTTGCTAATGATGTTGTTGTTGTTGTTGCTGTTCTTTTCTTGGTAAATAACAGACAGTAATCCGAAAACATTTTCCGTTTTATCTGTGGGTATCTATTTCTATTACAACTGTCAATCTTCATCACTTTCGTATGCCTACTGCTACAACATTTCTCACGAAAATTTGTTTAAGTCTAATGAATTTTAAGATGTCTCATTTTTTGAGAAAAAAAAGAGACGCTTATTTGTTACTTGTGGCGAGTTTTGTAGCGAAAAAAACTACATAGTATTAATCCAGGGCTTTGAGTCGAAGTGAAAAAATTGTTTTTGGTCTAAACAACATGGAATAATTAAGCAAAGCATCCGAAATGAATAATCTACACACTTAATACTGAAAATAGTGTTTAATCACTTCTTGAATAAGCTACAGGTACGAATTTTAGATGATTATCGTTAATTGAGGATCTATGAAATGTTCATTTACTTCATGCTCAATATAAAGTGGACATACATCGCCGTTAGCCTTCCACCCATAATTTATGCATGACAAAATGTCTCACTCCCAGACCTCTTGTCAAATTTTGGTGCGAAACGGGTTAATCAAATTTTTTCACAAATACACATGGTTGTTAGCGATAGTAGCGATAAGCACAAAATGGATTCGACATTTTCAGATACACGGTCAGGACGGAGACAGTACCTTATCACGTACTCGCAAGTTGATGAAGTGAAATTCCCAACAAGAGAGAGTTTTGGTTGTATGCTGGAGAGTGAATTCAACTCTGGTTAATCTGTAGTTAAAGTGCAGCAATGGGCCTGTTGTCGGGAACCACAAGAGAAAGGTGGATTTCACTACCACTGTGCTCTGAAATTGACAGGGAAGAAAAAAAGGCTAGCTGTGAAGGAAAACATCACAAAAAAGTATGGTATAGTTGTGAACTTTAGTGATAGCCATGACCACTATGTCAGTGCATATAGATACATGACAAAAGAAGATCAGAATGTTGCTCATAGTAAAGGCCATAAAAACTTGGCTGATGCGAGATCTCCAAAAAACAAAACATTCAATTGCTGGTAACCAGGCTGCTGGAAAGAAAAGAAAGCTATCTTTGTTAGGTGGAAATCAAAACAAAGTATCAGTAGTACCCAAGAGGAAAAAACGACGTCTCAGTAACTCGGAAGTAGCAGATTTCATCCGAAAACACAACATCACAACATACACAACATACACGTCCTTGTTTGCCACTGCTGAGGAAAGAAAAGAAGAAGAAGAAAATGATGTAGCCGAATTTGTTTTGTCCCATCAAGAAAAGCATATAAGAGAGCTGATCAGCAAGGCATGGTTTATGAAAGAGGCACCAAGCAAATTGCAGAGAGAAAAAATATCCCGAATTACAGAAGTTCAAAATGCCTTGGAAGGAGAATGCATTCTTGGTTGCAACAAAACCTGGTTACAGTGTGCTTTAGAGGTTCTCGACTTCAACAATGTGGACCCACCAGTCTATGCTTCAAGCTTGCGAGATTTCTTTGTGAATTGAAGAGGGAAGTTCCGAAATCTAATTCTTGTTGGCCCTGCAAATTGTGGGAAAACTTTTATGTTAAAGCTACTGAAAAGTATCTTCCGTGAAAAAGTCTTTGAAAACGCATCTAATGATAAGTTTGGCTGGATTGGTGCAGAGAATCCAAGCATAATAATTCTACAAGACTTCCGTTGGAACAAGGATTCTATTACATGGAAGGATTTGCTGCTTCTTCTGGAGGGGGAAACTGTTAAGCTGCCAGCACCCTAAGATTTATATTCAGGCGATGTGGTCATTGACAGTGATGTTGCAATATTCGCCACAAGCAAAGCACCAGTCACATACAGAGGTCCCTACAATACAACTGACCAAGCTGAAGACGCAATGATGAAGGTACGTTGGAATGTCATCAACTTCACCTATCAATTTTCTGAAAAGAATCAGAAAACTGCTCTGCCTTGCGGTCGATGCTTTGCTGAATTGGCATTGCTTAACTAATCAACTTTACCACAATATAATGTTATGATATGATTGGAGAATTAGCAAGTTATATGCAACCTACATGTACATGTAACCACATGTAACCAAATATGTTTCCACACATGTTCCCACCAGTTTATTAAGACTTTCTAAATATTTTCACATGTTACCACATGTTACCAAACTTTTAAAAAAGATATTTTTTATAAATAAGTGGTAACATGTGGTAACATGTGAAAATATATGGAAAGTCTTAATAAACTGGTAGGAACATGTGTGGAAACATGTTTGGTTACACGTGGTAACATGTTGCTGCTTTGTATAACTTCTGTGTTTTGTTAAACTTTGATAAATAACTAGCATGAATCAGATAAAGAAATACCAGCACCACCTATGTAGAAGCATCTCTGTCTTTCAGGTCATGATAAATAGCTTTATTTTTTATGAATTTTTCTTTTTCGTCCTCTGCACCCCCAACCGGCAGCCCTCACAAGGATTGGCAAGGCCAAAATGAAATGCTAATCCCTTGAAATGAGGGTGGTGGTACCTCCCCGGACGGCTGTGACAGGAATTACAGCCACGCATCCATGGCATGAGGGGTATGAATGCAAACCACTATACTGCCTACCACCTACAAAATGCAGTTAACAATATGATGTGACCTGCAAAACATTTTACCTCCAAATTGGTGGATCTGGTTAAATCGTAATGAGAGATATATGTAAACATTGTCTAACCCCCTTAATTACTTAATTTGCATACCTTTAGCTTTCATTACCATGCTTATACTCTTATGCATTGTCTCGATTAATCAGTCGATTTCTTCACTCGGATACTCCATCATAGTTTTCTTTACAAGCTCTGCGAACTGTTCGCATGTTTCTTTCCGGATATCATTTGCCAAAGCTTGCTCTCTTAGTTTCTGTGTAACAGAGTTAAAGAAATTCTCAATTGGATTTAAATCTGGTGACCTTGCAGGAATCTTTAATACTTTAGCTCCAATTGAATGCAGTGCATCTCTGGCCTTTTTACTATTCTGCCGTGGACAACCATCTTGCAAAACTCTTTTCCCTTTTGGATCAATACTTTTTTGGAAAGCTGGTTGAAAAGCAGAATGAATCATGTCGGCCATTTTCCGACCATTAATTGCTCCAGAATATTGCTCACATAGAACAACACCATTGTGATATGATATTCCAACCATGAAATTTACATTAACTGCACCCTCTTTGCTCCCTTTTGCTGTGCAACCACGTTTCAAGCCCTCACTTCTCTTCCTCCATTCCTCTTGCCTGATCAAGCGGATTGGTTTTGTAAACAAACCCCTTGCCATCCAAATAAAAGGAGATGTGATAACTCCAAAAGTCTTGTCCGATTTTATGCCTGCACACCTTCCGACAAAATTTCACTCTTTCTTTTAAGTCTTGCTGCGTCATCAGCCCCTTCTTTCGTGATCGTAGATAAGAGTATCCTTCTTCGTTGAAAACCCTTCTGACAGTTCGATTTGAAACCTTGCCTTCGACACCTGCTTCGACAGCAATTCGTCGTAATGTAAACGGCCCGTGTGTTTCTCGGAGCTTCGGCACAGAACGCACAATACTCCTTTTATCTGTGGGTGTTAGCTTAGGAGGCCGACCTTTGTTCAACTTTCTTTTATCATGAGGAACCTCTCCTCCAACAACCCTTTTTGCATGCCTGTAGATAGTCGCTTTACTATACTGTGGAAAAATTCTCAACAGCTCTGCACCCGTAACTTCAGCATTCTGATACAAGGTAGCGATTTCTGCTGAGTGCCTCAGAGGAACTTGTTGTCGTCTCGCCATTTTGTAATTACTTTTGTTTGTTGTTTATTTTGATTTGTTTTGCTAATGCTGTTGTTGTTGTTGTTGCTGTTCTTTTCTTGGTAAATAACAGACAGTAATCCGAAAACATTTTCCGTTTTATCTGTGGGTATCTATTTCTATTACAACTGTCAATCTTCATCACTTTCGTATGCCTACTGCTACAACATTTCTCACGAAAATTTGTTTAAGTCTAATGAATTTTAAGATGTCTCATTTTTTGAGAAAAAAAAGAGACGCTTATTTGTTACTTGTGGCGAGTTTTGTAGCGAAAAAACTACATAGTATTAATCCAGGGCTTTGTGTCGAAGTGAAAAAATTGTTTTTGGTCTAAACAACATGGAATAAATAAGCAAAGCATCCAAAAATGAATAATCTACACACTTATTACTGAAAATAGTGTTTAAACACTTCTTGAATAAGCTACAGGTACGAATTTTAGATGATTATCGTTAATTGAGGATCTATGAAATGTTCATTTACTTCATGCTCAATATAAAGTGGACATACATCGCCGGTAGCCTTCCACCCATAATTTATGCATGACAAAATGTCTCACTCCCAGACCTCTTGTCAAATTTTGGTGGAAAACGGGTTAATCAAATTTTTTCACAAATACACATGGTTGTTAGCGATAGTAGCGATAAGCACAAAATGGATTCGACATTATCAGATACACGGTCAGGACGGAGACAGTACCTTATCACGTACTCGCAAGTTGATGAAGTGAAATTCCCAACAAAAGAGAGTTTTGGTTGTATGCTGGAGAGTGAATTCAACTCTGGTAAATCTGTAGTTAAAGTGCAGCAATGGGCCTGTTGTCGGGAACCACAAGAGAAAGGTGGATTTCACTACCACTGTGCTCTGAAACTGACAGGGAAGAAAAAGTGGCTAGCTGTGAAGGAAAACATCACAAAAAAGTATGGTATAGTTGTGAACTTTAGTGATAACCATGACCACTATGTCAGTGCATATAGATACATGACAAAAGAAGATCAGAATGTTGCTCATAGTAAAGGCCATAAAAACTTGGCTGATGCGAGATCTCCAAAAAACAAAACATTCAATTGCTAGTAACCAGGCTGCTGGAAAGAAAAGAAAGCTATCTTTGTTAGGTGGAAATCAAAACAAAGTATCAGTAGTACCCAAGAGGAAAAAACGACGTCTCAGTAACTCGGAAGTAGCAGATTTCATCCGAAAACACAACATCACAACATACACAACATACACGTCCTTGTTTGCCACTGCTGAGGAAAGAAAAGAAGAAGAAGAAAATGATGTAGCCGAATTTGTTTTGTCCCATCAAGAAAAGCATATAAGAGAGCTGATCAGCAAGGCATGGTTTATGAAAGAGGCACCAAGCAAATTGCAGAGAGAAAAAATATCCCGAATTACAGAAGTTCAAAATGCCTTGGAAGGAGAATGCGTTCTTGGTTGCAACAAACCTGGTTACAGTGTGCTTTAGAGGTTCTCGACTTCAACAATGTGGACCCACCAGTCTATGCTTCAAGCTTGCGAGATTTCTTGATGAATGGAAGAGGGAAGTTCCGAAATCTAATTCTTGTTGGCCCTGCAAATTGTGGGAAAACTTTTATGTTAAAGCTACTGAAAAGTATCTTCCGTGAAAAAGTCTTTGAAAACGCATCTAATGATAAGTTTGGCTGGATTGGTGCAGAGAATCCAAGCATAATAATTCTACAAGACTTCCGTTGGAACAAGGATTCTATTACATGGAAGGATTTGCTGCTTTTTCTGGAGGGGGAAACTGTTAAGCTGCCAGCACCCTAAGATTTATATTCAGGCGATGTGGTCATTGACAGTGATGTTGCAATATTCGCCACAAGCAAAGCACCAGTCACATACAGAGGTCCCTACAATACAACTGACCAAGCTGAAGACGCAATGATGAAGGTACGTTGGAATGTCATCAACTTCACCTATCAATTTTCTGAAAAGAATCAGAAAACTGTTCTGCCTTGCGGTCGATGCTTTGCTGAATTGGCATTGCTTAACTAATCGACTTTACCACAATATAATGTTATGATATGATTGGAGAATTAGCAAGTTATATGCAACCTACATGTACATGTAACCACATGTAACCAAACATATTTCCACATGTTCCCACCAGTTTATTAAAATTTTCTATATATTTTCACATGTTAACACATGTTACCAAACTTTTAAAAAAGATATTTTTTATAAATAAGTGGTAACATGTGGTAACATGTGAAAATATATAGAAAGTCTTAATAAACTGGTGGGAACATGTGTGGAAACATGTTTGGTTACACGTGGTAACATGTTGCTGCTTTGTATAACTTCTGTGTTTTGTTAAACTTTGATAAATAACTAGCATGAATCAGATAAAGAAATACCAGCACCACCTATGTAGAAGCATCTCTGTCTTTCAGGTCATGATAAATAGCTTTATTTTTTATGAATTTTTCTTTTTCGTCCTCTGCACCCCCAAGCGGCAGCCCTCGCAAGGATTGGCAAGGCCAAAATGAAATGCTAATCCCTTGAAATGAGGGTGGTGGTACCTCCCCGGACGGCTGTGACAGGAATTACAGCCACGCATCCCTAGCATGAGGGGTATGAATGCAAACCACTACACGGCCTACCACCTACAAAATGCAGTTAACAATATGACGTGACCTGCAAAACATTTTACCTCCAAATTGGTGGACCTGGTTAAATCGTAATGAGAGATATATGTAAACATTGTCTAACCCCCTTAAGTACTTAATTTGCATACCTTTAGCTTTCATTGCCATGCTTATTCTCTTATCCATTGTCTCGATTAATCAGTCGATTTCTTCACTCGGATACTCCATCATAGTTTTCTTTACACGCTCTGAGAACTGTTCGCATGTTTCTTTCCGGATATCATTTGCCAAAGCTTGCTCTCTTAGTTTTTGTGTAACAGAGTCGAAGAAATTCTCAATTGGATTTAAATCTGGTGACCTTGCAGGAATCTTTAATACTTTAGCTCCAATTGAATGCAGTGCATCTCTGGCCTTTTGACTATTCTGCCGTGGACAACCATCTTGCAAAACTCTTTTCCCTTTTGGATCAATACTTTTTTGGAAAGCTGGTGGAAAAGCAGAATGAATCATGTCGGCCATTTTCCGACCATTAATTGCTCCAGAATATTGCTCACATAGAACAACACCATTGTGATATGATATTCCAACCATGAAATTTACATTAACTGCACCCTCTTTGCTCCCTTTTGCTGTGCAACCACGTTTCAAGCCCTCACTTCTCTTCCTCCATTCCTCTTGCCTGATCAAGCGGATTGGTTTTGTAAACAAACCCCTTGCCATCCAAATAAAATGAGATGTGATAACTCCAAAAGTCTTGTCCGATTTTATGCCTGCACACCTTCCGACAAAATTTCACTCTTTCTTTTAAGTCTTGCTACGTCATCAGCCCCTTCTTTCGTGATAGTAGATAAGAGTATCCTTCTTCGTTCAAAACCCTTCTGACAGTTAGATTTGAAACCTTGCATTCGACACCTGCTTCGACAGCAATTCGTCGTGATGTAAATGACCTGTGTGTTTCTTGGAGCTTCGGCACAGAACGCACAATACTCCTTTTATCTGTGGGTGTTAGCTTGGGAGGCCGACCTTTGTTCAACTTTATTTTATCATGAGGAACCTCTCCTCCAACAACCCTTTTTGCATGCCTGTAGATAGTTATACTGTGGAAAAATTCTCAACAGCTCTGCACCCGTGACGTCAGCATTCTGATACAAGGCAGCGATTTCTGCTGAGTGCCTCAAAGGAACTTGTTGTCGTCTCGCCATTTTGTAATTACTTTTGTTTGTTGTTTATTTTTATTTGTTTTGCTATTGCTGTTGTTGTTGTTGTTGCTGTTCTTTTCTTGGTAAATAACAGACAGTAATCCGAAAACATTTTCCGTTTTATCTGTGGGTATCTATTTCTATTACAACTGTCAATCTTCATCACTTTCGTATGCCTACTGCTACAACATTTCTCACGAAAATTTGTTTAAGTCTAATGAATTTTAAGATGTCTCATTTTTTGAGAAAAAAAAGAGACGCTCATTTGTTACTTGTGGCGAGTTTTGTAGCGAAAAAAACTACATAGTATTAATCCAGGGCTTTGTGTCGAGTGAAAAAATTGTTTTTGGTCTAAACAACATGGAATAATTAAGCAACGCATCTGAAATAAATAATCTACACACTTAATACTGAAAATAGTGTTTAATCACTTCTTGAATAAGCTACGGGTACGAATTTTAGATGATTATCGTTAATTGAGGATCTATGAAATGTTCATTTACTTCATGCTAAATATAAAGTGGACATACATCGCCGTTAGCCTTCCACCCATAATTTATGCATAGCTTAGCAAAATCTTTAAACAGTGTCCGGCCAGAAACGGGATCAATTAAAGAAAGAAGCGCATCTCTGGGTGGCCCAGGGAAAAAGCCTTTCTTTTTCAATTGAACAAAGGGCCATAACAATGGGGCAACCTGATTTGCATTTAAACATATTAGTAATACAGGATATACCAACATGTCTATCTCTACGAATCTCTCCTTAAAATATTACAATTACAAAACAGCAACATGGCAAGAGCTGTAGAGAAACGCAAGTTTGAAAAGTACCACAGAATTAAGTTTTAAAAAATAATAAGAGGCCATCATGTATATGAAAGTGCTTGGAGTTCTTATGACGAAGAAAAACTTGTAGCCCATCCCGATGAAAGAGCAGAAGCATTAGAATACAATAAGTATGCCGTTGTTATATATAAAACAAATGATAAAGAAAACGAAGAGTTAGTTGGTCATGTTCTAATAGAGTTGTCGAGCCTTATCATTTTCTTAATACAAAGTCTGAAAATAGGATTACTGTCAAAGTGACAGGGAAAAGAAAATGACAAGTGGGATTGGTGGTCCCAGCACAATTAAATACTTTGACAAAAGAAAAAAAATGGCAGTGATAATGGATGAAGCGATTTATAAAAGAATAACTCGGTTTAACTCTTGTTTGGAGTTAAAACACCAACAAAAAAAATATTTCGTATTTTTTCAGTATATCAACAATAGATTTTAAAATAGTTCGTAATTCGATTCCTTTTCCACCTTAACGGTCCACAACACCTATTTTTATAATTTAGAACTACGTATTTACGTAAATGTTACTTTTCTATAATTTCTTTTTAGAAGTATAAAAGGCTATTGTAATAAAAAGAAATACCTGAAATACAATAATTATACTGATAACCATAAACAGGCTGTTTATTGCAAGCTCACGATTTTTTCTAATAAATGCTCCTCTTTTATCAATTGAAAGGAGGGAATTTAAAAGAGAGGGCGTTTAAAAGAGAGGGCCTTTTAATGGATAAAATACGGTATGGTCAATTTGCACATACCAATCCCGCAGTGGTTGCTTTCAAACAATTGCTTGGACTGTCAGGATGAGAGCATCGGTATATTTAGCTTTGATAATCACAAGCAATACACCTCATGTGTGTGTGAGAGCTTCCTTGTGATTGCACTTCAACATTAGTTGTACATCAGGCCTTGTTTCTGCTATTATGTTGTTTCTGTAACTGATTTTACAAGTACCATTGAAATTTTGGCGTGTGTCAGACTGAATGATATAATCTACAAGGCGCTTGACACCCTTTGTCGATTTCTTGTCAAGCCCGGTTTATATGTTGCTTATCTTGATCGATGAAAATGATCAACTTTGAAAGAAAGCTGGCGATAAGAACAAAATTGTTGATGTATTTCTTCTCCACTGGATCTTGTGCTAAGAAGCCCGGTAACTATTTCTGTTCTGAGTCTACTGCTTCAGGGGAAGTGTTATAGCCACCCTTCATTGGACTTCCTGGTATCTCGCTTCCTCGATTTGGCCCAATCTCTGTAACAAAATTACCAGGAATGCTTGAGAAAGCCTCACCACTTAGGCAGACACCAGGGCCACATTTTTCACAATATGGTAAGCCTCTGGATTATCGATTTTCATGTTTGAAAGAATGATGTGGCTGAATCTCAAATATCTAGAATAATTCTGATGGTAAAAAGCAAAATCAAGGGTACCAAATGTTCCTATGCGTCAAGATGGAGTTCTATGTTCTGTTCTCTGAAACTTACTACAAATGAAAGGATTGTGCTGTCTTTCTTTATATTATTCTAAACTAGTAGAGCTAGGAATATAAGCGAAATTTCCCTCAATCGGGAGAAATTTCCCTCGATCAGGGGAAATTTCTCCCGATCGGGGGAAAAATGCTTCCAAAGTTATGGAGAAAATTTCCCCCGATCGGGGGAAAAAATCAAGAAAATGCTAATTTCTCTACCAAGGAGTCTCCGTCGGGAATTTTTGACTTGATTTTGAAATCTACGACCTCGAAAATGGGGGTTAAGGTACAAAATTCGAAACTTCTCCGTGGAAATTAGAAAACATAGAGTAAAGAAGATTCCGATGACATAATCTATTGTTCTCCAACGTTGGCTTGCAAGGTGATTCCCACTGCGGGAGTCAGTAAAATACGCGTTGCTCTGTTTTCTAAGAGGCCTGATCACAGTGCAAAGATGAGAAAGCAAATTTCTCATAGATGTTAATGAAAAATAGTAGAAAATTAATTTTATTACCGAATATCGTATACTCTATTAGTTTGTTATTGTAATATAACACATCAACGTAAACTGACCAATTTTTCCCATATTTTTCAAAATAACACGCGTTCTATTTCTTTGCTTGACAAATGCTGCTTCAAAATTTGCGTAGCTTTATTGGAACAGCTGCTTTTCAGTCTCAGATGGTAGCTACAGGTCAGCTCTGCTCCACCTCCTTGAACATCACGTCCATATCTTGTCCTGGCTCTTTTAAACGCTTGATGCACAGGAACATCTTTTGAATGACCTGCAGCACCTCCATAGTAACATAACATACTGTCATCATGCAGCATACCATCTGTAAAAATCTGTTTCAGACTTCTGCACAGGTTCGCAGGAACTCTGCTGACGACTTTCCCAATAATATCCGAAACTCTCTGTGCTGGTCTTCTCTTGTCCTCTGGCCTAGTGATCTTGTCCATTAGTTCAGCAGGAACATGGTCAGGCATTTTCATGATCATAGCGTTTTCGTCAAATTTATTGGAAGGCTCTGGAACAACCACCATAGCTATTTCTGCATAAGGTTTAATTTTAAAAACGTGATAGCCTTTAATGGACAAAAATAGCTATTTCCCTTAACTCGTTGACATTGTTAGCATTTGCCATTTTCTTTATGTTTTCTTGCTGATTAACTCGGATATTCAAGTTGGATAGTCTGACTAGAGATTGGGACAACGGAAAAATATCGACAATACTGTACGCATTTTCACCAGAAAAAAACATGCCTGTTTTCCTGGGAAAAGTGATGAACACGTGTTTTTTTCCTCCGATCAAAGGAAAAATAACAACAATACTGTACGCATTTTTCACCAGAAAAAACAACATGCCTGTTTTCCCGGGAAAAGTGATGAACACGTGTATTTTTACTCCAATCGAAGGAAAAATAACGACGATGCTCATTTTTCACCATAAAAAACCACCATGATTATTTACCCGGGAAAAATAACGGAACACGTGTACTTTTCTTCCCATTGAAGGAAAAAACTAGGTATCACTTATTTCATTTCAATCTCAACTTTACGAAGTATAGACGAACATGACCAGACTTACAGTTTTTGATCTGAGAAAGAGTCAGATGGATAGTGGGGGAGAAAATTCGAAATTTAAATCAACCTGTGGTGCAACTACACATACCCCGCACAAAAAAGCATGGTAAGATAAGCAAGGCAAAGTATGAAAAGCTGTTGAAGATAGGAGCCATAAAAGAGTCGACTAAATATATATGTCACGAATGTCTTAATGCTGTCTCGCTCAAAGCGATCAATCAAGAAAAATCTGTAACTTCAGGCTCAGAAGACAGTTTTGTTAATTTAAGTTCCAATTCCGAAACAAAGGGCGGCAAAGCAAGCATTATAGGCCTACTAGAAAAATGTTTGGCAGAAATCGGTAGATTAATTATGATATAAAACGATTATATATGATATTAAAAGAGATTAATAATGATATAAAACTATTATACAAAAGTAACAATCTATGCTCTATTGAAGCTCTTGGTATACAAAAGTAACAATCTATGCTCTATTGAAGCTCTTGGTTGATACGCATGTCGACGTGTCGTGCGGACCTGTTTTTGGTCGCTCTCAACAAAAGTTCAGAAAATATCAAATGTTTTAAGTTTTTATCTAATCATTATTCTTTTCTTTTCTTTTTTTATTATTTTTTGGAATGCCTTGTCAGTTTTAATAAGATTCATTGCCTTTTTGCATCATCGATTCAATTTTTATTAACCTAAACTTGGAAATGGCTTCAGAAAAGACAAACGCTGCTTCTAACTTGGACACCATAGTTTTAATGCTGGAAAAACAAGAGAAAAACATCAGCAAAAGACTTAATATGTTAGAAAATAAAATTGACAACATCAACAGAGAAATTATAGAGAAAGTGAAAGAATTAGATATAAGAGTATCGTCTGTTGAGAAATCTGCTGATTTTATAGGACAGCAATTCGAATCTCAGAAGAAAACGACCGATTTTGTGCTAAAGTCTCACACTGTTCTAACTAAAGAAAACGAAGCGTTAAAGAATGAAATCAAATTTCTTCGTTCTGATCAAGAGAGGCAGAGAAATACTCTAAACGATCTTGAACAGTACGGGAGACGCGATTGCCTAGAAATAAGTGGCGTGCCTCCAGACGAAAGTGAAAACACCGAGGATATCACAATCGCGATAGCGAAAGAAATTGGAGTGAATGTGGCGAAAAATGATATAGTTGCTTGCCATAGAGTCAAGAAATCAAAAGGAGAGCCCATTATAATCGCAAAGTTTCTGAATAGAAAGAAAAAGAAAGAGATGATGGGAAGCCGAAAGAATCTAAAAGGGAAGACAGTTGGATCTCTTAATCTAACCAACGATGAATCAAGGGCAGATGGTAAGATATACATTAATGAATCTCTTACAAGTATAAATAAAAATGTATTTCGCTTAGTCCGTCTGAGATGTGAAGAAAAGGGTTGGGAATTTCATTGGACAAGAAATGGTGTTATCTATGCAAGAAAAAATAAAAGCACCACAACAACTAGAATTGGTAATCTAAAAGATCTTGAAGAAAAATAGTTTAAACATTATAGACATACCCTATCCTTATTTTCTAACATTCATCTATTTTATTAATAAAATTTTTATTAGATGTTAAATTTCCTACCCGAAACCCGGTGAAGTGATAGATAGTATCTGCAATTGCCCTAAATGTTACAAACGGGTTTTTGATAACCAAAAATCTATCTGTTGTGACAAATGTGATAACTGGTACCATTTTAAATGCTCCTTAGTTGACTCTGCGACATTCAATTTTTTAGCTGAAAATATAAGCTCAATATGGTATTGTAAATTATGTTTAAACGAAGCTTTCCCTTTTCAATCCCTTAACGAAAACCAATTTCGCAATACATTGGCTAATGACACAAAAAAGTGTGACAAATTAATTGAGGCAGTTACGTCAGTAAAACATGGTTTTATCAGGAAATGTAATGTATGTAACAAAGCTGTTCGTGACGTTAGTAAAGCCACTCCCTGCAACGATTGCAAACATCTGATTCATGGAAAATGTTCGGCACTTCAGTACTGGCAAACAACGGATACTCATAGAATTTTAAATCAATGGTGTTGTATAACATGCTTGCGATCTAAGTTTCCTTTTAGTGATATTGACGATCAACAGTTAACGTCGCTAACCTTTAACTCTAATTTCAACTGTCCATGTAAAGGAAATGACCTAAAACTTGAAGACTACCGCTCGTTTGATTTGCTAAAATTCAATAAACTAAAATTAAAAGAAAATGACCTTCTCTTTGATAACGATATTGATAACTATGCTAAATTCCATACCGATTTTGACTACTTTACAAGCCATAACTTTCATAAACTATCAAAGAGCTCAAAGCCATACGAGGGTAACAGGTTTAGTTTATTGAATACTAATATTCAATCTTTGCTAAAAAATAAAGATTCTCTTGAACTATTGTGCAATGAACTCGACCATAATTTTGATGCTATAGCTGTAACGAAACCTGGCACAATAACTCAAACAAATATAATTTCGAAAAATTTAGTTATCCCGGGATTTCAAAATTACATTGGCCAAATAAGCCAAACTAAGTGTGGAGGTTCTGGTTTCTTTTTGTCTGAATGTTTAAAGGTAACGGTACATTCTAAGCTGAATAAAACTTTTAAGAATGATGAGTGTGAGTTCGAGGCTTTCTGGGTTGAAATCGACAGTTCAAAGGATAAAAATATAGTGTTGGCAGCGGTTTATAATCACCCACAAAAGAATCCTACTGAATTCTTAAATTACTTAGATTCTACATTAAAAAAGCTCAGTAAAGAAAATAAAATTGTTCTAAAAAGTGGAGACTTCAACATTGATTTTTTGCGCTTCGATAGAAACATATTTGCTGAAGAATTTGTTAACCTGATGTTTTCTAATTTCTTTCAGCCTCTAATTCTTCAACCTTCTAGGTATGTAGGTAATGAACGCCCAACTCTGATTGATAATATTTTTATAAACTCGGTAAATATTAAAGTTAGCAGTGGTAATCTTACTTCAAAGATATTGGACCATATGCCAAATTTTGCTATTCTTAACCTAGAAGTTGGCAAGAAAAAAGGTGACGTTGTTATAAAACGTGATATGAAAGGCTTAAACCAAACTGAATTTATAAAAGATCTAAAGTCAACTGACTTTAGTTTTGTAAACAACTCAGTCTCTACTCTTGAAGATAAATATACGCTTTTTCATGAAAAGTTTTTGAGCATAGTAGACAAGCACGCCCCCCTAAAAAAGCTATCAAATAAGCAAAGGAAACGGAATAGCAAACCATGGATTACAAACGGTATCTTAAAATCCATTAAAATAAAAAAATAGATTGTATAAAAAG
>JACTAT010000218.1:596205-627226 GCA_014526335.1 Chrysaora quinquecirrha
TGTCAAAGGCTAGGAGAAGGTAACTCTGAATTCAAATCCCAGGGTCAGCACCCGGAACGGGCATTGTTAGAGGTTCTGATCTATCAACTCGACTTCGGTTCCCGGGGGGGGGGTGTACGTGACTTATGGATGGACGGGAAAGTGCTGCACAAATTTTTAAAACCCACTTGCTCATAATGTAGATACATGCAGAAACAGACCCTATATATGAAAATTATCAAGCATTTCTAATTTGAGTTAAAGCGGGAGTGAGCGATCTGGTCTCCCTGTATGGGCCTCTTACCAGGGTCTCTGTGCCGTTTCGAGGCTGTCATGTGTATAAAGGGCTGAAAAATTGTTTGCAACTTTCTCATTCACATTTGCAAAATTTACCACCAGACCTCCCATTCCTGTTTGCTGGATAGTTACTGGCCATAACTTTCTGGCATGCCTTGTACACAGGCCCCGGGAAAAACAGCTTTTTTCACCAAACCCCAACCTTTGGGCTGAAATTTTGGATTATTGCAATTGGGTCTGCGTACATTCGCCCAACTTGCTCCTATGATGACAGAACACAGGCCATCATGCTAACTTGTTATGTTAGACATAAGGCTCAACAGCTCTGAGGGGCATGACCAAAATTAATGGTGGTTCGGAATTTTTTGGGTTTGTGGTTGCGAACGACCAAGCCTTAATATGAGTAAAAATCATCAGAATATGAGAGTAATAAGACTTTCTATGTTTTATTATTGCTTGAAATTGTGCTACTAAAAAACACATTTGTTGGGATTTTAACACTTTCTGACCAAAGTAAAGCTTAATTGTTTAGTTTTCTTCAATTTCCTATCCACTTTTATGGGTTTTCGGTTGAATTCATACCCATTTTTAGAGAATTTCGGGGCGCATGAGGGGTAACCGATGCACCACATGTTACGGCTGTAGTGAAAGAAGACACGAATTCCTTGCAACATAGCAACGGCGTTAACCATTTGCGCACTGAATGTAAGACCAGCATGGAGAACAACAGTAAGTAAACATGTGACAGATTCAACAAGATAAAAGGCGATGCATATCAAAGACGAAAAGGAGAAGAGAAAGAAAAAAGCAGTGTCAAGGGATGCTAGCAACTGTTCAAATTATTTAACCATACGCTTCGATTTTGTATTTACTTATATAGTGTTTTTCTATTGTTTTACATGTTTTCCGTTAAACATGTTCCGCCCGTTTCTGGTCAAGGCAACGCATATATTATCGATTTAAAATGTTAATTCTTTCAATCAATGTTAAAACACTTTCTTAGTTGCATAAAGCCCAGTGTATTTTTTATTTCAAAATTGCGACAAAAACTGAAACATCACAAGACATACTTAAAAGGTTTTTCGCCTGACACTTCTCGGAGTATCAACGTAAGAAGCAAATTGAAATATTTTACTAAGACTGACTTTATGCCCATATGCGGATGGAAGTGCACCAATCAAAAAAAGTGGGCCAGAATCGGTATTATGTTTAAAAAAAACCAATCAGCTCGGATACAGATGAATGTTGTTGTTTTAAGGATATCATTTAATAAGAACCAAGGTTGTTTTCATGCTTCCATCATCCTTTGAATACTACTTTTGAATACACCAAAGATTTTGCTGGGTAGCCTATGATGGGCTATTGCGCCTTGGTTTAAGCTGATAACGAAATAGCTTCATAAAGAAAGAGAAAAGTAACAGAAACAAGGAATAATCTTATTCTCAAGCTCTTTTATGAAAACGTAATAGAAATTATAAGAAACATAGGAACATTGTCCTAACTGCAAGTATCAAAAGTAAATACGCCGAATCAGTCAGCTTGGGAAACACTGTTTTTAATAAGCTTCTTTTTTATAAGAAGTCATCTAACTTAAGATCAGCTGCAGATTTTTCCTTTTGAGCAACTCTCTTGACACTTTCTTTCAATACTTCTTCAATCTTGTTTTTTTCTTCGGTGGGTACTGGGGGCAAACAGGCGTCCATTTCTCTCCTTATCTTTCCCATCCTTGCTTGCAATTGCTGATCGAATTCCAGTTTACGTCTTTCTACCAACTCTTGGATTCCTTCTTGTGCTTCTCTGCAACCTTGATGTAGTTTCAAACGCTCTTGTCTGATTTCATTTTGTTGGGTCTCAGCGTCGTATGCCAAAAGTTTGCTCAGTGCTGCAACCCTGTTCACCAGAAATTTATCTGATACCTCGACGTAGGATCCTTTGAAAAAAAAGACAGAATTAGCAATGAGAAGATTTACTTCGATCCAAAAAACGGCTGAAGATTGAAAAGGACTCCACGTAAAACCGTGCTGTCCCTATTCAACGGGCTTCGACCCTATACACGTTTTTATGTCCGGAGGACATATTAAGAGGGTGTTCGTTGTAATAGACATATAGGCATATAGACGCTTTTTCCTGCCAAACCGCGTAACAAAAGATAAAACCACAAATGATAGGAATTAAACTTTGAAATCGCCGTTAAGTGTTGTCGTTAGTGGGCATAATTACCAAAATGCAATTGCTTGCCAAAAACATCAATTACAATCAACTGTTAGTGTAGCGCAGTGGAATAATGCGCTTCTTCCTTGGGCCAAAGATTGTGAGTTCGATCCACGATGCAGGAACATTCTATAACATCATAACTTTCGAGAATAAAAATTTGGATCTATGATTTTCTCGCAAAAATGACGGCTCGGTCAGGCTTCAAGAAAAGGTTTGACTACAATATTACAAAATGTTGCTCAAATTTACTGTGATTTTATTTTTTATTTTAAAGTATTTTAATTCAATTTTTGATCGGGTATAACGTGTAACATATTTTCGTGTGAAGAGAGGAGGAAATTGTGGCGCAGTAGATATTGTTGCCAAGTCTGACATATTTTTTCAAAATAGTTTGCGGCCTCGAGAATCATCTAAACATAAATGACTCAAAGTTGGCAATCAATTCTTCTAAGTTCTACTAATTATCGAATATAGTCATCTGCATGCCAATATATATAGTCACCTACATGCGAATTCTTGTGATAGCTATTAAATGTTCAATTCATCATTTGCAGCAAAGATTACAGGTTTCCGTGCTGGGGGTTATTTGCTACGCAGTTTAACCTGAGTTTAAATTTATTATTACGGTATGCGTGACTAGAGATTTTCTATTTTCGATTCAAAAGTTTGGAATTTTCCCTTTCTTCCAGGAAAGGTTCATCTGATCATCATTGTCATCATCCGTATTATCAACATCAAAACAATCATGATCATCATCAATCCATCATCATGGTTTTCAGCTCGGTCTTCAGCTCGGTCTTCAGTATCGTCATCATCGTTATCATCCTCTTCAAAGTTGTCTTCATCTTCAAAATTATCATCATGATCATCATCATGATCGTCTTCATCATCATCATCATCGTCATCATCATCATCAACATCATCATCATCATCATCATAATCATCATCATCATCGTCATCATCATCATAATCATCATCATCATCATCGTCATCATCAACATCATCATCATCATCATCATCGTCATCATTATCATCATCATCATTATCATCATCCTTGTTTTATTCTTCGTCATATTCGTCATCATTGTCATCATCTTCAACGTTACTATATCATCACCATCTTCCTTCGGACATTGCTACAGCGTTGCTATTTTTATTTTATAAGAAAGTTTTTTTGGGCCAGTATTGAAACGTTCTTAGATATTTCATGTTTTCAGTACCAAAACTTTCTTGTGACTTTCTTAGCAAAAATTTTAGAATGCAGTACTTCTAAGAATGCACATTTTAAGGCTGTGTACATTGCACAAATACCACGTTTTTCAAAGAAAATAATCATTAGATTCGTTTAATAGCAAGATGAACGACCGAACAAAAAAGCGAAAATAACAAACAGAACATTAGGAGTGAAAATGAACTTTCTTAAGTTTCAAGAATCCAGTATTGAACTTTCTTAAGTTTTTAAGATGCTGAGCACTACTTTCTTATAAACCACTTTCTTATAAAAAAAAAACGTGTATTTGCCCCAGGGGGGACTTGGTGGTTCAAGGTGACGTATCCGTCGGAAAATTTAGGGTCCCGCATTCTGCATTTTTACTACCGCTAAAATTAGGTAAATTGTCAATTTGCTGCCACTCAGGGAAAGGAAAATTGATACAACCAGTCGTTTGGGTTTTTATGAAGCTCGATTTGTTGATATTTGATTAGGAAGATTGTTACAATGACCTCAAGAGACAAACTACTCAATCCCACCAACAAGCAGCTACCAAAGAGAAAAACCTATACCTAATTAAATGTGGATGACTTTGAGCAAAACAACTTAGTCTTTTTTCTCGCTAATAATTAAACAAATTAGACTCGGCAGTTTCTCTGAGAGTAGCAGAAGCAGATTCAACAACTACCAACTAGATTATTTGGTGCAAATATATTTTGAAACTCTATCTAAGGTGACTGGAGCCCCGCACTTTTGAACGCAATGGAATGACGCCACAAAGTCATTGTATAATACCGTGTAATATAATATATTCATGCTGATAAAATGCAATTTTATCACAGTTAATTGCACGAAGAGCGTGTGTTGCTTTTCCCGTAAGAATTTGACGGGATTCAAGCGAATTCTTATGGGATTGTTTAAGGATTGCATTATTGATGAATTTAGTGTGTTTGTAGGAGATGCTGGAATTTAACTGTGGTTTGTATAGATTCTTTATTCTCTAATGCCAACTGGGGATTTGTGGTATGTCTTTGAATGTGCAGTTTATCATGTCTCAATGCTGGGTTTGGGCATCATTTGAGTTTCCTCAAAGCCGAAAGTGGTGGAAAGTTTTTTTTGTTCTCTAAGTCATGACGGAGAATCAAAGTTCAAAAGATACTTCTTCATCTGAGGATGTGAATTTGCGAGTGGGTAACCTGGAAAGGTCAGTCTCTATTATTCAAGAAAGCGTTCAAAGTTTGGTTAATTTGTGCTCTCAACAAAGTTCATCAGGTACGAATTCTACCGCTAGTGTTAGTTCTCAGCCTACTTTGCCTACTTCTGCTCCACCATTTGTATCTGTTGCTGCTAATGAACAAGTACAAGTGGTTTCGGGTGTTTCGTCGCAGCCTGCTCTCGGTAGCAATTTGCAAAGTGTCTCGGTATCTCAGTCAGTCACGCCCTCCTTAGTATTACCCAAAGATTGGCTGGGTTTTACGTCGCAGCTGTTTATGACTCAAGCAGGGTCTTCTGGCCTTTCTGTTGCGAGTGTGCTTCCTCCCATTCCAAATTATTTGGTGCAGATGGTTTCAAAAAACTTATTTGTTGATTTCGTATTGCTGAGACCTTGCAATTTGATACATTTACCTCCAGTGGAACCCGTCGGCGCACAGTTGTCAAAGCTAGTCAAGTGTGATAAGAGCAGCGAGTTGAAGCCCATTCGTTCTTTTGTGGATTGGGCAGAAGCATGGTGTGTTTACGCTAGCATTATCAATCAGGTTAATAAAATTAAGTTGGGGGATCTTCCATCATATTTTTTGTTGATTGCAAGAATGACCAGAGACACCCAACATCTTGGTCTCGGCTGGTTGGAATATGACCGCCATTTTCGTAAGAAGGCAGCTGGTAATGGTAACGTATTGTGGGGAGAATATGACCTCTCTCTCTATATGGGACATGTTTTCCAGTCAAGCAAGCAAACGAATTCGAATGCCTCCACTAGCGCTAGTAGTGGGTCTGTGAGAGTCTGCTATAGCTGGAATTTCAGTTCCTGCAAGTATATGCCTTGTAGATTTCGTCACGTATGCTTGCGATGTCAGGGTAGTCATCCTGCTAAAAGCTGTAGTACATCGTTGGCCGTGAAACCGGATTCTGATGGAGCTCAAAAAAGGTCAAGATCTCCCTCTCCTCCTTCCTCGAAGAGTAAGAGAAATAAATGACTAGAGACGGATGCAGATTTTTGTTCTGTGACTAACTTTGATTTCCCTCAGATTTGTTACATTACTCCATTGAAGTTATACATGTGGGAATATTATTTGGGCCTTTTCTCTCATGTGGAGAGTAATTGGCTTTTGCAGGGTTTAAAGGACGGCTTTAGGATAGGTATTGAAGCTGATCACCTGGAATTCTCTTCAAAAAACTGTCCTTCTGCGTTAAGACAACCAGATATTATAGATAAATATCTGTTGGATGAGTTAAGTTATGGGTCAATTGCTGGGCCGTTTAGTGAGCCACCTATTGATGGTTTGGTTATAAATCGTTTCGGAGCAATTCCAAAATCAGAACCCGGGAAATGGAGACTTATAACTGATTTATCTTTTCCACATGAAAATAGTGTCAACAGCCAAATTCCTGATGCCAATGCTTGTGTTTCCTATAGTGGAATACCTAATGCTATTTCAAAATTAATTTCTTTGGGCCAAGGTTCTCTAATGGCAAAAATCGATATCAAAAGAGCGTATAGGCTACTCCCCGTTCATTCGGAAGACAGGAAATTTCTAGGAATGCGTTGGAAAAATAGATACTATGTGGATCTAGCTTTACCGTTTGGTCTTCGATCAGCTCCTCAAATATTTTCAAGATTTGATGAATGTAGCAAGGGTCTATCGGAAGCTATCAGAGTCTGCAACTTGCTTGGGGTTTTGTTAGCAGACAATAAAACTGAAGGGCCATCCACATGTCTTAAGTATCTCGGTTTCATGATAGACTGTGTTAAAATTAGAGATTTCGCTTTCAGAGAAAAGGATTATTAAAGTTCAAACTTTATGAGAGGAATGGCAAAACCGTTAATCTGGGACTAAAAGAAAACTTTTGTCTTTAGCTGGCTTATTCCAGCACTGTTCGCAAGCTATACCCTTGTGCAAGGTATTTTTGCATCGGCTCATTGATCGGGCACACTCAGTGAAGGAATTGCACCATTTTTTTCACCTTACGTTTTGGAGGACGGACGATTTTAACTTGTGAAATCTTCTGTTCCAAAGATAGAATGGGCGTAGCCTGTTTATTCTCGCCTGTTTGGAGTATGCCGCAGACTTATATATTATTTCAGATGCTGCGGGTAGCATCGGTCTTAGTGCTTTCTGTGACAATTATTTGTTTGCAGGAGAATGGCCAGCAGGGCCTTAGATTTAAGTATTGCTGTTAAGGAGATGATGCCAATCCTTATTTCGGCATTTATTTGGGGTTCATCCTGGTCCAGTAAATGTATTTTATTTAAGATTGACAATTTGGCAGTAGTTTCATGCTTACAAAAAGAGTTTTGCAAAGATCATCACTTGGTGTGGTTATTAAGAGAACTTGTGACTTTAACAATAACTTTAAACTTTTCGTTCTCGAGCTCTCATGTTAAAGGTGCGGTAAACTTGCAAGCTAATGCCTTGTCACGTTATAAATTCCAGGAGTTTTTGCAAACAGCAGAGAAGCCAATGTTTCGCAAGCAAGCACCAGCAGATTTGCTGAGACACTTGGTGTTTCCACCTTGGATCAAAAGTGGCAGCAATTAGTAAAAGAATTGTTAGCTTAGAGGACACAAAAAACTTATTTGTCTGCACAGAAAAAGTTTTTTCAACTTTTGTGTTAAATTTTGTGTTCAAAGCTCCTGGCGTCAGAGCTAACTATGCTTCGTTTTATAGCATCATTAAGGGAGTCTCATCAAGCATCGACTATTTGGGTTTATCTTTCTCCTGTAAGGTTGTTGCATATTATGCATAGTTATTCTGATCTGGTGATTAATCGTTGCTGCATACCTATGGTGTTAAAAGGTATCAAATGATGTAAGTCAAGCAACAGGCAACCCAAAATGCTGATTACTCCTTTAGTTTTAGCTGGTATTAAGTCTCAACTTCATTTGATACTTATGAAGATAGATTGTTTTTGGCTGCTTGCTGTACAGCCTTTTTAGGTTTTTTAAGATCTGTGGAATTCACTACCACAAAACAGAATTTTCGGATTTATCCATTGGTCAGCAGCCATTCCCTTCGAAAATTTTTCTTACTCTGTGTTTTTCTAAGACGGATCATTTCGGACAAGGTTGTAGGTTAGTTTTAGCACATTCTGAGTCTTTTATTTGCCCGGTATAAGCGTTAATGTCTTATTTGTAGCAGTAGGGTAACAAAGGGGGTCCTTTGTTTGTGTGCGAGGGTTTCTCACCTCTTACCAAGTCTAAGTTTTTTTATAAGCTTAAATCGAATTTGAAGTCATGTGGCTTTGCTGGTAATTATATGTTACATAGTTTTCAAGTAGGAGCAGCTACAACTGCCACAACTTTAGGCTTGCCGGAATATCTATTAAAGGCATCAAGTCACTGGTCTAGCGACGCTTATAACCACTATATAAAATTGCCAGCACAAATTTTTTTTGTGGCTTCAAATCATTAGGACAGTTCAACGTATTGAAGTGAGTGATTATTTATGAATGGTTGTATTGGGTTACAATGAATGTATGTTTTTTGTGTTTTTTTTGCAATGCTTTGAGGAATTTCCATATTGGGGATGCTACGTAATGGTATGTACCTTGTTCCAAAAGGAATGGTTGGGAAAGCACTGTTACCCATGCTTTGGTAGGGTTTACTTTAAGAAGTCTCTCCAGCTTGAAGAAACGAGAATGCATTTATCCAGCTTGGGTAGGGAGTGATTTAGGAGTTTCTCCAGCTTGGAGAAATGAGAATGCGCTTACCCAGCTTGAGAAGGGAGCAATTTAGCAAGTATCTCCAGTTTGGAGAAATGGGAATGTGTGTACTCAGCTTGGGTAGGCAGCGATTTAGCAAGTATCTTCAGCTTGGAGAAATGAAAATGCGTTTACCCAGCTTGGGTAGGCTGTTGTTTAGCAATTATCTCCAGCTTGGAGAAATGAGAATGCGTTTATCAAGCTTGGGCACTCAGTGATTTAGCAAGTCTCTCCAGCTTGGAGAAATGAGAATGTGTTTTTTACCCAGCTTGGGTAGGCTGTTGTTTAGCAATTATCTCCAGCTTGGAGAAATGAGAATGCGTTTATCAAGCTTGGGCACTCAGTGATTTAGCAAGTCTCTCCAGCTTGGAGAAATGAGAATGTGTTTACCCAGCTTGGGCATGCAGTGACAGACAGCACCCTGGATAGAACGTCAGACAACAGTATTCTGGAGGAAGAAATCGACATGAAAATGGGTTTGTTTTGAAGTTTTTCTTCGCGCTTTAATATGTTGGCAAGATAATTGGGTAAGCTTTCGTGGTCGAGGCTGTGTCCTTAAGATTACATAAGGAGTTCAGTCTGGGTGATGTGAGAACATAGCCTCATGCCTGATATTTACATAAATGATGAATGAGCTATATGTCTGAGGGTGCTTTATTTTCTAATGAAAATGAAGTAGCATATTTGTTACATTGTTTTGCTTCGAGTGCAGCAATTAAAGCTAGAAAAATTAGCAATTAGCAGTCCGAAAATCACAATACTTTTCCTTCGTATTTGTTATACAGTAGTACTATTTTTCATGGAACAATCACCGTATGGCTTTTTGTGCCTGACGGAAAAGTTACCACCAAAAAGCACTTCCGCTTAGGCTATTGTCTACCACCGCTAAGGGTTTTGGGTTTTCATTTTCCAACGGGTACGTCACACTAAAGTACTAAGTCCCCTGGAACAAAGATTAATTAGGGTGGGGTGGGGCAAAATGGGTCAAAATTCACCTATTTTCAACTTTGAAAAGATTTTTTATATACAGCAGACCCCCTGGTAAGTTAATCAACCTCTTATTCGTGCACCTGAAGCCTACTCTATAGCCTGAATTAATGGTTTTTGAGTCAGGGGGTAACAATTCCTTACAACAAATGCTAGAATGTTGACTATTTTTGTGGCTTGATGTTTCAGATCAGTGGGGCAAAATGGGTCAGGGGGTATTTTCAATGAAAAATATTACTTAAAACTTGTTTTTAAGCTTCTAAAACACCTCCTGGGCAGTCAGTTCACCTCTAATTTACATAAATGTTCATTGACATGAGAATTAGAGCTTATTGAAAGAAGGGATAAATATTTTTCACAATACTGCTATATTGCGGTACTGAAAAAACTTGGATTTTATTAATTTCAATGAAAAAATTGGGAACTTTCAAGGAAAAGTTCCACCATTGAGGAAAATAATAGATTTATTTGAATATTTTCACTTGCTATGGACTATAAGATCTTTTAATGTACCTAAAATATGAATTTAATGTTTTTGTGAGTGGGGAATTTCCACCTTTTTCAGGTCGAACCATTTTGCCCCATCAACGAAAAGCCAAAAATTTTCCTAAATTCAAAAAATTCTATCAAGCTTAACGTTTTCCATCCTTTTCTACTTGTTTGTGCATAATATAAAAGGAAAAATTATGCTCCACATCAATTATGAAGCACTTTAAACAGAAGTTGAATTCGTGCATTTTTTGATATGTCGAATGTAATGCTGCAAGATTTGACTGATTTAGAACAATACGTTCAACGACGCAGTCTGCTTACCAGATATCATGTGAACCAAATGTGCTATTTTAGCTGTTTCAAATGCTTGTTGATAAATCATATCCTTCTGTAGGCTTGAAATGGAATATCCCTTTATTGCATTTCCTTGTCCTTTTTCACAGTAGGCGAGAAAGTTCTGTAATGATGTGTTCAGCGAGCAGTCGATTAAATTGGACATCATTTGAAAGAACTGCACAAGCTTGCCCCACTGCTCTCTTACTTCACCAAGTGCGTGTATTCCCTTTATCAGTGTCTCCTTGATTCTTTTAAAATCAATCTTCTGCATGTCATATTTACCAATGTCAGCCAAGATTGCACCAAGTTTTTGATTACTTTCTTTTAATCTCTCACACGCGGTGTCAAATTTATCTTGAGTGTGCTTCAAATGGGCAGATGCTTGCTCTGTCTTGAACCTTGCATTTTTAATTGTCTGTTGAACAATGCTTTCGTCGCCATCATTGTTGGGAGACCAAGCAGCTTGATTAGGTGCTTTTTGTTCTAGAGGAGTTGTAGAGAAAAGCATTTTCCCCTCTGCTGTGAGCATGTTGACTTCATTTTGCAATGCTATCATGTTTTCAACCAACAGATTAATTTCTTGCTCATTTCTTTGAAACTGATTTTGGACACCTTTCAATCCTTCACACATGTCAATAACTCGGTTGTATAAATTCAGAGCATCTTGCTTTAGCTGACTGTCTTTCTCCTTACGAACGTAAGTCAAGAATCTTTTACTTTGTTCCAAACAATACTGAGCATGATTGCCTCTAGCAAGTGCCTCGCTGTTAAGATTGCCATCAGAATCTATCAGATGTCCAACCAGTGGATCAATGCACATCGTTTTCAAAAGATCAATCTAAATTCACAGAAAATAAAAGACAATGTCTCACTCAAGAAGGCTTTATTTGGTATTTTTTGAAAAATTTAAACAGATTTAGTACAAAAATTGTAAATATGCTTAAATGAATATTTAAATTTCATCTCTAATATATCTTGCAAAGTATTTCACTAAACTAGTATTCTGCCCACAAACATTCTCAACCTGCGATATGGACGGCTAGTTTGGGAAATTGGAAGGAACATTGAAGCTACTTGTTATTTCAGCACCAAGAGATGGAGGGAGCCCTTTTTGACTTAGGCTACTGGGGCGAAAGCACTATTTTTGGCTCAGTATGGGGAAGGAAAAGGGGGCATAGGGGCAAAGGCCCACCCACTCAGAACGTTAAAAACTCTCTGCTGGCTACACCAGTGCCTGGCTTTGCCTGTTGTTGATTTATTTGGAAAACTCCAGCCAGCGATCGGTCACATTACATGTCCTGAAAAAGACAGGCCGGGCGGAGCCGTAAATTAAAATCGAGTATGTCAGGAACACAAAATAGCCATTGATTTATAAGCAATCAGATCTTAGCATTTCCTGTTCTAGTATGGCAACAAGCGAAGGTAAAACCGCTGGTTTCTTTCACTGAAGTTGCCGGGAAAGGGTGCAAATTTATGCACTTTTCAAAATTTATGTTTCTTTTCATAATAGTAATGAATTGTACAACTGAAATGCTGGTAAATTGTTTTACCCAATTTTGACTGATGTAAAAAACAATTTATTTCTTTTTAACTAATGCCTTACAGAAATAAGAATTTATTATTGTTCCGTATAGCTATGTCTTTATTTCATTTGACAAAACGGAAAGGCAGGTTTTCGAATCCTATCTAGGAGAATTAGGGTTTTCTCTTGGATGAGTTATGGTTCTCTTCTCGGGGAAACCGGTTGCCAGTTGATTTCATGAATCCTTGCATTAAGGCATGTGAGCGCCCTGGTACGCCCTCTTTCGCACTGAATAATGCAAAAAACAAGTAAAATAATTAACAGCTCTTTCCAACACCACGAAGAACATAATCTGCTCTTCTTCCTTCCGATATGTCTTTCCCTTCTCTAACCCAAGCAGCTAACCTTCCCCTGTTTTTTTTAGATGCGTTGCCTGCGAGAAATTAGATTTCCCGGACCAATCAACGACCTTGAAAAGAACTATTGTGCTGGCGAAATAGGGCATCTTTTCCTTCTAAGACTATCATTTCTCAGAAGCAAAACAGAGTTTTTACAATGGATACGTATATACAGAGAAAAGCAAACTAGACAAGGAAAAGAAAATAATAACCTGCTTATAAACCCTGCACAATGATTCATCAGATCTTCGTTCATCTTTCGAAGCATCTCCTTGTGCTCCTGGTTTTTTAGCTTTCGCTTTCTTTCTGGATCCCTGTTAGAAAATGCATTTTGTTTATTCTTACATACAATCAGAAGTTTTCAAGGATATCGAAATTGAACATTATATTCGGTGGAAACACAGTTCCTGAAAAATTATTTTCCGATTGTGCCCCAAAATTTCCTACGCCAAAATCATCAATAATGTCAATACCGTTTCTCCCAAAATAAAACGTTTTTTTAACTCTAGCTCGGCTTAGGAACGCTGCTTAGGTCTTTTTGGTAGAGTGAGATAGTCAGCTAACTGAACCGTTAAGGAACTCAACATTAACCCAATTAACCTTATCTCTTGGCTATAACCATTCGCGTGAGGCAAGTCGTCATGTTGAATAGTTTTTATGGGATGACGTCATATAAAGAATGCATGATTAAATCAAACCTACAACGCCTGCCAAATTGCGTTGGAAAGCCTCGTAATTTTCAAAAACATGATTCGTCTTCCATTTCTTCCTGGAAAATACAGGACATCAACCCCCTTCGCCCAAAACAATGTTGTTCTGTTCGTCGACAGTCTTAACGCTTTTGAAACGCATTATGGGTACTTTTTGGGATACTTGTCACCGTCAAAAACCAACATTGCTGGTAGGGGAAGAGTTCCAGCCGATACAAATGGATAATAGCGCAAGTATCTCAAGACTTTCAGCAGGAATCTTATTTCGAGTTAAGGAAATCTACTATGAAACATCTTGTTACTTATGTCGATGCTCTTTCCTGTGAAAACTCAATTACTTGGTAATTGAGGTTTGCGAGTGTCAAGAATTGGACAACAAATTGGTTGCCATGGAGATAGAGTTATGTTATATGTACTGTAGAACAATATAAAATTTGCTAATTTGGATTGTGAAACGTGGTAACTTGAACGTGACCAGCACCAGGGCGCTTTTGGTTTAAAATTGGATAACTTGCCAAACATTTGTTAGAAGTGGAGGGGGGGGGTGAGATAGGGCTACGACTGACAAGATCAGTACAAATGAAATGCTTTCTGCCACTGGCGTTGTTCCAATTCAAAGTACAAGAGTTAGAGTTGAGTGATATACCTGGAACGTTATTGTAGAGACAAAACTGTTGAATCCATTTACTATACTTTCAACTGCTGACATGCCAATCAATTCCCAACCACTCGGCAAAGAGTTGATGGCTTCCTTGAATTGCCCCTCAGCTTCTTTTACTTGACCTTTCAGCATCTCAAACTGTTCTTTTGCCATTTTCTTTTCTTCGCTGATCGCTTCCTCGTGTTGCTTGGCAACAGAGATTGCTATCTCGGTATCGCGTAGATCTTGTTCGTATTGACCTCTTGCATTTGTACAGGCTTCCAGAAGCTCAGCAGTAAGATTCATGACATGGACAAATCTTTCTTCTACTGATGTAGCAAGTCGTAGGCACTTCTCTGCAGTCATCTTGATATTACCTTCATAACAAAACACGCAAGAACTTAGCAAAATACAGTTGACATCCGCTATCTCGACTGCCCGCTATCTCGAACATTCGCTATCTCGAACGATTTTCCATTTCCCCTCGTTTTTGTATAAGGGTTTGTATAGAGAAATCATCCGCTATCTCGAACCCCGTTATCTCGAACATTCGCTGTCTCGAACCATTTTCGATTTCCCATGGAGGAAAACCTGCTCTTTATCTCGAACTTTGCCAAATTTTCTGCTGAATTGGATAAAGAGACAGGCTGAAAATATGTATATGTTCGCCTAGCGGAGCGGGAATTGCAGCAGCTAAGTGATATGCTGCCCTTGTATACAATAGATGAAGCTGTTCTCTTTCGAGATGTGCTGGATCGCCATTATCTCAATTTCACCAGAATTAGGGATGAAAGCAGATGAGCTTTGACTCCTTTGTTAAAAAATACCAGACATGTTTGATGCAATTTGGGATCAGTAACCCTGCATGTTAACAGGGGTTCCTTTTCTGACTTAAAAACTATAATTTTTTATAAAATATGGGTCATCCGTTATCTCGAACATTCGCTATCTCGAAAAAATTCCAGTTTCCCTTGAGAGTTCAAGATAGCGGATGTCAACTGTACTTCAATAGCAACACAAGAGATGGTAGCTGGCTGTTAACACAGTTAGGTTAACATCTTCACAGAATTCTATCCCTTGTGAATTCTGAAAAACTAGACTTCTCAAGCTTCCGATTCTGAATCCCAAAAATGCACTTTCTTGAAAAATGAGGACTTCAGAGAAATTGATATAGAAACTGAGGAAATCCTGTTACAGATAATCAGAAACAAATAAAATCAAAAGGAAACAATTTATAGAATTCTGTAGAACAAAGTGTATTTCCCCTCAATAATGGTGGTTTTTCGGTGCCTCCACATAACTAGCTGCTCAACTAATAATTTAATTGTTCGCTGTTTGTGTTTCATTGTATGAAGATAAAATCGGTATTACCAAAACATGGAAGCAGCCAAAATGAACCAAAACGAGCCAAAATGAGCCAAAATGATCCAAAATTACCCAGAGCTAACCAGAGCGACCTACAGTCATCTAGAATGAGCCAAAATAACTCAAAACTGAGCGATCAAAAATCACCGAGCACCTTAAAATGGGCGAGTAAGAAAATGGGCGACACACGGTTCTAGCCGTAACTAAAAGGGGTGTCTAGGCCACGAGTCGATTACTTCGAGTTACAATTTTTATGTGAAAAAGACTCTAAAAAAGTAGAAAGAGAAAAAAGTACAGTATTTTCCTAAATTAATCTTTGTAGAAATATAAATTTCAGTGTTCGCTTTTAAGAAAACAATCATGTCTAAGAGTGGCCTAGGCACTCGTTTGTCTATTTTACGGCCAAAGAGCCCACCCACAGAAATCCTAATTTCACAGTTTCAGAAAGTTTAACTCAAATTCTAGCATAAATAGCAAAGATTATTGATATTCTTTTATGCGCTTTCGCAAAAAGAGTTTTTGCTTTTGGTAAAACAAATATATCGTTTCACAAAGTTGACTTGATAACACAGACGGCCTAGACACTCGCCCGTCAGAATTTCTAGACGGCTCATTCTGGCTGACTCAAGGTCGCTCTGGATCATTCTCGATCATTCTGGGTCAGTTTTGGTTCATTTTGGCTGTTCCATGTTTCAGTAATACCCAAACAAAATTACCCAATGGTATTGGAAGCATTTCTTCTACATCTTCATTACTGCCTTTCATTAAGATCTGGACTGCATTTTTCAAGTGAGTTGGCACGTTCAACGTGTGGAGTCGTATCTGATCCATATTTTTGTGAGCTTCATTGAAGGCATCCCAGCCAGAGTGGCCAACTTGTGCCAGGCAAGCTCGAAATGATTTAGGCCATTTTAGCAGTTTGAAACCGCCCTCAGGAGGATTTTTGTCAAGAGTGAAGTCAGTGTCGGTGGAAATGAGCATCATTTCACCAAGAAGAGCAATTGAAATTGGTGCAGGTACAAGATGTTCCTCCCATGATGCGTGTGGTGCCATTAACAGGACCATATCCTGTTTCATATCTTGTCCTTTGCTAACATTTTTCATTGCCTGTGTGATTTCAGTAGCTGTTTTCCTGCTTCCAGAAGCCATTTTTGATATTTTTTAACCTAGAAGTAAAATACTTAATATTGAAAATAAAACAATATAAATATAAATATAAATATGAATATAAATATGAATATAAATATAAATTGGTATAGTCTGTCTGACGAGTGCGTAAGCACAAAACTCAGAGTAACAGAAGGACATGTCTGTTGCTTAATGTGTTCATTCTGCTTTATAAATATAAATATAAATATAAATCCAAATATAAACATAAATATAAATATAAATATAAATATAAATATAAATATAAATATAAATATAAATATAAATATAAATATAAATACAAATACAAATATAAATATTAAGTATTATGATGCAGTACAGGAATCATTGTGCTAAGTATTGAAAATCTTGAAAGTAACAAAAAGTCATAGCCATAATTACGAACAAGTTAAGAACGCAGCCAATAGCATACTGTCCCTAAGGTTAGGGCGGAAAATACGGGTGAACAATCATATATTAAAAACAGCAGAAATATGAATTTAAAAGTTTCCCATAACAAAAACCTATCTCCATGAACAGATGAGCTTCTTCACTTCTCAAATGGGCGAAATGCAGATACGCAACAACATAATGAGGGGGGCTTTGGGGGGTATCAAAACCCGAAATCCCGGAATAATAATAATTATTATTATTATTTATTTATTTACAGTTGGTAGGGGCGATAGTTTAAAAGAAACTAATAAATACCAACTTTTCACAATACTAATTTTCGATCATTAAAACATAGGGTATGTAGATAATAGATGAAGTTATGCCGATGTCGCGAATGAAACTGCACACCGAAACACAACCGCACCCCCATACCCCACTCCCAAACCACCCATCATGCACGAATTAACAATACGTGATTTGAATATTGTTAAGAACGAACAACCAAAGGCACAACCCCGCCCAGGGCACAATTCCATTCACGAAACCGGAACTACACATCACTTTATCTGCCCCCCCCCCTCAACCGGGCCCTTTTGATTTGCTAGCTACCCTGCAATTGTGGTGCCAGACCGCCCCTGCATCTCTGTGGGCTTTCTCCGGGCTGGCAGTTAAAAAAGAAATTATAAAAATTTATTGGGCCCCATGTCCCCTTTGGCCCACCACTGAAAATTTCTTAAAATATGCATTGCTCAGCCCTGGTTGCTTATTGAACAGTTGCTTATTAAAAAAAAGAGTGTATTCGTTTTAGCAAGTTAGCGTGGTTTTTGTAGCCTGAGCACAGGCTAGGTTTTTGTTAAGTTAGTGAAAACTGTTAAACTGCGTAAAAATGTTAAACTGCGTTAAACTTTGTACTATAAGGACGCTCATTTGTATTATGTGACGAAGCCACGAGATATTGTTTGGTTGAATTGGTCCCACTAATTGACCCCACTTCCTATCCTCTTCATATTCTTTGTCACTTCCATCATCAGTCACATGTTTGCATACACTTTTATTTGTCTTTGCAAGTTTTGAGTTCTTGAAAAGGTAAATCAAAAATATAACAAACACCGGGCAGGAAAACATCCGGAAAGCAGGAGAAATAAAATCAGGGCGGCTGCCGGGGCTGCAAGGCCGGGGCCGGTAATTACTAATAAAAAATTACATGTTGAAAAATCAGGGCCGGGGCCAGGGCCGGGGACGGAGCCGGGGCCGGGGCTGCAGGGCCGGGGCCGGTGATTACTAATAGCCTTTCCAGCTCTTAATCATATTTTTTAATTGTTTTGGGGTGTGGGCCGCTTTTGTCGTGTCAAATAACGTATTCCACAGTATACTTCCTCTAAATGATAGGGAATTTTTCCCATAAACGAATGTATTGGTTTTAAACCCGAGGGCAAAATCAGCCAAACCCGCAACTCGTAAAATCCCAAAGCCCCCCTCCATAATAAGAAGTATAAACATAAAAATTACAAGCAGAAGTACACATGGATATTATTATATTTTAACAATCACCTTTACGGTCTGTTTCCTCTGAAGATTAAATTCGTTCTTTACCATCTGATGCTCTTTCTGAAAGAAGAGAAAGATTCTGACTGTGACCTGTTTGACTAACACAGGCGATATATAGCTGCACCCCTTGTTTCGAGACCATGAGCCTCAAGCCTTCAAGAGATTCAATTCATGAGCCGCCGTAGTTCCTTCGTGAAGTAACCCTTTCAGCTTTATTCCTGAATGACTCCAGATTGATATTTTCAGTGCCTGTTCATATCTAGGGAAATGATAGGGAAATTTTAAAATTTCCCAGAATGGAGTACACCCCATTTACACATAAAATCTAGAATCTATAATATACAGTAATCATCTATAATCAGAACGGATGAGGAAAGAAAAAATTGCACTCCAATAAGGGCATTTTTAGCAAGAACTACACAGTAAAAATATGTTATTCCTAACTTTTCTGGAACAAGCATTTTTCCCTATATACCTATTTATCCCCAAATCATCCCCAGATCATCCCTAAATATTCAGAACGAATTTTTTCAGAATGGGTACTGTACTGTATAAGGGACAAACTCGATGTCGATCCATAAATTGTCCCTAAATAATGGCAAACTGATTATTCCTATATTATAATGTGGTTCAGTCGGAAAATAAGCCTGTCAGCTGTCAGCATTATGACAAGACATGTATTAAAGGCTATTCGCAGGGTTTTAGGCTAGGGGTTTCGAGTCTTACTGCTGCCAGAAAGCCATAAATATTAATTTTGGATTCCTAGAACCAGTATATTGGCCGTTTCCTGTATAAAAATCGGACCACGACTCGGAAATTTAAGTAGAAAACTGGGAAAATCAAGACAAGTGACGTCAGAGAGAGATGTCCAAGCCACAACATCAGTAGGTTTCCATTGTTTTGATGCAGAAAAAATAAGTAGGTTGAAGCATTCTTCTCGTCTGCTGCAACGTTTTTAAGATGCAGCTAATCTCTCCCAGTCTGGCTTTTTGAGGGAAAGCAATTTAGTAGAAATGCTATAAGAAACCTAGACTCTCGAATGGGCAAAAATTTAAGAAACTTTAGAATCTTTACGTAGGGAACTTTTACCTAAACAGCGAAAAATTTTCTTTTATTTTACGTGTTTCGTCTGCAATAAAGCAATTCTGTGACAAGCTAACAAACTGGAAACCCATAAGAATTCAAATATACGATCGATAAATGGGTTTGAAACATCATTCAGATCGAATAACTATGTTGGTCTTTTGCTGGCTGAATATAATGAAAACAAAACAAACACTGAAGTATAAACATAAGATAGAATGTCCTTTTACACGTTTTATTGCAAGGAACCTATGGTCTGAGTTGAGGCTGGGATTGTTTGAATACTAATTTTTACAGCAAGTTCATACAAAACTTGTTTTGTTATTTACTGTATACTGTGCAGTCTGTACTTACTGTATTTAACCGTCTTGTTCTTGAAAAAAGTGACTTTTAGTTTTTCATCCGAGCCTCGACAGTTTCTTTAAGTTCCTTAATTTTTTGGGAATTTTCAGCCTCAAGTTCCTTATAAAGGTGTTCCTTATATAAACGTGTAAGGTAACCAGTCATTCATCAGCTTGCCTTCCTCGTGGCGTAGTTTAAACTGTTGTTTCCAGGCAAAGTACAAAGGGTTGTTCTGGGGATTTCCCCTTCTTTGTTTAGTGTCTCAGGTTTTTCCCCCACTTTGCCCAGATTTTTCGTAGATCGTAGACCCTGCAAAGTTGGAATGGAATGCAATGCATGGATTCATCCCATGTCTAGGATTCATAGAAACGAAAACTAAGGATGTGACCGGGATCGGAACTCAGCTGAGGTAGAAAATATTGGAAATTCATAAACGGGGCATCCGAAAAAGCTCAGCGAGGTTGCGAGTTATTTCGTAAGATTAGTAAGCAACCCCCGTTTATTTGCCACTGAAGAGCACGTGTCACAGCACAATGGCCAACATTTTGATGTGTATACCGTTAGAAACCACTGTTATTGAACATCTCTATCAAACGCCTCATCACAAACGTTATTTCTTTGTAACACAACCTCCAATTGGAAACCTCTCTACAACAGGCACCAATGATGGTCACTTAGGTGCCAGTAGCCATATAATATAGGGTCCAGGTATTTGATTCCATTCCATCATTCCTTCATTCCATCATTTGTCAAGTTTCAAACCACTCGAAACTGATAGCGTTCCGTTCCTTGGACCCGGGGGGGTTACTTCAATATGTAGACATACTAGACGTGCCGCTCATATGGATGGGTTTTTTCGACCGAAATTCTCTACACATGGGTCTGATATTCTGCTAGATTCTGGTTGATGGGTCGGTATTTTAGGATTTTCTTACCAATAGGTCCCATTATGATTTACCGCAAAGTGGCTGATAACCTTTCTACTTTGTTTTTTGCTTTTGAAAGGATGAATTAGCAGCAACAACAGAGCACGGTCACATTGATTGCAAATAATCGCCGTCAGATTCGATTTTGCGAGATTTTTCGTGAATTCTAGCACTTTAAAGGGGTTTTAAAATCAACCAAATTCATACACAAGGGCTTGAAATTTCCCGATTTTCATGCAAATGGGTCAGAAATCCTTGAAAATCCTATCATACAAATGGGTCCCTTTGTCAAAGTCCAGATTCACGTCTGATCATGGACATATTGAAGTACCCCCCCCCGGGTCCTTGGACAGAAAAAACTGTCAGAAAATCATCGAAATGAAGACAAAAAGAATGTTCTAAATGTGATACACTGCATAGAATACCTTTGAATACCTTAACAATTCGAACGAGATTAGTAGAGGGTGGAAGGTGTGAAGAAGAAAGGCCGTCGTCAACGAAGGTACAGGTAACCAAAGTGAGCTGAAGTAAACATTGTTAGCATGTTAGCACAGTACAAATTAATTTTTGTCGCAAAGATAAACTGGTTCATTGAATGAAATTGTTTAGGCCCTTGTATACCAGAAGACAGCCCCCTTTCCGTGAAAACTACGAGCATCGCACTCGCATGCAGCAAAGTGACTCTTGGAAAAGTTGTTTTTGTACACAGTTTCAAGTCTTCAAGGGGCAAGTGAGACGCGGTCGCATCGTAGATACCGGAAAAGCTCTATTAAGCCCACTCTCTTTTTATCGTCCCTCTCTATTAAGCCCCCCTCTTTTTTTGCGACTTGAAAGTTCAGTAGTAAACGCATGAAAAATAATGAAAAAAAGTTGTTCATGCAGTTATTTAAAGCCACTTCGCCAGGCCTAGTTAAAAAGATGATGCTTATTTTTGGACCTCTTATGGCCCCCTTTTAGTGGAAAAAGTTTCTTAGAGTTGCTTAACTTTAACTGTATATTTGTTGTATTTGTATACTAAGAATAGTACAGAGGCGAGAAAAACAGCAAAGTTTGGAGAAGTAACCATGTCTACCATTGATGTCTTCTGACACAATGTAGTCCTCACTTCCATCTTAGCTAATACAACACCCTAAAATTCACTTGGCGTAACGTAAAGAGTAACACTCCGTTGATATGCAAGTTTTGACGGCAAATGAATGGAAATAGCTTCTATGTTGATCAATCCTCGATTGCTGTCAGTGATATAAATCATCTAAAATTTAAAATGTTGCAGGCTTTTTTCCTGTGGTATACACTTTTTTTAATAAGCAACTTGACTTTTGTCCAGCTCTC
This sequence comes from Chrysaora quinquecirrha, assembly GCA_014526335.1. Classification (NCBI taxonomy): domain Eukaryota; kingdom Metazoa; phylum Cnidaria; class Scyphozoa; order Semaeostomeae; family Pelagiidae; genus Chrysaora; species Chrysaora quinquecirrha. Next base: position 618,049 of record JACTAT010000218.1, read on the forward strand.
AAAGTTGCTTAAAATGTTGGACATTTCAGCCCTCAAAGTTGCTTAAAAGTTGCTAAACTTTTTTCTACTAACAACCACCCCTGACTTCGCGGGTAAAAATCGTTAATTGTTAGGCCTACAACACGACTTTTAGGAGACAGTAAGTGGAAAAGTGTTAGCTATTAACGAACTTCAACATGCAAAACAGAAGAACGAACAATTTCTTAACAACAAGAAAGAGAATAAGCTTGGTTCTTTGACTTCTTAGTTGTTTACAGTAATTCAATTGAGCCCTTAAGTTGCTTAATATTAAGGTCATCAGCCCTAGTTGCTTATTGAGCGGTTGCTCATTTAAAAAAAGTGTATACGTTGCTTAAAGTTTTAGGCCTTCTACATCTTGGTTGCTTATAAGCGGCTGCCCATAAAAAACTGCATGTAACGTGTTTGATATCCAAAACGTGTGTCTTAAACAACTTACACGCATTTTTTATAAGCAACCGCTTATAAGCAACCAAGATGTAGACGGCCAAAAAGTTTATGCAAAGTATAGTACCAAAGGAAAAAAACCTAAGCAACTTTTTTAATTTTTGATAATTTATATCACTGCAAGCAATCGAGGATTGATCAACATAAGCTATTTCCATTCATTTGTCGTCAAAACTCGCATATCAACGGAGTGTTTCTCGTTAAGTGAGGCATTTCATTGAGGGGTTTCCATTTAACTTTCAATACAAAGTCTCGAATGGTAACAATATCAGCAGGGAGGAATGACTCCAGTAATTTATGTGCATTGTTAAATTTTGTTGTTTTTCTAGCCTCTATACTATTCTTACGGCATAAAGATACAGTTAAAATTAAGCTGTCGTAATTTAGCACAAACATTTCTTGCTCAGTTGGTAGGATGGACGTTGCAAAACTTCTGGCAATTTTCTTTTTGTAGCTGAGCATCAATGGCTGGTCGTTTAGTTCGCATTGAGAATTCATTTGTTGCTCAAGTAGGCAAACCTTTCGGAAAAGGTCTCTCCTCACTTGGCGAAATCGTTGACACGATCGATGGAATTGGGATAAATGCGAATGCAAGAACAGTAAAGATTTTTGCACCATCTGTAAAAAGGCAAGCAAAAGATGCGTTTTATCATATGAAGGAAGCCGACGCTAAAGCCATGGGAGTCAAAAATCGTCTAGATATTCTTGTTCAAGAGACTGTTAATAAACAGGGAGAAATACGGAGATCACTTGCTGAAAGTAAATCTCAACTTATCAACTACAACAACCAGCTTGAAAGCCTAAAAAGTGAAGAACGCCAGATCCAGGCTGAATTATCATCTGCGCAAAATTCTCTTGAAAGTGCCAAATGCACCTTATCAGATGCGGAGAATGAGCTTGAGAAAAAGAAAACAGAGCAAGGAGTTGTAGCGGGTGTTGGTGCCGGATTAATGGCGATTCCTATTTTTGGGTGGATAGCTGGTGGGGCGATGCTAGTTGTCAGTCTAACAGCTCTTCAAGATAATGTCAATGCAGCAAAAGGAGCAGTTGGTACCAAATTGATTTATTTTTTTACGGTTAAATATAAATCTATGATTCTGAAGTCATTTTCCCGTTTTGTTGAAGATCATTGACTTTCATTTTAACATTTACAAAAAGGTCCCATTCTGACAAAATTTCGAAACTTTATCTAAGCTTCTTTGCAAGCCTTGGGGGAATTCTGATAGTATGATAAGATCGTCGGCCTATATAATAATAATCAATTTCTTTAAAGTTGGCTTGGATATATATATAACGAATCTTTGCCAATGGCGCCTCGGTTCTCGATTAGGCCATTTTCCACGAGGCGGTTTAAGCTAACTTCAATTTCTTCTTTATTGCAGTCGAAGCCCTCTTTCAAAAAATATTCAATAAGTGTTTGTTTACAGGGTCTGTGGTGGTTCTTACCTCTGATATCGGTGATAGCTTTTAGAATTTTCTCATCCATTTGTAGTGAATTATCGGAGCTACAAAACTGACAGCCTCCTTTTCCTTTGTTGGTAATCTTATGCTCTAGAGTAGGTGATTCAGAAAGAAATCATGGAGTTTAATCATGCCTTTCCTCCTATTTGCCCAATGTACAATGAAATAAGAGCACTCTTAGAAACACTTGGAACCCCTCTCATACAGTAACTGCGTGAACAACAATTCATTGAAATTATGCAATGTCCCAATAAGCAGAGGATAAAAGCGATTTTCATATGCTGTGTGTGTAGTTTTGTTAATGTTTATTTTTAAAACTGCAGCCATACCTTGTAACATTAAGGTAGTGCATTTGCTTACAAACAAATAACTGAAGCTACTTTTGATCCGAAAGTATCCTTTGTCTGTTGCCTTGCGACTTTATCAGGTTGAAAAATGTCACAGAAAATTGTAGAAATTTACCTGTTTTGTTTAAGCTGTTTAATCTTGTTTGTAGGAGATGCAGAGGAGAATGTAGAAAGTGCAAGTGGAAGATTGAATTCGAAACGAGAAGAGCTTTCAGATAATGAAAGCAATATAACAAGAGTCAAGGGATCAATTGATACATTTGAGAGTCAATTGTATAAAAAAGAACAAGAAAGAAAAAAACTAGTTAAAGAATTACAAGAGCAGACAAAACTAAGCGAAGAAATAAAAAAGTGTGCCAATTTCGTGGCTGTCACATTTGGAAGGACAAGTGTAATGAGAGACACAACAATGGCAATGTATGATTTTGAGCCACTTTTTCGGTCATTAAAAAGCTTGGCAATTCACTTCAACTCATCCAATCTTCTTGAGAACCAGATTTTCAAAAGAGCTATAAATTTTGGTGAAGTCAGACGAAAACTAACAATGATATGCTCCAATGAACCTCTGCTTGCTGTTGATGATAGCAGTGCTGACTTTTTCATATGACAATCCAATAGATGACTTTTGCCTTATTTTTCTTTATCTTTCGAAGATCAAAGTATATAAATTTGAAGTTTATTTTGCGATTGAAGCAATTCTAAAATTAATATATCGTGCTGAAAAGTCGACTTTGTTTTCCTGGCACTCAACCTTTCTCCATTATAAATAAACTTCTTCTTTCATCCCACTTTATGTGAATATCGATGCTCGACGTCTGAAAACATAATCAGAACATGTACAGCACCATACGGAAGACTTATAAAACTATACCTATAGCTTTTTTCTGAAAATATAACTCATGTTACCTATAGTAGTTTAACCCGCGAAAATTCCAAAATAGAAGCGGTCTTTTTGGATCAATCCCGTATCCGGTCTTTTAAAAGAAATGCGCTCACATGGGATCGATCCAGGTTTTTCTCAAGGGCGTTATGGTGAATTGGGCATGCGTAACAGAAAGCGCGCTAGTTTTCACCACAGGACTAAAATAAAATGGCTACAAAGAAGAAATGACCGAACAAGACTTTCACTTGGACGATCGCTCGTTCGTAGATAGCAAACTCTCGTCAGAGCATAGCTCCTCGAATGACTGAGCAAAACTCTTCACTATCTTCTGCCATTCTGGATGCCTGTTTCATGGAGCCAAAAACTTCCTTCATCGTTCTGTCCCATCCAATCCGTGGCCTTCCTCTTCTTCTTTTTCCTGGTATAAATGACTCCAACACTCTTTTTTCCATGCTGTCGTGCCTTACAATGTGACCAAAGTAAGACAGTTTTCACCTCTTCACATATTTCAACAACCAATCGTCTGGGACTTGCAACTCATTCCTGATGTCTTTATTTCTGCGTCTTCATGTCCAGGGCACTCTCAGTATTCTTCGATAGCACGTGTTCTCGAAGGCTGTGATCATTTTCTCTTCTGCTTTTTGAAGGGTCCAAGTTTCACAAGCATATGTGGCTATTGGAAAAACACATTTTTTCAAAATTCTAAGCTTTGTTTGCTTATCCTGTCCTTGCCATAGTTTCTTCATTTTCTTTAGTGCTCTCAAGCCCATGGCTAACCCACTGCGAATATTCTTGGAATTGTACTTTCAAACCTGGCCCCGAGATACACAAAGTGGTTTACCTCTTCCAGACCTGAGCCATCAATGTCTATTCTCTCGATCTCTTTCTTCTTTTGATATAACCATGACTTTTGCTTTCTTGGCATTCATCTTCAGCCCATATGCTTCACTGTGTTGCTTTCCTTGCTGTGACATAGCTTCTGAAACCGTGACTTGGACGAGAGATGAAGAAAATACTCTGCTTCTGAAAATTAATCATTATTTCAAAACAACAAAGCTGTGAGATGTTCACCAAATATCTCTAATCCAATGAATGATTATGGATTAAAAAAAAGCTACCGTGAAATTTGCAATATTTTCCACAAACAATATTCTAATATAATTACAAATTTAAAATACCGAACCAAAAACTTAAATTCACAATATTTCGCCATCGTGAAAATGCCTTGATTAAGAGTTTAAATTCTTAAATACCTCGCCTCGTTTTCCATCCTTGTCAGTTTAGGTGAAAGTGAAAGGTGAAATGATGTATTTAGCGCAAGTCGCTAGGTGTTCAGTAGTCGGTTAACTAATCGAGGTCTCGACCTTGGCTCTGGCGTAACCGCGTCTGGGGCTCGAACCCCGACCTCCTTGAGCTTCTGACACCACAAGCCACCTGGATTAGACGACGCCACAGCACCTTTGTATAAAAATGATGGATCCCCCCGTTTAAACGAAGTTACAATGGGACCGATCATAAACTGGACCGCTCCCGTTTCCACACTTCCAAGGACAGCAGATTCCAACGTAGAGCCCATCCGTACCGGTTGGGAATCTCCGCATCTCTTCATGTAAACGTGACTTAGAGGTGTTTTTTTTTCAGAACAGTCTAAAACGACAGTCTATTAATAAGAAAGAGTTGAAATCTTTTGACCAGACCCCATTTGACCAGCAAATGAAGACGAGACTCAGACTGGCAACAGGCTTATTTTTTGTCTGGTCCAATATTTCTTCTGATCAGACATAAAATTCACAGGTTAGATTGAATGTTTTCGTGAAAACGTGTTCACGTGGTTGTGAGATAAACAAGTATGGAAGAGAGAGAGCACTAGACAATCAATTGATACAACTGGTGCTACATTGTTAAACTCAGTGCATGCCTTGGTCTACAATTTACAACCACGTGTTTATCATTAATAAATCAACTTAGCAATGCATATAATTCTCTGCACGAATAGGTCGATCATTCTCTGAATCACTGGCTTCTGGTGATAAGGAAATTTCAGTTTCATTTTACGTGAGAGACTGGCATCGCACAAAAGTGAAAAAAACCACATGTTATGTTTTTTCTTTTCGAATTGAATCTACAGTTGAGCAGCGCAATTAACCTGGTCTTTTCAAGCGTCTTACAGAAAGCAAGCAACCATATTTTGTTTAAATGACGCAAAGCTAGTTCATGATTACCGAATAACAGATAGCACCCAAAGACCAAAATTGGATTTTTAAATTTTAACAGCGTTAGAGTCTAAGCTGAAGGTGAAATAATCTTTATTGCACCAGTTGCTAGGATCTAAAAATAGAAGAACTAAGGAGACAAGACCTTCGCTTTTCTTAACGGCTTTTGCATTAATGTTAGTTTTACTTGGTTATTTAGTACGTAAAAGGAAATCTTGAGTGATGTTTGATCGTGTTTTAATTTACTGAGCATGTGTTTTCTATCAAACGACTTTTCCAGGCGTTGTCCAGATGTTGTCTAGTGCGTTGGCTACTCTCTCAAACAAACGTGTAAATTTTAAGTCTGCGAATGGAAAGCTCACTTAGTATGCCCAAGAAAAAAGCCTAAACTGGAAGGGAAAGACGAAAATTCATAAATATTATGCATTTCGTTTCGCATCTTTTAGTTTGCTTATTCAGAAATAGCAAATAGAATAAAAGTCATAGGCGCAAGTTGGCCAAACCAAGTCTCGAGGAACCAACTGACGAGGCTGAAAGCGATGAATCAATACAACAATGACACAAAACAGCGAGAAATGTGTTGTATCAAAAGTCAAGCGCAAAGTAGATAGCGGCACTATTGCATGTATCCTCTCGACAGTGCTTCAAATCTGTCCGAGCACTGTATAGTGAAACGTCCAGACCGTTTACCGTAGCTAAAGCCAACCTGAAAGTAACTGGTTTAATGTTGCAAAATAGAAAATTTACTGACGTTATATACAATGTACTTGTGAACTGGACATATGCTGACACATGATATATATTCATCAAAAGTGAGCTACCACAATTGTTATAATTGCCTTAACTGGGATTCGAACCAGTGACCTTCTGGACAACAAGCCAGTTGACTACTCCAATGCACTAAACAGTATAATGAAGAAGCCTAACTCGAGGTTCTTCCAGCCACAGGTCTCCTCCACAGCCAAGTTGTTTCTTTGTGTTTCGGCTTAAAGCCTTCATCAGAGCATAGAACATATAGTGAGCTGGACAAATGCTGACACATGATATATATATTCATCATAAGTGGCCTACCACAATAGTTGTAATTGCCTTGACTGGGATTCGAACCAGTGCTTCATAAATTTCGCAAACAATGTAGCTACTTGTGCAACTTCGTTCCCAAGGATATCTGTTGTTGTTGTTGTTAGCTCAGCCCGCAACAGATACCCTTGGGACCGGTTTACAAAATTTGTCATTTTTTGGCTTGGAATAATTAGCATAAATTATGTAAATAATTCTGAATAGAAATCCTAGAGGTTGGCGCGCAAAGGAGCGAAGGGTGATCTTGTTGTTGCGATATTATATACGACGCTGTTTGTTTTTATTTGCTTGGCAATTGTTTTGCGAACATTCGTCCAGTTCAAGTCGTTTTATCGCTCATAAATGGAAAACATCTCTGCAAAACCTTATATTGAATTTCTTTCCCGTTTGGGTAAAGCTGTTGATGCAAGTGGACATGAAGGCGTCATTCTCAAGCCAGCTCAGATCCGTTCTTTAGAACAAATATACCTTGGTAGAGATATTTTGGTTTTACTTCCAACTGGCTATGGAAAATCTATAATTTTTCAAATTTTGCCTTGGTTGCTGTGGAAAGGGACTAATAATGTTGAACGAAAGTTTGGCATTGTTTTAGTTGTTTCTCCCCTAAATTCTTTGATGGTCGACCAGATACGTGGCTTGTCAGCACTTGGTGTTCCAGTTGGAGTATTAAGCCCAAAAGTAAAAGTATGTCTCTTATTCAATATTATTTCGACCTTGTGTATGACCTATAACCTAGCAAACAATTTTGTCCCCTAGAATTTGAATTTTTTGAACTAGTCTAGAGTCTAGAATTTGTTTAGAATAATTTCAATTTGAACGACAGGAAACTATAAGATACATCAGAAACTATAAGGAAACTTATAGATCAGGAAACTATAAGGTACATATTATTCAACCTGATACAATGTGCAGAATACGCCTGTGATTTACCCGAGGCCTTGAAAGAATCTTTTCCTTAAGGCTATTATAGCTAATGGAATTTTTGTACCTGTTTTCAAAGTTTAAATCCGTATTTGTTTCTTTTTTGCCTGGTCAGGTAGATGGAGGTGAAGTGACAGATTCTCTTGAAGAGGAAACAGATGAAATCAGCTTCGAGATGAAACAGCTTTTGATAAAGGATGCAGATGTGCAAATGGGTGAATTTATGGATGAAGAGAAAAATAGATTGGCGGAGCTTTCTTGTCAAACTCAGGCGTTTGTACAAAGTGGGCATTGTGCTCTTGTTTATACCCATCCTGAAATGGTTGTATCTCCACCAAAGGCAATATTGTCCCTTCTGCTAAGTGATCAATACCAACAAAATGTTGTCGCCTGTGTAGTTGATGAAGCTCACTGTATTGTTGAATGGGGAACAAAGTAAGTTATTTTATTTCATCAATATTTTAACACACCAGGCTTACATTTGTTGTCTATGATTGTATAATGAGAAATGTCCAGTCTCTAAAATGTTTTATTAATTTCAACATGAAAGGAAAGAATTGAAAGATACCAGAACAAAACAGGGCACAACCTTGTCATGAGATAAAAATAGAACTTTGGAAATCAATGTCAAGAAATCCCTACAGACAACATATCTCATTATAACAAACAATTAATAGACATTTTTCTAATGTTGCAGGTAGATAATTTACAAGATTTTGGTTCTATAGAACATCATATCATGCTTTTGCTAGAAATAACTTCCTGAACTTGCCCCACTATCCTGTAAACAAAGTTAGGGTTTCTGAAATGTGAGGAGATATAAAAACAGTTTTTCCCCTTTTTTAGGTTAAATGCATTCAGACCGGACTTTGGGAATCTTGTTAAATTGAGATCATATTTCCCTACTGTGCCATTTGCAGCTTTCACTGCCACAGCACCTTCTAGTCATGTCAAGCAGATAAAAATTTCTTTGCAAATGAATAATGCTGTGCTGATTTCAAAGTCTCCAGATAGACCAAACATATTTTATTCAAAAGAAACCAGGATTCCTAGTGTTCATGGTCATGTTTCCTACGACAAGATCCTATCCCCCATTGCAGAATCTCTCAAAGCTGGCAATATATCATATCCTGTCACCATCATCTATTTGCCTTTAAAATGGTGTGGCTATGCATACAAATTGTTTGACAGAATCCTTGGAGACAACCAATTTTTCCCAAAAGAAGCGACACATATTCCTGAAAACAGATTATTTGCACAGTATCATTCTCCTCAAGAAGAGCAAATGAAGCTGAATGTTTTGAGCCAAATTTTGTCATCCCTACCTAAGGTAAGGGTGATATTTGCAACATCTGCCCTTGGAATGGGAGTAGATTCGCCTTGTGTTCAGCAAGTTATTCATATTGGCCCTCCTCGTACTCTTGAGGCATATTTTCAGGAAACTGGCAGAGCTGGAAGGAATAAAGAAAGTGCTGCAGCAATACTCTACTACAACAACACAGATATTGAATCTTCAAAGAAAGACATGAGTGATTGCATCAGAAATTACTGCAGAAGTGAAGGCCAGTGCTTACGAGAACAACTCTTGAAACACTTTGGATTCAATCTGCCAGCAAATAGAGTAGCTCTTCATAACTGCTGTGGTGTTTGCAAACCAAAATGCCAATGCTTGCAATGTGAAGAAAGCAAGTTATTGTTTGCAGATTCAAGGGATAGTCAAGAAAAGCAAAATGTGATCCCAGAAAAAGAAAAATTCAGAACCTTGGATGACAAGTCAAAGAAGCAGCTCATGGATGACCTTATGGAAT
>JACTAT010000218.1:627726-694000 GCA_014526335.1 Chrysaora quinquecirrha
TTAGTAGTATAGGTTCTTTATAGTTTCAGGCCTTCTACATGTAGGTTCCTTAAAAAGTGGTTCCTTATAAAAAAAAAGCGTGTAGCCTTAGAATACTCTTGCAGGTTTTATTAACCACAATGCTATGATATTTACGTAGTGAGCCAGAGCCCATCGTGTTTGCTATAGCGTTAGCATTAGAATACCCTTGCAGGTTTTATTAACCACAATGCTATGATATTTACGCAGTGAGCAAGGGCCCATTGTGTTTGCTATAGCGTTAGCCTTAGAATACCCTTGCAGGTTTTATTAACCAAAATGCTATGATATTTTCGTAGTGAACCAGAGCCTATTGTGTTTGCTATAGCTTCAGCCTTAGAATACCCTTGCAGGTTTTATTAACCACAATGCTATGATATTTACGTAGTCAACCAGAGCCTATTGTGTTTGCTATAGCGTTAGCCTTAGAATACTCTTGCAGGTTTTATTAACCACACTGCTATGATATTTACGTAGTGAGCCAGAGCCCATTGTGTTTATTATAGCTTCAGCCTTAGAATACCCTTGCAGGTTTTATTAACCACAATGCTATGATATTTACGTAGTCAACCAGAGCCTATTGTGTTTGCTATAGCGTTAGCCTTAGAATACTCTTGCAGGTTTTATTAACCACACTGCTATGATATTTACGTAGTGAGCCAGAGCCCATTGTGTTTATTATAGCTTCAGCCTTAGAATACCCTTGCAGGTTTTATTAACCAAAATGCTATGATATTTTCGTAGTGAACCAGAGCCTATTGTGTTTGCTATAGCGTTAGCATTAGAATACCCTTGCAGATTTTATTAACCACAATGCTATGATATTTACGTAGTGAGCCAGAGCCCATCGTGTTTGCTATAGCGTTAGCCTTATAATACCCTTGCAGGTTTTATTAACCACAATGCTATGATATTTACGTAGTGAGCCAGAGCCCATTGTGTTTGTTATAGCTTCAGCCTTAGAATACCCTTGCAGGTTTTATTAACCACAATGCTATGATATTTACGTAGTCAACCAGAGCCTATTGTGTTTGCTATAGCGTTAGCCTTAGAATACTCTTGCAGGTTTTATTAACCACACTGCTATGATATTTACGTAGTGAGCCAGAGCCCATTGTGTTTATTATAGCTTCAGCCTTAGAATACCCTTGCAGGTTTTATTTACCACAATGCTATGATATTTACGTAGTCAACCAGAGCCTATTGTGTTTGCTATAGCGTTAACCTTAGAATACTCTTGCAGGTTTTATTAACCACACTGCTATGATATTTACGTAGTGAGCCAGAGCCCATTGTGTTTGTTATAGCGTTAGCCTTAGAATACTCTTGCTGGTTTTATTAACCACAATGGTATGATATTTACGTAATCAGCCAGAGCCCATTGTGTTTGTTATAGCGTTAGCCTTGGAATACTCTTGCAGGTTTAATTAACTACAATGCTATGATATTTACGTAATGAGCCAGAGCCCATTGTGTTTGCTATAGCGTTAGCCTTAGAATACTCTTGCAGGTTTTATTAACCACAATGCTATGATATTTACGTAATGAGCCAGAGCCCATTGTGTTTGCTATAGCGTTAGCCTTAGAATACTCTTGCAGGTTTTATTAACCACAATGCTATGATATTTACGTAGTGAGCCAGAGCCTATTGTTTTTGTTATAGCTTTAGCCTTAGAATACCCTTGTAGGTTTTATTAACCACAATGGTATGATATTTACGTAGTCAGCCAGAGCCCATTGTATTTCTTATTGTGTCATCCTTGAATACATTCGCAGGTTTCGATTACCACACTGCTGTTATATTAACATCATTGTAAGCTGTTGAGCCAGGGCCCATTTAATCGGTTTGTTATAGCGTCAGACTTCAATACATTCTCAGGTTTCGATTACCACACTGCTGTGATATTAACATGATTGTAAGCTGTTGAGCCAGGGCCCATTTAATCGGTTTGTTATAGCGTCAGACTTCAATACATTCTCAGGTTTCGATTACCACACTGCTGTGATATTAACATGATTGTAAGCTGGTCAGCCAGGGCCCATTTAATGGGTTAACTCTAGCGTCAGCCTTCAATACATTCTCAGGTTTTGATTACCACTTTGCTGTGATATTAACATGATTGTAACCTGATGAGCCAGAGCCCATTTAATGGGTTTGTTATAGCGCCAGACTTCAATACCTTCGCAGGTTTCGATTACCACACTGCTGTTATATTAACATCATTGTAAGCTGTTGAGCCAGAGCCCATTTAATCGGTTTGTTATAGCGTCAGCCTTCAATACATTCTCAGGTTTCGATTACCACACTGCTGTGATATTAACATGATTGTAAGCTGATGAGCCAGAGCCCATTTAATCGGTTTGTTATAGCGTCAGCCTTGAATACCTTCGCAGGGTTGGATTACCACACTATGATATTAACATGATTTTAAGCTGGTCAGCCAGGGCCCATTTAATCGGTTTGTTATAGCGTCAGCCTTCAATACATTCTCAGGTTTTGATTACCACTTTGCTGTGATATTAACATGATTGTAACCTGATGAGCCAGAGCCCATTTAATGGGTTTGTTATAGCGCCAGACTTCAATACCTTCGCAGGTTTCGATTACCACACTGCTGTTATATTAACATCATTGTAAGCTGTTGAGCCAGAGCCCATTTAATCGGTTTGTTATAGCGTCAGCCTTCAATACATTCTCAGGTTTCGATTACCACACTGCTGTGATATTAACATGATTGTAAGCTGATGAGCCAGAGCCCATTTAATCGGTTTGTTATAGCGTCAGCCTTGAATACCTTCGCAGGGTTGGATTACCACACTATGATATTAACATGATTTTAAGCTGGTCAGCCAGGGCCCATTTAATCGGTTTGTTATAGCGTCAGCCTTCAATACATTCTCAGGTTTTGATTACCACTTTGCTGTGATATTAACATGATTGTAACCTGATGAGCCAGAGCCCATTTAATGAATTTCTTATAGCGTCAGACTTCAATACCTTCGCAGGTTTCGATTACCACACTGCTGTTATATTAACATGATTGTAACCTGGTGAGCCAGGGCCCATTGAATGGGTTTGTTATAGCGTCAGCCTTCAATACATTTGCAGGTTTCGATTACCACACTGCTGTGATATTAACATGATTGTAAGCTGGTCAGCCAGGGCCCATTTAATGGGTTTGTTATAGCGTCAGCCTTCAATACATTCTCAGGTTTCGATTACCACACTGCTGTGATATTAACATGATTGTAAGCTGATGAGCCAGAGCCCATTTAATCGGTTTGTTATAGCGTCAGCCTTGAATACCTTCGCAGGGTTTGATTACCACACTATGATATTAACATGATTGTAAGCTGGTCAGCCAGGGCCCATTTAATTGGTTTGTTATAGCGTCAGCCTTCAATACATTCTCAGGTTTTGATTACCACTTTGCTGTGATATTAACATGATGAGCCAGAGCCCATTTAATGAATTTGTTATAGCGTCAGACTTCAATACCTTCGCAGGTTTCGATTACCACACTGCTGTTATATTAACATGATTGTAACCTGGTGAGCCAGGGCCCATTGAATGGGTTTGTTATAGCGTCAGCCTTCAATACATTTGCAGGTTTCGATTACCACACTGCTGTGATATTAACATGATTGTAAGCTGGTGAGCCAGGGCCCATTGAATGGGTTTGTTATAGCGCCAGACTTCAATACCTTCGCAGGTTTCGATTACCACACTGCTGTTATATTAACATCATTGTAAGCTGTTGAGCCAGAGCCCATTTAATCGGTTTGTTATAGCGTCAGACTTCAATACCTTCGCAGGTTTCGATTACCACACTGCTGTTATATTAACATCATTGTAAGCTGTTGAGCCAGAGCCCATTTAATCGGTTTGTTATAGCGTCAGCCTTGAATGGGATGTTCTTTTAACTGGACTCCACGACCTCACGACCCCAGACCATACGACCCTACGACCTCACGACCATACGACCCTATTTTTATTAATAATTTTTATTTTCATAAATACTAAATTCTAAGTTGATTTTCATTAACAATTATCAAGATGACTTTGATTTTGATTTATAAAACCATTCGGAATCATTTTATAGGTGAACATGACTTATATTAGTAGCTATCATGACATCCATGCGGTTTGTGCAAAAGTAAACAGCAGTTTGCATTATTGTTATTCGCGAGTCTTGGATTACTTTAATGTTAATTGGTGCCTGAAGTTATTTCTAACATTAAACATGTCAGCATGGCGTGACACCAATGGAATGATAGGTAAACATGAGCAACACAACGAAGCATTTTCGCATTGGCCACCTAAAACTCAATAACAATTTTATTTGTGACTACGAATGGCTTATGGTCTTGAAGGTTAAAAGTGATGTTGCGTTTAACTCTTTTCTGTCACAAGGGATTTTGGAATTTTTGCAAATATTGTCCATCAATTCAAAAAAATATTAAAAATCATGTTTGATAGATAAATTGACATTGTAGTACATTTTCTGAAAGCCTGAAGCATGCTGAATATTTTAGAAGTATTTGTTGGAAAATCGGAGGGGTTAGAGAGCGTCATGGGGGGAAGATGCACATTCCCCCCAAAATTACACATTTTGCCCCAGGGCCCCTCATTTTGTCAGGGTTGCTCCCTTCTGAATTTTTTTGGTCTAGAATGAATCCCCAAATGATATTTTGTGAATTTTCAACATTTTTGGTATTGTCTGAGACAACTCTTTTGGGATAGAGAGGGGGGAAAGTAGGTATTTTTCAAATTTCAAGTTACAGCTGTTCAAATAATGCAGCGCCCCTTTCTTGAAATAATATAGAGTAGTTGTACATGTTTTACTGCCAAAAAAAAGTTCCTTACTTCACTAAACTCAAGTCTATTCACTAAAGATAATATTTGGACTAATATGTAGAAGTAACAACAACAAACCAAGTAAATCTGAATAACTGAACTGAACAATAAAGAATAACGAGTTATATAAGAAAACGTCTGACTGTTCATTTGGGTCCTTTGTAATTTTGAGAGTGGTACACAGTAAAGCAGTTTCTCTGCTTCTTTTCACAAAGGTGAACTTCACAGTCACTGCAGATTATTTCAGATCTACCTTGTTTGTCACCATATTATGAGCATACGTTACATCGCCCACAAGAATCACTAAAGACAGGAAGATGAGTGGTGCCTTCTCTTCGAGATTGCAATGTTGCAGCAGCAGCAGCAGGTTGCAATAGGAGCCCTTGCATACTTATTGGAAAACTTACAGATCATTTCAAGCATTTGCCTTGTTAAGAACAGCATGAAAAATGATAATTCATTTGCGAACAATGACGATTTTCCTTTTCTAGTTTTCTCCACGATCTGAATTCCAGGAACTTTTTGGATTAAATTTCATATTTGTTGGAACATAGTCATCTTGTGTTGGATAGCCCTCATTCCAGGTAGAAATAACTCTTCTAGCTGATGCTACACCTTTTTTGGCTCAGCCTTTTCTTGATGGTTTAGCGATACTTTTCATTTAGGTTGTGCAGAAACGTCTTCTTCACTTTCATCTGAAATGTTCTGTTCATCCTCTGATGAGCTGGAGACCTCAGACTCATCCCATGAATCACTATCTATGCTTTCTAAATCACTCTCCTCTTCAAATGAAGACTCTGAGCTACTATTTTCGTTGGATAAGGGCATATTTACTGAATTTTTTTGATAAAAATTCAAGAAAAATCACTGGTTATATGCAAAAAAACTAAAAATGACTATGAAACATCCAAATTTGCTGTAAGAAGTTAATCCAAATGACCTCCTCAATCTTTCAGACGAGTGAGGACACTAAAAACGAGCTGAAAACTGAGAAAATGGCATAAAAACAACGACTCAAGAAACCAAACCCTTCAAAATATTCAGATCAGCTGACTCTAGATCTTGAAAAAATCCAAAACTTTGAGAGAAAACTAAAAATTGATCCCGACTAACACATCGACCAACCTTAGGCTCATTTGAAAGCACATTCCAAGAGGAACATTTTGATATAGCCTCTGTATGAATCTAAGGCACTGTTAAGAACCGCTGACCACAAGCGTTGCTGGTACAAATTTGTACCAGAATCGGGGGTTTGGACAGAAAAGAGTTAAAGGTACGTATAGTTTATGCATTTGATCCCGGGGGGGGGGGTACTTCATTGTTCAAGAGAGTAGACGTGCCGCCCAGTTTTTCCAAACCCACCCATGTCTACCGATAAATTCTGTTACTCGTGGTACCCGTGTATAGAAAGAACAACGAAATTTTTTACCCATTTGTACCAATATCTTAAATATTTGAACCCAATTTAACGTCTGAGTCAACTCTAAATGCGGCGAATTAACGCTGGTAAATTATGCTTGTGCGCATCTCAAAAAGTTTGTGAGGTAGCAAAAAATATTGACCCAAAATTCAGCCTGGTGTTTCTTAAAGTTTTATAAACGTGCACAAATTCTTTATATGAACGGTTTTTGTAGCTATGTATTAGGTCCAGTTTTAACATGGGACCTGAAATTAAAAATTTTTAGTTTTTCTTGCTCTTAACTTCTGGTTCGGCAGTGAGCATTCGCAAATTAGATAGACCGCTTAAAATAAATATTATTTTTCTACGGACAAAAATATAATTTTCTACCCATCTCGAACAAAAATAGAATTTAGCATTGCAGGTACCGATGTAATGTAATATAGCATTGGAAAATGAAGCAGGATTGATGAATAGCAATGTTTACATATCAAACCGCTTTTTTTGACCTCTGGGCAAACTGTCGAGGATAACACGATACTGAAATAAGTCAAGTTCACCTATCAAATGATTCCGAATTATTTTTAAATCAAAATCAAAGTCAACTTGATACTTTTTAATGAAAATCAACCTAGAATTCACTATTTATGAAAATGAAAAATTATTAATAAAAATAGGGTCGTATGGTCGTGAAGTCGTAGGGTCGTATGGTCTGGGGTCGTGAGGTCGTGGAGTCCAGTTAAAAGAACATCCCGCCTTGAATACCTTCGCAGGTTTCGATTACCACACTGCTGTGATATTAGCATGATTGTTAGCTGGTGAGCCAGAACCCATTTAGTTAGTTTGTTAGGGTTTGTTATAGTGATAGCAATTCAGGGCATTTTTTAACATACAAAGTGGTGGGGCAATTCCCTACCAGCCCCTCCAATTGCCCCACCAGTGGAACATTTTTGCCCCGCCACTTTAATGCCCTTTTCATTTAGTGAATTTAACAATATCGTGGCCAGTGACTCGCACCCATCAATGACAGATGGAACCCATTATTCTCGGTTAGTCATTGCTTCGAATGGCATTGGGACGGCATATTACGACCCATGAGCTGCGGTTGCAGACTTTTTTGCTGCAAAGGACCGAAGATACCGGGAGCCAGACCTTCAAACTTACAGACTACGTCAGTTTATAACGAAGTTTTTCAGAAAAGATGGACAATATTAGTTAGCAAATATTGATAACTATAAATTAGTATAAAGCCGTTTTTTTCTACTGTCTGTATCAAAATTATGAGAGTTATGTTGATATCTTTTTAATCTGTAGATAAAGTGCCCTTTTTACAAATGCCCCACTAGTGGCAAATCCTTAAAAATGCACTGGCATAGCATAAGAAAACCTTCGCAGATTTTAACCACGTTGAAATTGCTAAAATTATTTAAATGTAGTACGGTCAGGAATGAATCAAGGAAAAGGCGACGTTATAAAAATAAACTAATATCATCTGTTTACAACACACTTTTTTATGTTCGAAGAATTCGAACATATTGGAGTGGGGCTGCTGTCCCTCACTCACTAACTCACTAACTAACCGACGCTTGAACAATGGACAACTTGTAACAATAGAAATCGACTCAAGAATGCCATTAGGGCCATTGTCTCGGTCATTGTTGCGCAGTTTGCGGTTAATTCTTCACAATCGCAGCCTGCAAGCCCCTTTGTCAATTTAGCCCTTTACTCACCAGAGTTGCAAATTTGCAACAAATAGTTTTGTCGGCCATATTAGCTCTGCCTCTCACTGGAGACGTTTGATTCATGCAGTATTACATAGAGTACTTCATGGGGAATCGAATGGTACCAAGATTTAGGCCCATGCTGTAGCTTCGGGAGGAATTCGACACAAATGTTGAAATTCCAGGAATTTCAACATTTGTGTCGAACTCATTTGGGATTTTTTCGCTCGAAGGGAAATTTGGGCCTAAGCGGAAAGTATAAAATCTTGATTTATTTTCAAATAAGTAAATTAGTACAGGCAAGTAAGCACTTTTCTTTCATCATTTCACTCGACCTTGCTATTAGTCAACAAACAAAGTCGATATCATTAAGGGGGCGGCTGCTATGAGGCATTGTCCTCTGGGGGGTAAAAAATAATTAAAATTTGGCCTCGCCCCCCAGGGGAATTTTTTCACCTGTTTTGTCATATTTATGTATATATCTGTCTAATAAGGAGATTTGGTTGCGAAATGACAAGTATTTCAATGTGTGGTAAGTAAAGGGTTAAGGTCATGTTGCAATCAATCTGTTGCGATAAATGTGACAATTGGTACCATTTCAAATGCTCCTTAGTTGACTCTGCGACATTCAATTTTTTAGCTGAAAATATAAGCTCAATATGGTATTGTAAATTATGTTTAAACGAAGCTTTCCCTTTTCAATCCCTTAACGAAAACCAATTTCGCAATACATTGGCTAATGACACAAAAAAGTGTGACAAATTAATTGAGGCAGTTACGTCAGTAAAACATGGTTTTATCAGGAAATGTAATGTATGTAACAAAGCTGTTCGTGACGTTAGTAAAGCCACTCCCTGCAACGATTGCAAACATCTGATTCATCGAAAATGTTCGGCACTTCAGTACTGGCAAACAACGGATACGCATAGAATTTTAAATCAATGGTGTTGTATAACATGCTTGCGATCTAAGTTTCCTTTTAGTGATATTGACGATCAACAGTTAACGACGCTAACCTTTAACTCTAATTTCAACTGTCCATGTAAAGGAAATGACCTAAAACTTGAAGACTACCGCTCGTTTGATTTGCTAAAATTCAATAAACTAAAATTAAAAGAAAATGACCTTCTCTTTGATAACGATATTGATAACTATGCTAAATTCCATACCGATTTTGACTACTTTACAAGCCATAACTTTCATAAACTATCAAAGAGCTCAAAGCCATACGAGGGTAACAGGTTTAGTTTATTGAATACTAATATTCAATCTTTGCTAAAAAATAAAGATTCTCTTGAACTATTGTGCAATGAACTCGACCATAATTTTGATGCTATAGCTGTAACCGAAACCTGGCACAATAACTCAAACAAATATAATTTCGAAAAATTTAGTTATCCCGGGATTTCAAAATTACATTGGCCAAATAAGCCAAACTAAGTGTGGAGGTTCTGGTTTCTTTTTGTCTGAATGTTTAAAGGTAACGGTACATTCTAAGCTGAATAAAACTTTTAAGAATGATGAGTGTGAGTTCGAGGCTTTCTGGGTTGAAATCGACAGTTCAAAGGATAAAAATATAGTGTTGGCAGCGGTTTATAATCACCCACGAAAGAATCCTACTGAATTCTTAAATTACTTAGATTCTACATTAAAAAAGCTCAGTAAAGAAAATAAAATTGTTCTAAAAAGTGGAGACTTCAACATTGATTTTTTGCGCTTCGATAGAAACATATTTGCTGAAGAATTTGTTAACCTGATGTTTTCTAACTTCTTTCAGCCTCTAATTCTTCAACCTTCTAGGTATGTAGGTAATGAACGCCCAACTCTGATTGATAATATTTTTATAAACTCGGTAAATATTAAAGTTAGCAGTGGTAATCTTACTTCAAAGATATTGGACCATATGCCAAATTTTGCTATTCTTAACCTAGAAGTTGGCAAGAAAAAAGGTGATGTTATTATAAAACGTAATATGAAAGGCTTAAACCAAACTGAATTTATAAAAGATCTAAAGTCAACTGACTTTAGTTTTGTAAACAACTCAGTCTCTACTCTTGAAGATAAATATACGCTTTTTCATGAAAAGTTTTTGAGCATAGTAGACAAGCACGCCCCCCTAAAAAAGCTATCAAATAAGCAAAGGAAACGGAATAGCAAACCATGGATTACAAACGGTATCTTAAAATCCATTAAAATAAAAAAATAGATTGTATAAAAAGTTTCTTAAATCAAATGATAATTTCTGGTACCAACGATATAAATATTACAGAGATATGTTGAACCGTCTTATCCGTAAAAGCAAACGTAATCATTATAATAACTACTTCGAAAGCTTCAAAAACAATTCGAAAAAGATTTGGAAAGGCATAAATGAACTAATCAATAGGTCTAAAAGCAAAAACTCTGATAAAATTGAGATACAAAATAACAATAATATAATTAATGATAATATAAAGATTGCAAACCATTTTAATAGATATTTTACAAGTATAGCAAGTAACCTGGTAGACAAGCTTGGTGTAACAACCGTAAATTACGAAAACTACCTAAAAAACCCAATATCATAATCGTTTTTTATTTCTCCAGTTGCTCCAAATGAAGTAAAATTTGTAATTGATGATATAAAAGAAACTAAAGCTGCTGATTCTTATGATTTGCCCCCTAAACTGATTAAATTAAGCTCAGAATCTATATTAACTCCGCTAACACACCTAATAAACCTCTCGTTTAGCTCTGGTTATTACCCTAAACTTTTAAAGTATGCTAAAGTTATTCCTATATTTAAATCAAAATCTCCTCATGACGTATCTAATTATAGACCAATTTCAATGTTACCTTTCTTTAATAAAATCTGTGAAAAACTAATGTATCAACGGCTTATAAAGTTCATTGATGATAACAAAATAATTTTCGAGCATCAATTTGGATTTTAGAAAGGTAAATCAACTTATCAAGCGATTCTAGACATGGCTTCAAACATAGTAGACGCAATTGAAAATAAGACAATATCACGCTGTGTCTTTCTTGATTTTGCCAAAGCTTTTGAGACTGTCGACCACGAAATACTCATTAAAAACTTGATTACTATGGTATTAGAGGTACAGCACTTGAATGGTTCAATTCGTACCTAAGTGACAGGACGCAACATGTAAGTATTAATGGACAGCTATCAGAAGATCTTAATATTAAGTACGGTGTACCACAAGGTAGTGTTCATGGACCCTTGTTATTTCTACTATATATAAATGACATTCCATTTTCTTCCAAGTTCTTAAAGTTCCATCTTTTTGCCGACGATACGAGTATCTTCTATGCAGATAAAGATATAAATAAACTTTAAAGAAGATTAAATAATGAACTTCAAAATGTTTCAGATTGGCTAATTGCGAATAAGTTAACATTAAATCTCAGCAAGTCTACTTTTCTAATAATTCACCCTTCTAAAAAGAAATTGAATAAGACTATTGATTTAAAATTAAATAACGAATCTTTAAAAGAAGTACAAGAGGCAAAATATCTGGGAGTTCTAATAGACAGAGAGCTTAATTGGAAGTCTCACATTAAAAATATAAATACAAAAATTGCAAAGGGCATTGGAATCTTAAGTAAAGTAAGACATTTTGTCCCACAAAGAGTACTTCTAAATATCTATAATGCATTTATACTTCCAAATATTCTCTATGGTTTTTTAAATTGGGGTAGTGCATCTAAAACAGCCCTTGACCCACTTGATAAAAAATTAAAAAAGCTGTAAGATTAATAACCTTTAAAAGTAAAACTGAGCACAGTAAACCCCTTTTTAAGCATCTCAACTTTTTAGATCTTGATGATTGTTACAAACTTGAATGTGCTAAATTCATGTATGATGTAAATAGTTCTAAAACTACTTTTGGGAACTTATTTAAAAAAGTCAAAGACATTCATAACTTGAACACAAGGCATGCTAAGTCAGGAAAACTTTTCAAACCGAATTTTAGAACAAACTATGGTAAACGTTTCATTACAAATGCTGGTGTTGATATTTGGAATTCTATTCCTCAAAATATTCGTCAGTCGGCGTCAAAAACGTCCTTTTCTAGAGCCTTCAAGAAATTTCTGATTTCAAAATACTAACACCTGTTTAAATAACATATAGGCATCAGACAAAAATATTTAGTTACAAGACTAAAAGCATTCCACCCCCTTCCTTATCTTATCATTTTGTTTATTTTTATTTTTATTTTTAATTAATTTTAATCTTAATCTTTAATTAGCGATTTTGATTTAGTTAATCTTTATTGTTTAAGCTTAGAAAAAAAGTAGTAATATTAATTCTTATTCATTTTGTGTATGCTATTATAACATGATTGATTAAATTCACGTACAAAATGGCACATGGCTAGAAAGCCCTCTCTGGGTTATTTCCATGTGTCATTCAGCTGCTTTTATTGATACAACTACTGTTTTTGTAATAATTTAGAATTGAATTTTGAATGTATTAATTGTATCGAACTAAATGAGTTTAAATCAGTATTTTTGTAAATAAGCTGAGAATACACAATGAAAACTTGAAAACTTGAACCATATGGAACTGGGAAATTGCCACCTTGGTTTGGTAAGTGACATTACACGCATTATCAACATTGATCAATGAGTCTTGGCAAAGAGCGGCAATTTCAAAATAGTTTTCAAAATAAATCGTCATAATTATCATCCTCACCATGAAAATCGTCATAACAATAATAATAATTATAATAATAATAATAATAATAATAATCATCATCATCATCATCATCATGATTACCATCACCATCATTGATGGTGTGGTTGTGGCAAGATCTAAAGGAACGGCACCACCTACACAAATCACCACCTACACAAATCACCACGAAACAAATCACCACGACCACCCCTATCACCATCACCACAACCACCCCTACAACCATTACCACGACTCCCCTTATCACCACCACTCCCCTATCACCACCACCACAACCACCCCTACAACCATCACCACGATCACCCCTATAAAAACCACCACAACCATCCCTACCATCGGCACCACAACCATCTCTACCACCACCACCACACCCACTCTACCATCCCTGTTTTTTGTTGTTGCTGTTGCTGTTTGCTCTCCGCTTGCTATGCTTTGTTGCGCCACTTCTTCTCTGCTCATTGCGTCGTATCGTAGGCCAAAGGCAAGTCACCAGACCAGTTTTGGAACGGAGCAGTTTTTCCTTTGTTGATTATTGGGATTTATCATCCCAATAACATATTAAAGCACTTGAGGCATCTTTTAAGAAAAACAGCTAATATTTTAGATATCTTTTTGGTAGTGATATAAACATGGAGTGCTAAGATGTTGTGGTCATTTGTGCAGGAAGGATACTTTGAAAAAGGCGAAGAAGCCGAATTGAAGGTGCTCGACGGGTTGTCTCTGGAGAAAGACGTGTTTGTTCTGCTTCTTTTTTCATCTTATGACAGAAGAGAAGGAAAACATGGACAAAAAAGTGATGCAACAGAAAAACATGGTGCTGCAGAAGAAAAATGGGGGTCATGATGGTAATTTGTATAGAATTTCAAACTACAGTGTATTGTGTGTAAATGGATGTAGACGTAGCAGTGAAGGTGAAGGTGAAGGTGAAATGGTGTTTTAGCGTCAGTCGCTAGGATCTCAGTAGTAGGTTAACTAATGAAGACCTCGACCCTGGCCATGACGCTACCGTGGCTGGGCTGGAAACCTGACCACAGTGAGCTTCTGACACCATGAGTGAGCTGGATTACACCACGACGCCACAGCACGTTAAGCAGTGATGATTTCTAAAAGATCAACAAGGGGGGCTTTGCCGATGACGTCATAAGAGAGGGTTGTGACTTCTTGTGACCACTTCCATATTTTAGTCGATAAAAATTTGATAACCAAGTGCTTAATCAACAAAACCGCAAGAAAGCAATAAGAAAAGTCCTAATAGCTATGAAAATAGCGGGATCTATCTAGTAAAAAGTATACCTGGAAAACAGGAGTTATCACAAGCAATAGAGCCTTCAGGAATTAACACAAGTCGAGTAGATGCTAGGAAAAAGAGAAATATCAACTAATGTACACTGTAAGTCAAATCTTTGCAAATAAAGCATGTTTCAACACTAAAAGAACAAAGGGTATTTTCAAAAACATAAATCAATGCAAAAGAGTTTGGGGGCTGAGCCCCCTGAAACCAATCAAAATTTTAACAAGGGGGATCTGCCCCCCTGAGCCCCCCTTGAAATCACCACTGTATGACAGACAAGACAGGCTTTTGATAATTAGGTTTTGTCAACAGAACAGCATATTATTGTGCAGAATTATTTTCCTCTCATTTCCTTTCTATTTTCCAGCTTGCAGTTTTAGCAATGTTTTCTTTTTTGTAGTCAAGCGATACTCTCAGAAGTCGTCAAAGAAGACAGAGACAAAACCTAGTAGCTGGTCTCCTAGTCTAAAACATCAGTTAGCTGATAATCGATATCAGGGAAGGACATCAAGAGGAAAAGCAAGACAGTTCCAGGAAGCTGGAGTAGCAAAGGTAATTTTATTAATGATTGTTGCAGAAATAATCTGAAATGTTTCTATTATGATGATTATAGTTATATAGTTTGGATTAAAATTGAAGCTGACTAGAAAAGACTTTCAGCCTGGGGTCATACAGCAAGAAAAAAAGAATTGGGAATCTGACCAAGAAACAAGGCACACTATTTACTAGTGCACATACTTTACTAGTGAGCACTGAGACAGTTGAACTATACATCTACTCCATGAGATACATTGAACTACATATCTACTCCATGAGATACGTGGATCACAGGATAGGGCCCACAAAACTTCAAGGAAGATAATCTCATAAGTCCCAGAAGATGTACAAGCCAAGGAAAGAGTCATCAAAGCACATACCCAGATTCACAATTACCTCCTCTAAACATCAGACAGGTGAAAAGCGTGAAGTTATTAAAATGCTATACTGGTCCAGTTACGTTGATTTTGTAAAAAACAGAATTTGCAATGCCTCCTGGTGGTGCATTTTGTGAAGAAATTGGCACCACTCAGTTGAAAGGTTGTCAAATCAAGTCCTGATTGTGAGTAGTTTCACAGTCACCAGCAGCCGCAGTCGTCATCAGAATGAAGAGGATTGTTGAAAAAAGAGGATTGTGAAGGGACCCTGAGCACTGTAAAGTTGCATAAAGATGAAACAAGCAAAACAACATCAAGACCAGCCAGGTTAAAATCAAGGTCTTTAAAAGAGATAGGAAATTAGCTCAATTTGCTGTCATTGAGGAACACACTGGCCCTACACTGTTCACCGTAGATGTCAAACTTTTCTTAGCTCAAAAAGAAATTGACTGTGTCCATATTACAGTAAACAGAAAAAAAACATTAACCATACAATCAAATATACCCTGAAATATATATGTCTGGATCAAGAGGTGAAGAAGTCACAACATTCCTGAGTTATTTTACAGTATTCTCTACTCCCACTCTACTCTGCAATTCTGCATTGCCATCTAACAGGTTTTGTTCAATCTCAAATGGCATAGAGTCCTAACTGAAAGAAAGGAGAGATTGTCAGCATGTTTTTCAGGGCATCAAAGGCTTTGCTCTTGTTCCAAGTTGTTTCAGATTATAAACTGGGATAAAGATATAAATGTTGTTCAGTGCAGTTCAATATTTTTGCAATGTTATGCAAGTGTCTCTGTTATGTGGTTTTCCCAATGCTTAGTTTGTATGAAAATTCAAACCAAACTGAGGGAACTTTCTGGAAGTTGTTGCAATAGATGAGATGCCTTTATGAGCTGACATCTCATTCACAGCACAAAGCATAGAAATAGCCTCAGAAAAACAGCCTTCATAGCTCTGCTCACTAATGTTGCATGATCAGATGTTATAACAGGTTCCAGGTAATTAATTGACCAGGTTTCCAGCACTAGAACCAGTCGATCAATGCAATGTTTGAAATTTGTCAAACAATTGAAGTGATCACATTGTTCTAACACACTTAGCACATTTTTCAAGAAGTAATCACCCCAAAAACTGCTTTTGTAATATTGTCATATAATGTATTGTACTCTATATTCTGTTAAGAGAAAGTTAAGAGAGAATATATCTATTCCCAACTCTTTGACCAGATGATCCTTGGGCTACCATGTCATTTAGTGACAGTCCAGTTATAATAACTTTTCAAATATTGCTTCACTTAGAGACTTTTGCCATGTTGTCATTGTTTCCTTTTCTTGATGCTGGATAACATTTTTCTAGTTCTGCCATCTCAAGCACCATTTCATTGGTCATCTATGTAGATTTGCAGATGAGTTCAGTAGCAGGTTGTTGCATGCTAAAAAAAATTATCTAAATAACATGTATTGAAAATAGTTGTTCCTGACGACATAGTCAGTAGAAGTGAGTACATATGACCATGGTAAAAAGTAGAAGGACTAGTGAATCATCAACACTCTATACAGTGTCATCTTCTCACATCATCCTTTGGGATTGTCTATCCCTCTTTGCCATACCTCGCAATCAGACTAACTATTGTTTACCAGCTCTGGTTTTCTTTTTTGCATGTGACTTTTAGATTGTGACCTTCTGAGCACTGCTAGTAACCCTCTGGTAACCAAAAGTTGTTGTTGTCAAATGCTGTCCCTCCGTCTTGCAAATCTAAATATCACATTACCAGCATCGGGCTGGTATGTTACTGTTATGTTACTGTTGTGTCACCAACTCATTCACTGTTGCTGAAACATTCTAGTGCCTGGTGCATTGCTATTCCCTGCATCAAGGTGAGGAGCTTAGGTGATGAATGCAGCTTTTTTTATGCATCTCGTCCCTACAGCGTTTTAGATGTTTCTTGTACCATTCTTATAGGGTTTGAATATTCAGTTGTTTGACTAAGGATGTATTATTCTTGTTTGCTGACGTGTCATTTTTGACATAGCAGTTCAGACAAAGACTGTTGGTGAGTCCTTCTTCATAGGCTGCTCAAAATTTCATATCAGTAGACATCAGATCTGTGAATGTATTTCTATGTTTGGATCTCTATGTTTGAGAAAGGCTAGCTCTCATTATATGGTAGCGGGTATGGTAGCTCTCATTACATTTAACAACAAAGCAGTGAACAAAGTTGTGCATTTCAGCAAGCTTTTATTCTCCAGTCATCTTTTGCAACCATTTGTTCAGAGATCACAGATGGATTCGCATTTGTTCAGTCCTTTTGTTTTCCGTCCTTTGCCATACTGTTTTCCTGCTAATAGACTTAGAACTCATGTCTGAAAAGTTATTTTAGCTGAATGACTTTATGGGGCTCTCCATGTGGATTTGTAAGATTTTTAATCACTGAATTGTGTTATTTAATAACTAACCTCTTCATGTAAGCATGATTTTATGCTCATTAGATATTTGGTGGAACGTTTCTCTTGCATTTGTATCAGAAGTGGATATTTTCCTTTCTAGGGGCCTCAAATAGCATACGATGGTGACGATTTGAACAAAACTGAGTCAGATTGTGTTGATGATGGGATTGAATACAGAAAACTTTTGAATTTTAAGTATGAACCACCTACCAGATTTCATGTTGGATCTGCGGGAAGAAAATACGGTAGATCATGGAACTCTGCAAGAAGTCCTGTTTATAACAAAGAGACCTATCTGCAGGCCAAGTTAGTTTTTGATAGATTTGATTGATTTTGCTATCTGTTGTCTCATTGTGAGTTATGTAAGAGTTGACTTAGACACATCGTCTGGGCTTAGCAGCATTCCAGCAGTGATGTAGTCTGGTTAAAGAGGGCATACCCCCTCCTATAATTGAGGGTGTTTTTGTTTGGGACTTTTATCTATATCTCTTCTGATTTCTGAAAGAAGTAGGCCTAGATGTCAGAGACTTCAGATTCCAGAAGCCAAAAAAGCACTCTTGAAAAGCGGACGACTTTAGTGAAGTTGATTTCGGAACAATTTCTCTGCAAAAGCTGCATAATCTTTACAGCTTTGGATTCAGAAGAGTTTGGAGCCTCCATAGTTTCCGATTTTCCCAAGAGTTGTCCAAAAGAACGGGCTTTTGATCTCTCGGAAGTCTTCAGAAAATGGAAGACTTTGAGTTGTACAAAACTTCAAAATTGCGATGAACAGCGGAATCATTTTCGGGCAAAAACTTTTTTCATCTGACACTCCTCAGAGTATGAACTTCTGAAACAGACCGAAACAATAGACTAAGGCGGAATTTATGTCTTTCTGATTGGTGCATTTCGAGCCGCATCTGGGTATAAATTCCGCCCTAGTCTATTGTTTTGGTCTGTTTCTGAGGTTCATACTCTGAGGAGTGTCAGACGAAAAAAGCTTTTAAGTATGCTCGAAAATGATTCCGCTGTTCATCGCAATTTTAAAATGGAAGACGCAATAAAGCTCAAAAAGAACGCAACCTGAGAATGTAAGGCTTTTTTTCGGAAATTTGCCATCAATCAACCGTTCGTGTATAGATGATTGTGTGGGTAAGGACGTCATCAAAAAATTATTTAGCTCTCCCAAGACAAGTTTGTTTTTTGCTAGCATGTCACTTTACTAAATCGTCAGTGCAAGAAAATCTCTCATAGTCATAGAACCTCGTATAGAGAACCATTTAGAGGTAAATTAAGAACTACGTTCGTGAAAAATGCTTTCACTATTTGACAATTTTAATTTCAGACGTTATCGAAATTCATTTGGGAAAAATTTGTTTATTGACCTTGTATTGGAAATAACGACAGAACACTCATTTAAGAAAATTTCCATTTTAGCTGTCAGTTTGTGGTTAAAGAGAAAGGAGACTATCGCATTCATGTTGCTGATCCTGATGTTCTTGTGGAATGGGATTTGATTGAGCAAGTGGTGAGAATCTGTTACTTTACAATATTCTCTGATTCAAATCGAGATTTTCCTCTGTCTTTATAATGGACTAGTCCTGCAAAACCAGTCGTGTAAGAATCTTTTATTACTGTTCGTTTTGGCAAAGCGTCTATTATCTATGGCAGAAAAGGGTCTGCAAACCTTTCTCTGCTGTTGTTTAGGTACAGTCCTTCCGACCAGAAACGTGTTTTTTGAGGCCCAAAACAAACTTGCTTCGGAAAAACTGGAGTTTTACGTATACTCAGCAAGACATTTAAGTAGTATACACATTCTAAAGGCCATCGTAGAAAATTCAAAATAAAATATACCCTTTGTCTGAAGAACTTAAATTTTAGTTTCATCATAGAATCTTGTTTAAAGAAAAAAAAATGACTATGAAATATCTTTGATTGTATAAACAGGGGTGTAGAGCTGGGGGGGCTCGGGGGGCTCAGCCCCCCTAGTTATTTTTTTCAAGCTTTTGGGGGGGCTACAGCCCCCCTAGTTATTTTGTTTATCTGAGCGAAAGCACCTAGTTTATTGCTCAGTCTCTGTCTTTCTTTCTCCAAAATCATGAATCCCTTGTGATATCAGAATATTAATTATCCTTAGATATTTTATTTTCCTTGCAACCTTATTACACATTGCTTCAAGGTTCAAGTCATTTCGGATACTATAGTTTTTGATAAAGTAGCTATTTTCTATCCGGCGAACTCAGGACACGGGATTTTCGGATTAACAAAAACATACAATGGCAGCTTAACCATTAAAAAATTAACAATTATATATTTTTGATTTTTCAAGGCAAACATTTTGTTATATTACTGTAAACACTTTTAAAAAACGGGCCACTCATTGGCTTGCTACTTGATGCCTCATGGCTCACACTTGTCAGCAGTTCCCGCGACCGTTCTATAAACTGTGACTTCATCTATAGAGAGGTTTAGGTTTTAAAGTGATTTTGTGATTACAATTGCCATGCATTTTGAAGTTTGAGTGGTTTTTGCAAAGAAAAATAGAAAATTTGCTGAATAATCATTTCATGGCTGAAAATCCTTGACGGACCGGATAATCGAAGTCCGGATAAATAAGAAGGTGGCTAATCGGATAAATGCTGTAACTTGTGAAAAACGGCCAATCTAAGCCAATCTGGCGATGGTATTTTGAAAAATTTTCTGGGGGAGCTTGCCCCCAGACCCCCCTTGTCGGGTGCACCTATGATGCACTGTGCGCCTTAGACGCACATCCTCATCATCGGATTCTTGTTAGTTATTTACTGAAGTAGAGCCCCCCTAGTTATTTTTCCAGCTCTACACCACTGTGTATAAATACAACGTGTATTTTTTTGCTGCTGCTGAGACACAAGATCATGTCATGTAGCTTCTTTCGTGGCAGTTTCTTAGTTGCAGGGACATTTGCCAACAAAATGTATTAATTAGTCGATCAGATGATTTTTAATCTCACCTGACGCCATGTTTTCTTGTGCAGCACATCTTTAGTCATGAAATGATTTCCTGTCCTATTTGCCTTGACACACCAATCGCAGCTAAGATAACCAAATGTGGACATGTTTATTGTTGGTCCTGCGTTCTTCACTATCTTCAGTTGGTAAGAATCAGTAACCTTTTTAGCTGTTTTTCCTTTGTTCCTGTCGTTAAGATTTCATTAAATATTGTAGTGAATTCAATGTTTAGCGTATTTTTTTTTAATCTATAGAGTGATAAACCTTGGAGGAAATGCCCTATTTGCTATGAAGCAATTTTGCCAGCTGATCTCAAGAGGTAATAGAATAAAATCATTTCCTATTTCCTTTTCATGCGATTTTGCCGACAGTATTTGTCAGCCATTTTTTCTTTCGCACTGAAGTTTTCTTAGTCCTTTCTTTTCTATACCAATTTTAGTGTTGTTACAACATGTACCCAAAAGTTTGGCAAAGGTGAACAGATGAAAATGCGCTTGATGAAAAGGAAGAAGGTATATTGAAGATTATTAGTTGTTAGACTGTTGTTGACGTTGACTACTGTTCTTCTAGTCTCATTTTTAGCTCATGATTTCTTCTTTTTTAGCTGCAATTCTTATGACTACCTATTCTTTCTAAGACGAAAAAGTATTTTTTGAAGTACGTGTCGTATAATTGGAATTTTTTAAGGTACTTTTTTCCTCAATTAGGGTTCTGCGCTTTCATGGCCGATTTCCTGCTGCAAAGACACTGAGGAAGAGAATTTTAAGCAGTGGAAAGGTATACAGATTCAGATTTACTAGTTCGACATATGATTTATAATGTATTTATAAATGAATGTTTTTATCATATTTGTTGTTGAGTTGATAAACGTGCTACATTAGTTGCAAGTAACGATATCTTTGCCAGAATTCACTAAATATTCAAATGCACTACTGTAGAAGCTCTACTAAATCTATCTTTTAGGACCCTTTTCTGCTAAGTTACCCCTTTCAAGTGGAAAAATTTTGATAAGTGGGAGTTGTCTGCGTAGAAGTAGGCATATCACAGCTCATTTTAGGGACATCTGGTTACGAAATCCACGAATGAAGCTCTTTGGCACTCTTTTAATGCTGTTTTGCTGTTATGGTTATGCAGTCCAACTGATTGATGCTTGTGAAGTTTTCCTGGTGCCAAATGTTGAAGAGTTTTCAAACAAAATTCAGGCTAGTTGTGCGCTTCAGTCTCTGTAATGAAGGGTGGATAATAATTAGTCAGAACATGGTAACAGCTACTGCAGGATTGAAGAAATGTTGGCAATTACCAATCCACGTGCTCCGTGAGCATTTTTAAAGGAGAAAGCCTGAGAGATTTACAAATTCCTTGATTAGAACCTTTCATTATAATATATAAATCGTTGTTAAGTTTGACAAAGAACTATATCCCTTCACAAATAGCCATGTGTCAAAGAATAATGCCTAGATAATCAAACGACCAAGTGATTCGACTGTGCTCCGATGGCCTTCCATTACCAAAACAATATTTGACCAACAATACTGAAGACGCGCATTAAACAGAATATTGGACAAACTCGCCATATTCTATTGCCAAAACGCATTTCTTCCACTTTCTTCTTTATTATGTTTGCCTGTTCTTTTTGGTTGGTTTTCTTATTTTAAAACCTTTTCCAGGAGAATCAGATGCATCACATTCGAAGCTTGTCATATCCAATCCACAAACTGTGTATTCTAACATCATCATGCGTGAAATGAATGAACTTGAAGAACAATTGAGGAGGGCCAGAACCGAGAAGGTATGAAATGTATTTATTCGAATTTTTAATCATCTTTCCCCTGAATTGTAAATTTTGAAGATCCCTGGATAACACTTACTGTTTTCCTCAATTTTGTCCTTATCTTTTGTATATATCTGTTAGGTTTTTAAGTGCTCTCTAATTCGCTATTGTTGAAGGCACTAGTTGCTATCTTTACCTTACGTAATTTGTTGCTAGAAATAAAATGTATTTCTTATGGGTGTTATGTTTCTCTCTTGTGCGTTAGTTTCATCAATATTTAACCGGTTTGCCTTCTCTCTTGTCGTGAATGTCAAATTAACCCGTTTTTTGTCACTAAAAACTAAACTAAGTAATTTTAAAAGAATTTCGATATTGATTTTATTTTCTTTAGTCTGGTGAAGAATGCTTTATTGAGAGTGCTTTGGTAACATTGAAGGTGAGCTTAGCTTCGCGGGAAAATCAATTTCTAATCGCTTGAGACAAACAGTTCCAAACTAACTTGAAATGTTGTGCATACTAAACTCTCTAGATGACTTTCGCTTTTCCTTTGCTCTATATTTTGAAAAATTATGTTCTAATTACCACACTCACGCTAGTGAATCTATAATCACTACTGTTGTGGATAATCACTACTGTGGTGGTACTTTCTGTGTACTGTGGTGGCAGTTTCTGCGTACTGTAGTGTGGTGGGTTATTATGCTTGATGTGGTGGGTTACTATGCTTGTTGTGATCGTAGTTTTTGCTTACTGTGGTAGATAATCACTACTTGTGGTGGGTTATTATGCTTGATGTGGTGGGTTACTATGCTTGTTGTGATGGTAGTTTTTGCTTATTGTGGTAGATAATCACTACTTGTGGTGGGTTATTATGCTTGATGTGGTGGGTTACTATGCTTGATGTGGTGGTAGTTTTCGCGTACTGTGGTGGATAATCACTACTGTGGTGGGTTATTATGCTTGATCTCGTGGTATTTTTGCGTTCTGTGGTGGATTTTATGGTTTTTTTCTCGCTTGATCTATAGAGTTTTGCTATGCTTTCGTATTCACCACATAAAGCATAATAACCCACCACAAGTAGTGATTATCCACAACATTACGCAAAAACTACCACCTCAGTACGCAAAAAGTACAACCACAGTAGTGATTATCCACCCCAGTAGCGATTATAGATTCGCTAGCGTGATTACATGCTGATAGTACTTCTTTCTGAATTCAAAAATACGTGGAAGGTAGACATTACATTACATTAATACATTGGATGCTTTGTACATTAAATATGAATTTTTGCTATAAAAAATAGTTCATCTATCGATTTCGAATTGTTAACTCCGCTTTTTACAAATCTTTTTCCTCGGAGAAGTCATTTCATACGTTATAGACTGATGAAGTAGATTTTGTTTTTAAAAGAATTGCATGGACTCCACATGTTAAATCAATTTATGCAAATCAACGGCCCTGATTTTGTTGACAGGAAAAAGAACGGGAAGCCCTACAAGATATCCGCAGATACGAGGCTACAACTTTTGACAAGACACAAAGTAAGGCATTTCATAAATTCAGGTTTATTTTCCTTCGACAATTGGAATATTTTTTTTATAATTTGCTCTTATCAATAATTTTTCTTGCAGAAAGAGATATGCCGAAGGAAACACCAGTCGCTGCATTTTCCGTAGAAGAAGTTGGCAAAAAGGTTTGCTTTTATCTTTATTTCCGAATCGCTACAGGACATTGCCTATTCAAGGCATTTTTAGGCCAACAGGCCAGTTTTCCGGACAGTATTTTTAATCAGTCAAAAAAGCTTGCGATTCTTGCGAAAAAGTTTCCGAAAAAATGTCCTAAGAGTTATTTAATCCATTCCCGTTAGCCTTATCCGCACATAAGTGCCCGGTGAAAAAGAGTATCAATCAGGTACATTTTCCTCTGTTTTGCACTGAAGGAATCTCAACGTATCTGAGAACGCGTAAAAAATGGATTCCTTTAAATACTTGGAGAAACCCAGTAGCATGTATTCAACGAAGAGATCAGGGAAATAGTTCTCACAAGTATATTCAGTGATCTAGCTTTTTGCGACCTCTGAAAATGCTGAAGGTCTTTTGGTCCAAATCAGAGGAATTCGCTTCATAACAAATAATTTAGAATTGATGAATCCAACTGTTTGATGAGTTTTAAGATAGTGATACAGCATATTGATTGAATTTTTTTGCAGATATCTACATTGCCTATTGATGAACCGGCTTTTTCTGATGACGAAATTGAGGTCGGTGCAGAGGGCATTGAAAGTGCTGCTGAGTTACTGGTTGATGCAGACCCTGAAGTTATTGAGCCCGCGTCTGTCTGCAGCCAGACTGAGATGATCAATCAAGAAAAACAAGCCAAGATCAATGACTCAGATTATTTTTATTTCTACCAAGGTTAGTTTAATTTTGTCACCTTTTGGAAACATTCCATTCCATGAATATTGATTTTAACTAGCCTATATATGGAAAAAATTTAACTATAGTCGCAGCTTTTTACGTTATTTTAAAAAGAATGCGTCATCAATGAATCAAACATTCAGATCGTTTCTTTGACTATTCGATTCCCTACTGCTCGCATTGTAAGAGAAGAAAGAGAAGCCTTCTAGAGTTTTTCTACCAGATCGTAGACTTTTTCACATTAAAAGGACTTTCCGATGGTAATATTCTAAAGTTACAAAACTGCTTCCCGCTAAAAGTATCACAATTTTTTTACATATTTACTAAAATACGAACAATTAGCACATTGCCGTCGCGACTGTTCCTTTCTAGAATTGAGCGTTTTATGGATTTTTTATTTATATTTTAGCCGAAGATGGACAGAACATATTTTTACATCCTCTAAATATCCGATGTCTTATTCATGAGTATGGTAGTCTCGGAGAATGTCCAGAAACGATTTCTGCCCAGATAATTGACATTGAACACTATACAATGAACAAGGTAAGTTAAACAATGTGTGAAATAAAAGATCTGTTGAGTGTTGAGCCAGAAATATATTTTTGAACGAACTGTCCTGCTACCTGATTATTACACTGCGTGTTCTGTGGCCGAAATTTGTCGGAATAACCGACCGTCAACTGGGTTCCTTGCTCATGCAACAAAGGCTGGTACGCTGACCGGCCAGTTTCTTGAAAATACATTAAATGATGGTTTAATTTCAATTTATGCAGCGTTAATGGCAAAAGAAACTTATGATTATGATAAGAAATTAGGTTTGTGTTAAGTTTGAATGGATAGATGGCTTTAAAATGTTCTATAAACGTGCCGCTTGCCTTAAGTGTCTGTGAGGTTTCCTGTATAGAAGTCTACCTGTCTTGAAATACCTATGGAATCTGGCTGATGTCCAGCAAATCTCTCCGCGTATTTAGCAGTGTTTTCTCGAAGAGAGTTTCATTCGAATTCAACCACCGATAAGCTAACTTGTCTTTGTTCATGCGATTTATCCCTCCATTCCTATCCCTCTATTTATTGTTTTTTGAGTAATGAGTTTATGAGTTTTTGATTATTTCATTTCGCAGTCGACCACTCCGGTCGTCATTGCCAGGTGTGTCGGCCGAAATTTGCTTTGCAAATCGGAATTATTGAATACTGTGACAGTTATCGAAGAATCAACCAATCTCTAGTTTTAATTTGGCGAATCGGAAAAAGACAATTGATTTTGATATTGTTTCCGTGCACAGTCAATTGATTCCTACTTGTTAAACTTGAAACGTCAGCTAATCTCTTTTTCTATGAATGACAAATCTATCAGCATTCTAAGGCAGTTACTGTTGCAAAACTCATGTTCAACATTCTACCAAAGCTTATTCAACCGAACAAGAACATTGTATGATTGTTTTCTCTTCAATTTTTAGGATTTAAGGAAGCGTTATCGATTTCTGAGCCACTTACCAGTTACATGTGGTTTCTCTTTTTGTGAACTCATGCTACGACCACCGATTCTGTCTCGAGAAACTATATCAGAATTCTCACAAGATTTTCACAACCGAAAAATGCAGCGACAAAAAAAGAAAAGAGAAGAAAGGAAGCAAGATCAGAGAATGGAAAGCAGAAAAACCATGGACATGTTTGGTAGAGGTACATTATCTAATCTAATAGCTTCTTTAAATTTTCCCACAGATAAATACGTGAACAACACATGATCACAGTCCGCAGCCTTCTTTTTTTGGGATGCGTATTGTTGTTCTTGCCTCTGATTAGAAGAGCAATCTTTGGAAAAATTGTGAATTTACAACTTGCTTCATAAAGAAAATTTGTTTTTGAAAGTGTTGTCATTTGTTGAGGTTCAATTCAGAAATGCTTATGGACTTAAAAAAGCCATCTTGCTTCTTTGCATTCTCTTTCATTTTCCCGTCGATCATCGGCTGAAACATTTCTTTATTTTCAGTCATGTGCACAAGTTGAAGTGCACCTGTCATCTTTCCTGTTCTATAGGTCAACCTTAAGACTATGCCATGTCTATAAATGAAGCCAATCCACTTCACAATCCTGAAATTCTTTGTTACTTTATGCTAAGAGCAATGTATTAAAACCAAAAGTAATTTTTAAATTGACATGTGCTTGTGGTCTCTTATATTTTAATTTTTGCAATCGTGTGTAAAATGGCCTTACTGTCTGCAGTTCAACGTGGTCGGGTCCTTGTTCTACTGAAGGGAGGGGGCAAAAATGGTGTTGCAGCAAGACATAAGCAACACTCGATTCGGGAAAATGCTCTTAAACTAATGCACATAACTGTATATAACATAAGTCATTTATGGTACGAAAGATACGAAATGATTTCAACTGCTCTATATCATGAAATTTTAAGAAAAACGCAGTATGCAGTTTGTTTTATGTTGGTTTCTTGTATGCGGGTTTTATCTTTATTTTGTGTATTTTTTAGAAATCCAAAGACCTGTGGATGAAATTTCTTGGGATTTAGAAAGTAACCAAGAGTTTCCAAGTCAATCTGGTGAATCTCTCTCTGATTACCCTTCATTGGGTATATCATCAGTCAGTCCTAATTCATGGGGTTCATCATCTTTTGCACAAGCACTGCAGAACAACAGCCAGCCAGCTGTACCAACTAAAATGCCAATTGGCAAACCAAAACTGGCAGATAATACAGTTAGAGGTAATCAGTATATTTTCTGTTTTAATAACCAGTGAGTTTTAATAACCAATAATGTGAGAGTGTGAATTTGGCTTTCTTTTCAAACTACAAACCCACAGCTTGTTTCTTGTTTTTAATACTTTGAATCTTCTACTTTCAATTGCTACCATTTCTCCATTACCGGATATTCTGCCTGCTAGATGATGCTGTAGCTAAATCCACTTTTTCCTTGCTGAAAGTTGAGTCGTCTGTGGCTTCTCTACGGTTGATAACAGGAGTTTGCATTTAATTGATGCGACTTTGAATATTTGGCAACCTTGCAATACATAAATTTGTTGAATGCTACACAAACCACCGAATGGCCATAAAACAATGACAAGGTGCACTGCTAACTCCTACTTCATATTGGCCTTACCTGAGACACTAGTCCCTATTCGTAGGATCGGTATAGCTGTCCATATGACTGCAGTTTGGAGAATCATTTGACGATGCCATTTATCGATTCATTATCTGATGGTATCGATGCACGATTACCTTGCGATGTGGCAGTGAAATGGGTAGATACTCATAATCAAATTATATTGGCAGTGATGACCAGAATAATACTTCGATCTATACACTTAAGATTTGGGCTTTCTAATCAATACATGGGCACATCACATTCTGTTGATATTTCTCCTAGAGTCTGGAACGAATTTGAATTCTGATGGTGAAGTTGATGAGGATTATGTTCCTGTTCCATCGTTTTCACAAGCTTTTAGCGATGCCTTGAGTGCATCATGGAGAACCGTTGATTCAAAAGAAGAAGAAGACTCAAGGCGTATGCCAAACAAAGGAAACAAAAAGAAACAAAAAGAAAAAAAGCTTCTTTTCTCAACTGGTGGATTTATGAAATATTAGTATATTTGCTTGCACGAATTTTGCCAATTTAATTTCAGTAGTTCATTTGTGTTTGTAGAGTTGATTTTATGTATTAAATATATCTATGGTTAGAAAGCGATATTAATGATGTTTATTTTTTCTATCCAATACTGTACTACAAGTATGGCAATTCTATAATATAGCAAGTCTGACTTAAATGCAGAAGGCCCAGAATCGTACAGATGAATTTTTTACGCTGAATGAATTATGCAAGTCTAGGGACGTGAAAATGCCTAACCTTAAATGCTTTAGTTTGTATTGTCAAGGGAGATTTTGCTGCTAGAAGATATTTGCTGTGCTGTTAAGGTACAAGAGTATCGAGCGAGGGTCATGAATTCCTACGAAACAATCTTCCGAGTTCTACGAGATTCAAAGGAGTGAATTGCCCCTCGGAATCGAGCAGGGTAGAAGGTAACAAGAGCATCGTTTTATCATCCCCCGCAGAAACAGGGTGCTGTCTCCCTGCTGGAAATGAAAGAATTTTCGTGGGGGCAAATAATTTTTCCAACAGAAAGATTTCAAATCAATGGGAAATCAGGACATCGCCAAGCTGGAGTCAATCAAGTCTTCGATAATGGTGTGCTCTTCAATTTTTCGAAAATTTCGAACCCCCAGCCCAGTTAATTAAATTTGTAGAAAAGTTTCAACCCCCTCCCCTTTGCCCCCGTTTGTTGAGACCCCAGGTTATTTTGCACTGAAAGTGGTAGAAATCAATTTGCAGAAGTCGACATTGGGGCCCAAACAACAACAACAACTGCAACTTTGAGATAATGAAGACTTCAGATATGCTTTCTTTGGTACATAATGGATTGTACATAAATCATGCATTAAAATAAGATGTACATTTTAAACGTAAAAGGCTTTTGTCTCGCTGTTTGCTACCTAGAAACGTTTTGAATTGCAAAAGAAAATATTTTATGAAAATAAATTGAAATCGCACGCTCGTACACATGTTATTAGTCAAATCGGAAACGCAGAAACACCTGTTATAGACTCGTTTGAAAATAATTCATTATTCATGGTCGCCTTACGTATTTCATGAGGCATCTGATATAGAACGCCGCCTCACTATTTGCCTATAGAGAAGAAGTTAAACTTTTATACGCAATATATCACGGCTGTTTGCTTTATTTTGAACATCGAATTCGTTGTGGATTGATAAATTTGAATTTGGCAGTATCTAACTCTGATGATAAACAAATGTAAGTTTAATTTGGAGATTATCGTTACTAAATATTATAACTGGATAGTTATTTTTTGTACAGTAGACTTTGCATTGATGTAGACAGATAACTCCTCAGGCCATTTTCTCGCTACAATTCTGTAGTTACTGTAAAATGCTGTAGTCTTTATCCTATTTTTAATGAAACCAAAACGAGTAACGAGTAAAAATTCACCTTGAGTTTTCTTGCGTCGCCCGCTTAGGCCTACTCTGTTTCATCGAGTCTGTGTAAAGCAGAGGGAATAGATATACATACAAGAAAAAGGTTTTTGTCTTGCTGTTGACTTTAAAACTTTCAAAAAAGTACTTTGGTTTGTTTATCTGCTTTTAAAAGTCGAACAATTAACAAAACGTTTATAAAATTTGTCGGATGAAATGGAAATGAGCTTTCTCTAGCGAAACCTCCCATTCCCTGTTGTTAAAAGATTCAGTTTTGGTTTCAACAGTTGTTATTGTGTAGTAAAATAAGAAATGACTGGACTAAAGTCATTCATTCATAAGTAAGAAATGACATTATGCACAGTTTCAATAATCTGTGTACCTGTGTAGCTAACTGAGAAGAATAATGCGGCATGTTTTGCCGACTGTTCTGGTCTTCTCGAGGTCCTCAAGAACTTTCGGTCACATGCGTTGAATTGAATTAAGCCGTGTACACGCTTTTTTTATAAAGAACCAAGCTCAAGGCCTAGTTCTTAAAGTTCCTTATTTTTTTACCTCTTTCTTTTGAGACGATTGTAGTTCCAAAAGTTCCTTAGTAGTTCCTTAATTTTAACTGCACATACAGTTTAATGACCACTGTACAGAGACATTTGCATGTAAGCAAAGCTTGAAACTACTCAGGGAAACATTTGATACATGCGCAAAGTACAATTTATGTGATCTTCGATTGCAAGTTCCTTTGTGATTTTCTCTTTAGTAGTAAAAGTTCTTTAAATTTTGTGCTCCGCGAGTCACATGAAGGGTAAATTTTGCTTAAGCTTTCCTTATGCTCCTGATGTGTGAAGTTTCTGTACGGTCATTTCTTAACCCCGCGGCTACACACTTCTTTTTATAAGAATACCTTATTTTTTGCCGAGCCTCGATTATTCTTAAGCTTATTCGATTTTGAGCCCGAAAATATTCTTAAATTATTCTTAATCATCAATGTTGTAAATTGGCCTGAAGATCAAGAGAAATAAGTCAAATCTTTGTCATTTGTTATTTTATTAATAAAAAGAGTTTCTGTATCAAAGAGTCAGACAGGATGTATGCATTTCAAAACAAATACAGTTGCCTGACAATCACACTTATTGTGCAGTGTAAAAAACGCAGAGAAATAAAAATGATCCTCGTCAAGCTTGAGCCTCAGATTATTCTTAAATAATTCTTAAATTTCAGCAATTTTGAGCCTGAATATTCTTATAGACTGTATTCTTATAAAAAAAGTGTGTATTGTCTATGTGTACTATCTACATACATACATACATACTTTTTTTGATAACGCAGGACAGTAAAAGGCAGCATCTGCTGATGTGGGCCTGATAACTAATGATGTGGATCTGAATCCTAACTCGATGTATTTTCACAGTTGATTCAAAAATCAGCTCTCGCCTAGGTCAGTTGAAGCAAAAGCCGACTTAAGTCCGCCAAGGAAACCACAGATTTCCTGCAAAGTTTTCGAAAATGAATTTTAATTTTTCCTTTCAGGTAGAAACACGTTTTAGTCACAGAATTGGGCCAAGCATCACTCGAAACAACTGACCATCAGAGTACCAGAAAAATATAATCGTTTCGAGAAATCGTTCATTCAAACTGGAAAAAGAAAAATCAGAAAAGAATAACTCTAAAATGCCCAGGTAAGAATGAAGTATATAATTGCATACGAATGTTCATTCGATGTACACTCTCTCGAAACGTCTATAAGAAACGTCTAATAAGAAACTACAGAAGCCGTTTTCGAGAAAATTAAGAAATAACTGAAATCTAGCTTGCGAATGAATTGGCTTTTTAGGCAGGGAGGTTTCAAAAATAATCTGACTTTCAACCTAACTTTGAATTTATTGCAAAGTCTGGTTAAATCGATGGATATCTTGAAAACCTGGAATGTGGAATATTGGAATTGAATATTGGAATATTCGAATGGAACAATGGAATGTCCAAAACTCATAAATTCGACAAAACTTCTTGCTTCGAGGCAGTTTCGAGAAATTTTGACATTTCGACATTCTATTATTCCAATATTCCAGTATTCCAATTTTCCAGTATTCCAATATTTCAATGTGGTCCACGGTTCCATGGTCCGTAATTTTGCTAAGGGAGAAAAGGAAGAACAGAAAGAAAGGTTTCCTTTCCTCCTCTTTTTTGTCCAGTACTGAAATTTTTTCTTTTCCGAAAAGAACTTATCGAGGGGCACTATCTCTTACCCTTTGCTGGGATTTTATTGTTTCTACCGAAATCTCTTCGAAATCCTTTTGCTTCAACATGAATCTTATGAGCCATGTCGAGGAGTGAAAAGCTCGCCAAAATTTTTAACCTCAGTGTGCTCGGGTCTGGAATACTGGAATATTGGAATATTGGAATACTGGAATACTGGAATATTGGAATGATGAAATATTGGAATAATGGAATATTGAAATGTCGAAATTTCTCGAAACTGCCCGAAACAAGAATTATTGTCGATTTAACGAGCTTTGGACATTCCAATATTCCATTCCAATATCCCAATATTTCATTCCAATATTCCACATGTGAACTACGACATACCGGAATTTGATGACCAGGACCAAGGACCAGGACCCATAAGGAGGATCCAGAACTAGGACTCACAAAGAGGACCTCGGATCAGGACCCTTGAAGAGGACCCACTGGAGTGTAGTTTGTGCACGGTTTTCTTTACCGTTTGTCTTGGTGAAGGATCTGATCTAATACACACGCCCTAAATTGTTCTCGTTCATATATATCCGGCATTTAAATCATTACACGGAAGATTGTACTGTCCTATCAGGATTTTAATTGGTATTTTAAGATGCAAACATTGAAACAACCATCTAGAAGACCGTTCATGTTAATTTGGTTCTGCCAATGTTACTGTTATGTTTTGTTAGTAAAAAAAATTAAGAAACGTGTGATTGATTGGCTTTCTTTATCAATTCTTTTCTTTTTCGCTTGATGGTTGTTTCAATGTTTGCTTCTTAAAATACCTATTAAAAATACTGATAGGACAGTACAATCTTCCGTGTAATGATTTAAATGCCGGATATATGCACGAGAACAATTTACAACGGTAAAGAAAGCCGTGCATAAACTAAACTCCAATAGGTCCTCTTCATGGGTCCTGGTCCTGGGTCCTGGTCCTGGGTCCTCCCTGTGGGTTCTGGTCCTGGGTCCTCCTTATGGGTCCTGGGTCATCAAATTCCGGTATGCCGTGAACTACCGTATGTCCTTGAATAAGAAACGCAACAGCGGCCATTTGTCGATTCAAACAATAGAACAGAAAACTAGATGAGATAACTCAGGATTGAAAAGGAAAGTGAAAATTTGGGGCAGCCACATCGCAATCCTGCCTGAGTAATCTCATCTTGTATTGTTTGAATTGACAAATGGCCGCTGTTGCGTGTCTAATCATGACCTGAAAACGTCAGAGCTCAACGGAGCTCAACCAACAGGCAACAAACAGTTTTGGTCAATATTAAGTATTATCCAGTCAGTAGAAACTATTATATCAACAAGCCGAATTCATAAATTCATAACTCTCATGGGTTTTTATTGAAATGCATCACAGTGGTTAGCAAATCTTCAATCAAACGAAGTTAACATACAAACACCACGTGGTAAGAATGAAGATTGGGGATACAAGGTACCTATAAGGCCTAGGCCAGGCCACATCATTGAATTTATTCATTTAGTCCGACTACATTGATTCCTTTATTACGTCATGCTGTGAATTATGATCGTCTTTGTAGACTTCTAAGAACTGATGACATACGTCGCTATTTGCAAGATAAAAAGGGAGAGATAAAAGAACGAACAAGAAGATGGAGTATGTGTTCTGATTCAAGTGACTGCAGTGTCAAGAGCAATTCATCTTTAAGATCTTTGCCACAATACAGCAGCTATCGGTATGTCTTTTCACGGGTTATTACCTCTATTTTTCTAAGTTTTTTTCCCAAATTTTCCTGGACCTGTGGATTTCGTTTCGAGATGGGGCGGGGCACTTGACTGGTCTGCTTGGTCTGCTTTATGCGCCTGCGTGCAGCCTTTTTTGTTTCTTTTGTTCGTTTTGATTGAGTTGAATCAAAATTTCAAAGTTCGTATTGTTAGGGATGCGCCACCCAAGCACAAAGATGTCAACGATAAAATCGTTTTTATACCAATTTGTCTGAGACCACAGATGATGCTCAAAACCCTTTATATTGTCATACAGACATCAATTTCAATCATACATCAATTTGGCTAACATTAATCAGAAAAATTTTATGACTCGTTATATTTCGATGACCTTTAACGATCACCATCTTCTGACATCAGACATTAAGAACTACCGCAAAGTAAAAAGTTGATGGAAAAAGTCAGATTCCTAAGTAGTATATGATCCAGTATTAGAAATTCCTTAAGTCTTTGCCTATCCGAGTACTATCCTCCTTATGTAGCATTTCCTTATAAAAAATGCATGTATGCAATGCTCAAAATATTTCGCATCTTCTACTTGAAGATTTCAAGTTTCAAACTTTCCGTTGCATGAGGCCCTGGACAAATGAACTGAACATTTCACTAAACATTTGATGAACATTTCAGCCTCTTTTTCATGCGGTTATTTCAGCGCTAAATTCGAGATTTTTGATTGAAAAGTTGCCAAAGTTGCTGCCAAGCACATGCATATATCGGATAAATGTTCCGCGTTTGTTCAGTTGAGTGGCCAAATGAACTGAACATACCCATGAACACATTTTTTCGTCAAACATTTTTTAATTCCGATCCAACATTTACGGAACAATCTTCAGGGATCAAACAAAACAGATAGCCAAATGAACTGGATTTTTCGCTGAACTTTAATTTTGGACGATGTTCAATGAAATTTTCTGTTCATTTGTCCTGGGCTTTAGACTACATCACCGCTAAAGCATATACTGACTGGGTAGTTATATAACAGTATTCTTTGAATGATTAATAAATTTGAATGAGTATCTGATAGCAGCAGAACAGAAGAACCAATGACGTAACTAGAAATCCAACACACTGTAGGGGCAGAGTCAGATAAAAGAACGTCACCATATGATAGGGTGTGGCGTAGGGATATCATGCGCGATGCATCCTAAAGGAATATTTTCGACCGCCGCGCCACTTTACTGGCTACACTACTGAGTATAGCAACACCTTCTCCCTCTGTTAAATTTGGATTTTGCTGTTGAATGTAAAGTGGTTGAACTGCTGCTTCAAATATTGATGTAAAATTGAACAATACCAGCAAGAAAAGGTTTAAGATTAAAGCCGATTTTTTTAATTTGACGCCCACAATACTGTACGTGCAAACATTTGTACCTGTTCAGCCTTGAAAAGACAAGCTAGAGTCCGGGGAGGTTAGTTCCCCATGGCTTCCCGAAACCTCCCCGAACTCGGAGCGAAGTTCAGAATTTTTTGAACTGCTTTTCTTTTCAACTTTGGCAATCCCAGTGATCAGGTTATGTATGGTAAAAGACAGTTGAGTCGTATCTTGTCTTTCCGATGCTAAACTGTTACAAATGTTTGCACGCATTGCGGGGGTCAAGGTAAATATGATTACTACTATTGCTGCATCAGCGCTTAAAACGCTTTAAGGACGACAAATTCTTTATGTCGGTTGGTATGGTGTGTAGCGCATGTAGCAGGGATTGTTACATACTACACCACGAAATTTTTGCATCTGCTCCTTTATTTTTCCATTATTTCAACAAAACCTATTCTGCTCAAGGACTCATTCCTGGTAGACACATTTTGGGTATGAA
Source organism: Chrysaora quinquecirrha (assembly GCA_014526335.1). Lineage (NCBI taxonomy): Eukaryota > Metazoa > Cnidaria > Scyphozoa > Semaeostomeae > Pelagiidae > Chrysaora > Chrysaora quinquecirrha. Next base: position 663,029 of record JACTAT010000218.1, read on the forward strand.
AATTGCATATTTGGCTGTCCCCCCTCGAATGAGCCCCTCATCGACTTTTGAAAAGCCCCCGGAGCTTGTTCGAATTGTTTCGTATGGTCTTGAGATAAAGCTAACCCAGCACAGTAACAAAGAACATTGAAAGAGTAGAAAGCCGAGCTGATTCCAAACATGGAATGGAACCTGGGCACTGGGAATGGGAATGGAATGGGCACTGTGCGCTTTTTTATTATGAATAGTGTCAGTGGCCAATAAAGGATACGTCATATTTCCTTTATAACTTTAGGGTTACGCCTGGTTGGTTACCCTACCCGATCTGGTGTTACAGTAACCCCCTTTTTGTGTTCGAAGAACTTCGAACACATTGGTGTGGGGTGGATGTCACTCACTCACTCACTCACTCACTCACTCACCAACTAACCAACGCTTGAACAATGGAAAACGTGTAACAATAGGGCCATTGTCAAGAATGCCATTAGGGCCATTGTCTCGGCCATTTATGCGCAATTTGCGGTTAGTTGTTCACAATTCAGCCTGCAAGCACTTTTGTCAATCTGGGGTCATGTGACAACTGACTCATCCTTGTTTACTAAATGGAACTGGAAAATTGGCACCTTGCTTTGGTAAATGACATTTCAGGCATTCTCAACATTTAACAAAGAGTTTTGCCAAAGAGCGGCAATTTCAAAACAGTTTTCAAAACAAATCATCATTAATATTATCCTCACGATAAAAATCGTCATAATAATAATAATAATGATAATCATCATCATCATCATCATCATGATTATTATCACCACCATTGACGGTGTGCAACATCTAAAGGAACGCTACCACCACCACAACCAGCCCTACAACCATCACCTCGACCACCCTATCACCACCACCGGGACCACCCTACAACCATCACCTCGACCACCCTTATCACCACCACCACAACTACCCCTACAACCATCACCACGATCACCCCTATCACAACCACCACAACCACCCCTTCAGCACCACAACCACCTCTATCACCACCACCATACCCACCATACAACCACAATCACCCCTACCAACCAGCATCATGATCATCGTGTTCATCAACATCATCATCATAACCACCACCATTATCATCATAATCATTATCGTCATCGTTGTGCATACCGATGAACATCTTTCATCATTTGACCGAAATAGCTATATTCAACCAGAGTCGTTCTTCGAACATGCCCAAAGGGCCCCTATGTTTTTCTTACCTCTCAGCTCTAGGTATTCTATGTTTGCATTTGAACCTTTTTTGAACATAACAGCTTCATGATATATGCCCTTTGAGAAAGAAATTGAAACTCCGGGGGAGAGAAACAAAAAAAGAGAAAAGTGGATTTCCAGTTTCTGATATTCGATGTGTATTGGTATTTTCAAAAAGGATTTGGCTGTATGCATCTGCACTAGTAGAATTTTCTCACTGTCTGGCTCGCTTTGGCTCGCTGTTTTATTGAATTTGCAAACGAGGCTGATATAAGTGAGCGAACGAAACGCAACCAAATGGATCGAATGCAAAGCAAATTTTTTGTTTGGTGACTTGTCAACAAAGATTTGAAAAGTTATTTCTCGGTTTTGCCCTGATTTGGTGTAAGTTTAGTATAAAGAGTTGAAAGTTTAAGTGTGAAATGTTTGAAAATATCGTTTCATTTATGTACAACTTTCGTTTTTGATAATTTTGCAGAGCATTTTCTTCGCAAGGATCATTCAACAAAATGAGTGGCCTACCGACCAAAACCAAGACAACGAAAGTGGTACCAAGAGGTCAGGCACAAGGAGCGGGATCTAAAGAAGAAATCAGCAATGGTAGATCGTCTGGAATTCCAACACCAGGTGCTGTTTCGAGGGAAAATTCATTTACAAAATCCCATTTGCCTGTTTTCAAACGTGAGACATCAACACCAAATTTGAAACGTGAATCATCAATTCCTCAGATCAAACGAGAAGACTCGTCCCCGCAAATCAGATCTGGATCTCAGAAATATGCTCAGAAGACCCCTTCCAGACCATCATCGGCACAACCAACACTGAAAAAAGAAACCCCAGGTCTCATTAAAAGAGAAGGGTCGCTATCCCAGATAAAAAAGACCACAACCCCAGCTGTAAGGCCAAGGGGAGCTGCTACTGCTGCTGCGAAGTCAACGCCCCCTGGTGGAAAGCAAGGTGAAATCTTGAAAGTTGGAGACCGTGTAAATATTAGTGGATCAACTAAGAATGGGGTCATACAGTTCGTTGGAGAAACTAGATTTGCAAAAGGTATACAATTGACAAATTTCTGTTAATTTTTAACCTGAAATTTCCTGGAAAATTATAAGAAAAATTCATCAAAACCTATCTATCTAATGAAATAAATTAAAACCAGACAAAAGCATAAAATGCAGTAAAAATACAAAAGTCAAAAGTCTCTATGTAGCTAAAAAGTAATTAAAATGAGGAAAAAATAGATTGATTGTTGTTAATGCTTATAATTAGAACAAAAAAATATTTTCTCAGGAACATGTGAGAAAAAGGGGAAGAACAAAAACATACTGTTGAATATGCTTGTTTGTTATGGTTAACTTTCTTGTCTCTAAATTGATAAGCTCTTTATTTTTGTTAAGTCATACTACTTGTGGTTAAAGTAAACAGACTTCCATTTGGACCTGTGTGTTCTTAGTGAACCTAAAACCTATGCCTTGTTGCTTTTTGTGAGTTTCTATGACATAGTGTCATTCATTAAGGATCAAAGAGAATAAATTAAAGCCATCATTAAATGAGACTTGAAAACAGTGCCTTTAATATAAAATACTTTTCATTTTCATTTTAGGGGACTGGGCAGGTGTTGTTCTTGATGAAGCTGTTGGAAAAAATGATGGAACAGTAGCTGGAGTTAGATATTTCCAATGCCAACCAAACTATGGAGTCTTTGTCAAAGTTGAAAAGTTATTGAAGCTAGCTGATATTTCTGATCCTGGATATAAACCACATGACTCACAAACACCTGATAAGAATAGCCAACTGAAGACACCAGCAGCAACCCCAAAAATAACCCCAGTTAGGACCGCAGAGAACACTGAAATTCCAGACAACCTTGCGGTTGGTAATAGGGTTTCAATTGGAGACACAAAGGTTGGTTACATACGATATCTAGGAGAGACTGGTTTTGCAAAAGGCATTTGGTGTGGTGTTGAACTGCAAGAGCCCCTTGGTAAGAATGATGGTGCAGTTGCAGGAACAAGGTATCATTTTGTTGGTTTTTAACACTGTAAAATTCCTTAAAGACCTAGTTTATCAATTTGTAGGGAGTCATTATGAGTGCATATGATTTATCTTGCAAAACAGCCAACGTAACAGGAATACTAATTGTTCTACTGTACACATGTAGGCAATCAATATACACAGTTTCCGAACTAATGGGAAAAACCTTGATTATGTTGGGGAAAATTTTGATGTATGGACAGCAGTCCTGGCCATGAACATTTTAGCAGGCGGGCGGTCAAATCGCCCTCCTCGCCAAATCAGGCGGGCGATTTTTAAACTACTTGGAATCTCAGCAGAATGCTTTCAGAATGTACTGAATGCACGTGGATTAATGTTCTACTTGATTTTTTGTGTTGTTTTTAATCTTTTATCGCAATTTCTATTTTTTGCGTACAGTTTGACTAGATTGCGACTTGAAAACTTAGAAAACTCGTAAACTTTATCGTTTTCTGAACGAGTATTTATTACATTCCTCAAAGCGCTTTGTTTATTTAATACACTAACAGGCCATTAATGCATTTAAATTTACCACTGATGATATCAGAAGATTAAAAGGTTAATAACAATAATGAAAATTATTAACCAAAACAGAAATTAAAAACCCAAGGCGGGCGGTCTAAACGCCCGCCTTGAGCAATGGAGGTGGGCGTGGAGGCGCGCGCGGGCGATCGCCCGCCATAAACGGCCAGGTCTGGGACAGGTAACATCATTTTTGAAATTTTGGCATATATGTCCCCGCATTTACTTTGGAAATTCAAGGCATGTATTTCTGTAATGGTGGCTAATTTAAAGAGTTTATTTCGTGTCAATGCATCTTTTTGGTCATAATTCATTTCATTGTGTAACATTGGAGGTTCTGCGCGGAGTTAAGTTAAATTGAAGAGGCAATCAAGAGAACAAACAAGAGCTTGCAGGAGGGGTGGTGGAAATAATGCATGGTAGTAGGAGCAGCAGCAACAATTTCAGGAAAAAGAATGGAAAAATGAGAGAATTTGGTAATCTTTAAAAGGGCAAGGGGCACCCCTGCTACCTCTGTGTGCCTGGCACAGGTTCTTATCCATTTGATTTAAGTTCAAGCAATGTAGACCTAGCCTGCATCACAGACTTTCCATTCCTGATTTTCCACATTGCTGGTTTTTCCATTTCTCTTCAAACTGTTTCAGGAATGGAAAGTTTGTGACATAAGATTTTGAAGAAAAACTATTGTCAATAAGTTCATTTTATACCTTTTTGTTTTGACAAGGTACTTTCAATGTGAACAAAAGTATGGCTTATTTGCTCCAGTGCATAAAGTGAAAAAGATTGATGATGGTGAAGCAAATTTAATTGCATCAAAAGATGAGATCCAAACTGAGCAAACTGCATTGCCTAAACAGAGTGAAGCAGAAAAGGTGGATAGTGTTTACTTTATTAGAATTTGAGAATTGATAATGCAACACTGGTCATGACAAAGAAATTTGTGGTATACCCTATTACCTCCTTTATGGCACATCCTCTTATATGTGCTTACGTTAGGATTCTACTTCTGTTTCAAAGACTTGAAACTTGTGTTTAAAGTTAAGCAATCATTTGAGAGACTTTTGAAACATTTGGCTTCATATTACATGAAGGCATTCATTGGTTCTGTTAATGCCCTGTCTTGCGAAGATAAAGATAGTATTATGAGTTGAACACTGTTAAGAAGTGTTTCAGTATTTCTCTCATAGTTGTTATCTTTCATCCCAGCTCAGATCCCCCTTAATTGATTTTGGTTTTGTATTTTCCCAGGTTGAAGACAAAAAGGACGACTCTGTGATGGAATCTGAACTTGAAAGTCAAGATTCATCTATAACATTAGTCAGTTCTTCAATGCAGGTAGATTCTATGTCAAGTATCTGTTTTAAGTCATTTGAGATTGAAAACATTGTTTTTCAGTTTGTAACCTAGTGGTTTTGAATGCCACTGAGGGCTACTGAAAGCAACTTAAGATAGCAAGTCTATAGTTTTAGTTTTGTTTCATGCTGACATTAATTAAAGATCTTCATTATTAAAAGATTCTGTCAGGCATAAATTTGTCTTTAGAAATCATTTAAAAGTTTCCAGAAGTCTTAAGTTATATTTGATTTGCCAGATCAGGAAATTGTGGCACTTTTAGAGAATATTAAGTATTTACAAACAAAGCTTCTTACGCAAAACACAAAAACAATGTTTAGATGCCACCATTCTCATTTGATTTGCCAAAAAAATTGTGCAGGTTTCAAGAGTCAGTATCGTCTAGCAGTGTGGTTAAAATTAAAGTGACAATGATTGTATTATCTTAACAGCATGTTTTTCTGTAGCTTCAGTTACAAGATCGCGATAATGAAATGAAAAAGTTACTTAAAGATAGGGAGTTGGACAGAGCAGAAAGTCAGAAATTACTAGAACAGTATCAGCAGGTAAATATACAGTGTCTATGCTCTGTCATTTCCTTCATTCTATACTGTATAGATCATTTCGATAAAATTTAAATTTTTCGAAATTGTAAGATATCAATCTTTCGATGCCAAAATCGTATAAAGCATCCAAAAATTAGTCTGGGTGCAAAGCTTTACTATCTCGGTGCGTGTATTATCGATTCTACGAGCATCCAAAGTTTACGATTTTATAAGGGCTTTGACCGTGTGGGGTAAAAAGTTTCACCAGGTTCATTGTTTGCGGTCAAAGCCTTTATGAAATCGGGAACTTTGAATGCTCATAAATTTAGAACACAAGCGCTAGGACAGGGAAACTTTGTACCTAGACTAAGTTTTGGCTGCTTTATAAGATTTTCATATCGAAAACTCGATATCATGTGATTTCGAAAAATGTCAATGCTGTCTGACGTCATACCGAAGTGATCTATGCTCTGTAATTTCCTTCATATGTTACTGATGGACAATTCGGCCTATTTTTATCAATTGCGATACTTATGTTTCAGAGCGAAAACAAATTGACTTCATTACGAATTTCGTTTGACAAGGTCAGTCTCAAAACTTTACTACTTAAACATTCCTACTTTTTTATTGCATGATGCTCTATATCGAAACAGAAATTTTTTCAACCACATATACGGAGTTGTCATGTTTATTTTAGCTATATTTGAACGGGTATTTGAAAGTTAAAAGAAGTAATTCAAGAGTCGTACTTAATTAGCAACAGTCATCCTGACTGAAGCCGCGGCTACATGCACTATTTTTTATCTGTTTTGGCGACTCGACACACCTAAAAAAGGTCTTGTTCTGAGAAACCGTGAGGTGACTAAATACTGCGAAAATGCTGCGAAAGAGGTTCTGCAACGATCAAGTCAAGCGATAAGAAGATTGGGCTCTAGAAAATTGCCAGGAAAACGCGCGAAAACGATGGAATGTATTGCGTCGGCAATGCGAAGATCCGGCCACCGCGCTGTGACATTGTTAGCGACAGGCCAAAACATGTTGCGAAAATTACAACTAGATTAATGTTCTGTGACCGTGTTTTCTCAGTCGCAAAACATTTATTCGAAAATCTATCCTTGGCTACACGTGCGAATTTTAACTTCTACGGTCGCGGCAATAGTTTTTTATCATGCCCTGTCGCCATTTCAGGAAGAACGTCTCGTCGCTTTAGCAACATCTAAAATTAATCTAAAAATATGTTTTTCTAGCTTCAAAGGGAGAATGAAGATGAAGTCAAAAGATTACAGTCATTGTTATCAAATTCAGATAAAGTCAAGGTGTCTTGCGAAGCTCAGCTGGAAGAGGAAAGAAAGTTAGTGTTGTGCAAATGAATTTTTGTTGTGTTAAGTCATCTGATGTTCTGGCACAACTTTCATCAAGCTCATTTCTAACTTAACCTCTCTTGCTTCTTTATTCGACACATTGAGAAGCGCCTTGAGATGAATTAATGCAAATTTTGTTCAGCAATAATATCGGAAATGAATTTCGATATTCGAAATAAAATGAAGTGCTTGAAAGTATTAAAAGTATATCTTAATATTGGAAGACTCGAAAAATTCGTGAAAAAAAGAGGTCAGCGTCTTGAAGGCCCATTTCCACTTCGTTTGCATTCGCTGTTCGCTCTTCGCTAGCCATGCCATCAAAAAAGGCGAGCGCGAGGCGATTTTGATTTCTGCTGCAAGTCAAGCGCAAGCTTTAGAAAAAGTTAACTCTGTTTATCGCCTAAAATTGATCACGAAGGCTGTATTCTGTTCGCAAGCGAGCGGGAAATGCGAACGAAGTGGAAATGGGCCTTGAAACTTTAGTTAGATTTTTTTCGAACCATTTCTTAACACTTCAGCGATTGAAGCTGTGGTTCAAGGCAGTTTTTATTGGTATTCCTTAATTCCTTGCTGGATTCATTTTTAATTTTATGGTCGGGTTTTTGGTAAGCCCTGCTTCTCTTACAAACGTTTTAAAGAGGAGTTTTTACAAGAAAAGAAATTCACGATTATTTTTGTTTTCTACAGGAAATTAGAAGATTTACAATTTCAGCTGGAAGAGCAAATGGTAACAAAGGTAAAAGATTTAACGTAATTTTAATGTGGGTTACCATTTTTTTAGCTTTCCTTTCAGATACAATAGGATTTTCTCATGCTCAATTTTCTCAGATTTTGTCATTCCATAGCCAGGTTCCTTTGAGCTTGGCTTCCTTATCTTCGGGGACCACCTTGTCATTGCTACGGGGACACTTACGGTGATATGAGAACGTTTAAAAGCATGATCAGAAAGAAGTTGAAATTGGTTCAAAATTTTTGAAGAACGTCGTCGTGTCTCCATCTCTTACGATGTAATGGGAACATCAATTTTGATATACGAACATGTTTTTTTATTGCCGCTGCCGTTTTTTTATCGCCGTTCAACAGCTATTTGAGGACTTTTCCTGTGTGTCTCCCTCTTCCCCGTGGCTTGAGATTATTTAGGAACATCAACATTGTCGTCATCTCGTCCCTTTCGCTTACAAATATATATGTTAACCTGGCTTTAGCTGTAGCTGGTGGATCTTATCAATATGCTATGCGCTTTGAGAGAGGGCTTGCCCTGAATCGCAAAACTTTGAACATTCTGTATAAGGTATATTCCTAACGGAAGTGTGATACCGTGCTCCACTTATTTAAGAACCAATTTTGTCAGTTAATTGTAGACAAAGATGTTGTTTGGTTATTGTTTATCTATCTCAATGATTATGAATCTTATTTGTCCGATTTTAAGGAATTATCTTCAGAAGCGGATAAAGAAAATACTCGTATTTTAGAAGAAAAGTTAAGCTTGAAAGATGTTGCAGTCGAGCAGCTTGAAAAGCAATTAGAAATAGCCAAGGTAAGTTTGAAATCGTGAGTTTTTATTTTTTACAACTTAAGTACTTAATGGATATTTCTAATTGTGTATGAATTTTGTGATGTTTCAGCGAAGCATATGAGAATTTTTACATGTTATGTAAATGAAAAGAATGTTGTGGTTCGTCACGAGCTTTCTTTTTGAAGTGAGCTAATGTTTCATCTTAGCTAAATTTAATGCGGAGGACTGACTTCATTCACACATTACTTCCTCTGAATGTCTTTCTGTTTAATATTTTTTTCAGCATACTGAAGATGATCTCAAAAACAGATGTAGCGACCTTGAATTTCAACTTGCAGAAACAAATGAAAGAGAAATTCAGTCCTCTCAGTCGTTGGCAGTTTTACAAGATAAATTGAAAACACTTGAAGATGTCTTAAATGAAGCCCAATCTGAATCTAGTGAACAATCGACTCATTTAATTGAGGAGTTAGCAAAAAGAGACTCAGAGATTGAGCATTTTAAAGAAGAACTTAAAACAAAGGATAATACCCTCACAGATCTTGATTTTCAGATTAAAAAATATGTAAGTCCAGGAGAAATTTTTGACAATACATTATTGTTTACCATGATACATTTTCTTTTTAAGAGATAACAGATTAAAAATCAATAGCCGTCGTTTGTCAACGCAGTTGAACCATAAGTAGAAGCATCGGATTCACGAAGACTGTAAATAAGTCTTGCTTTGTTCCATATATTATTAGTACCAAAGTCATAGCTTAATCGTCACTCAAAGATATCAATGATTCCTTAGTTTTGTCTTTTTCGATTTTTAGAGAGATGAATTGAATGATACAATTGAAGCTAAAGGGGCTTTGAACAAAGATATATTTGGTAATAAATATTAAATATGGCACTCTTTTTACTAATAAAAAAGGTCTTTCAGATCAAGTAACTTTGCATTTCGGTTTATTTCATTGCTGTAATTGGTTTATTTTACACCTTCTGTAGATCTTAAATCACAAGTGCAAGAAAAGGAAAACGAGGGCACAGTGCTTAAATCAAATTTGGAGAAAATAAAATCCGAAAATAATGGTAAGGTTCCTTATGCAACAGGAGTTTGCTGTCAGTTTTTTTTAGTAGCAGCAAACTACAGTTTCAAATAGGTATTGAAAATGTTAGATGCTAATCAGGCAAGGCGGTCTTTGTAAAATTTCTTGTGAGTTGGAATTTTGCAGCGTTAGAAGTGCCGAACCTATTTGACTAGAAGTCTAATGATTCGAAGCTTTTCCTCGCCTTAATTAAAATTTCAAGAACAAAGTTTAATTTTCCCTATAGAAAATGCATGTCAGCTCTGAGATGGCTTAGTGAGTGAAGACATCATGTATTCTCAGTGAAAGAGATAATCTTCTCCAGCCTAATTCTCTTCATAATTGGAAAAACTTCCATCTCAAGGAAGTTTGGAATATTCAGTGATTTTTGGAAGAATTTTCGGCTGATGAAATAGAACTAGTAAGACGTGCTAGTGATGAGTGATCATTGTAGATACTTTCGTTTTCCCAAATCTTGTTGGAAGTAATCTTCATTCAGGCTGATCATGGTGACAGCTTTATCCAGATATATAATTGAAATTTAGATCCGATACTTTTCCTTTTAGACGTGAAGTTGAGGTTAAAAAATGCTGAAACGAAAGTTGAAGATTTATCAACCGAAAAACTTAAACTGGTAAAGCTGGCCGCAAACCATGCCAACATGTTGGCCAACATCGCCGCCAACAATTGTTGGCCAACATGTTGGCACGGTTTGCTATAGATGTTGGCCTAATAAACAACATGTTGTTAACGAAAAAATGTTGGCCAACATTTTTAACATGTTTAAAAAAATTTTGGCAAAATTGATTGTTCATCGATTTGATGTCTCGCCAAAATTGATGTGTTGGTACGGTTTGCTATGTCTCAGCCAACATGTTGGCACAACATTTTCAATTTCGTCGTTGTTATTTTGATTCCCTTTGGCCATGCTTGAAATGAGAAATAGATTTAAGCTCAGGTTGTGATGGTTGGCAAACCACCAACAGTTTTTTCTTCTTCAGTCGTTGGCCAAAAGAGCGAGTTTGCGGAACAAACAGCTGCTTCCGAACTTCCTTTCGGCCATGCAAAAAAGAAAGATTATTTGTAGATGACATCAGCAACCCAAAACATCTCAGATGTTGTGATGGTATGGCAAACCGTACCAACATGTTGGCTTACTATTTTCAGCCAACATGTTGGCCAACAATGTTGGCACGGTTTATATATACCTGATCTGTTTATTGTGATTGAATTTCTTGTAATTTTAGGAAGAAGAGGTGTCTCAGCTAACTCAAAGTTCTGGCGATAGCTCTGCACAAATCACATACGTCAATGAACAACTTCAACAAACAAAAAGGTAATCTTTCGAAAGCATTCTTCAATAAAAATATAACAGAACACCATTTTTGGAATCTAGAATTATGTATATGTTCTGTACCTTGAATATCTTAGCACACCAACGGAGGTGGCATCAACATTTTTATTTAGATAAGCTTTATAAATGCTGATCGTAACCCATAGAGGGGAAAATATAACTGGTTGGTTTTCTTCGCTCATTTTCCAAATAACGTCCTAAAAACATCAACATTAAAAGGGAATCAACAGATGTAAAAGTGGGCTTACGCCACCCATGAATCAAAATTGAATAGGAAAAGAATAGCTAAATTGCCTTTTGTACATGGATTCAAAAGGGCTCTTTTGTCTTCGCGCGTCTAACCTTCTTTTATGTACATCTATTCCCTTTAATGTCAATTTATAATTTGCTCTAGTTTATTTTCGTTAAAGGTATTGCGAAGATTGTTTGCTGGTCAGTTGATTGAGCAATGAACGTTTTTGTTGTTTTGATGTTCAAATGTAATTGCATTTTAGGGAATGCACAGCTCTAAAGGATGAGAAATCAGCACTCACAATCAAAGTTGAAACTCTAACACAGAATATTGAAGAAATTAAGGTAAATAAGTTGATATCAAACCAGCATCCTAACCTTTCGTCTCTTTGATATCTTCCCGCTCAACTCCTATTTTATCGCTCTCCTTTCTTTCGATTCGCTGAGACATAGTGCAGAACTCGATTGCACATGCAAGTAAGCCTTCCGAACCGTAGAATTCCTGCCAACATCATTAAGAAAGTTTTACTTGAGCCAATCCTAATTGCCATCGGATTGGGTGGTAGTTTTAAGCCTTGATTTGGGAATAAAGAAGATGTTTTTTAGAATTTGTAGCATCTGTGTTCATACTTTTGTAGGAAACATCGTCAAAAGAAAAAGCTGTTTTAGAGAAAGAAATTGATGAACAACAGAAGCGACTTCAAGAAACAATATCTTCTCTGGTAAATTTCTATGAAATCATTATATCAGGCAAAGTCAGATCAATTGAAAATAGAGTTTGCAACAAAATCTATTTTAATTAGATTTCTCCGAATATTGATGCTAAGATCATTATGAAGTTGACCAATAGCAGATCAATAATCACATCTTTAATTCACTGAGTAAGTCGACCAGTAGTCAGAGAATGTATTTCCTTGCAAAGCAAAAATTAGAAAGAAGAACTTGAAAGCATTGTATTGCTTGTCGATTGCATAGGGATGGTCAGATTAAGTTGAATTATCATTTGTCATCATTGCTCACATCAAAAGTAGATCCTTTTTGCACCGTCTTTCTCTGCTTCTCACTCATTATGCTAGGCTAGTACTTCAGCAAACATCAAATGAAATGAAAATTTGATAGTAAAAGCTCCATTCACATTCTTTGTGTGAATGTCGTATGCATATTGTTTTATTAGCGTAATATTTGTTGATCTTAATATTGCCGTAAAGTTTAACTTGCTGGCTCAAGAATACCAATGTTGAGATGATTCTGTTCTTTGATAGAATGAAACCGTAGAAAAACAGAAGCAAAAGCAGACTGAACTTGAAAAAGAATTGGAAAATAATTCAGAGGTTTGTTGTTTTTATTTTTACAGTCTTTTGTCAATTCTTTATTGATGTATCACAGTTTTCAATGACGTTACTGAAGTATAAGTTCAATAAGATTGGAAATGAAACTGTGATGCGCTGGGTATCTCATCGCGAACCAACATGAGGATGGGAAAGAACACGAGAATGGCATACGAACGAGGGGCTGGATGAATTAAAAAAGTATATCTTGCGTAAATCTCATTGAACTATTAGCAATAGTGAATTCGTTAGCAGCCCGGGAAAATTAAGTCAAATGTTTAAGTCCTCGAATTTGTATGCCAACACCTATATTCATTTATCCGTAAAAACTGAACATATTTTGATTTTCTTTCCCTCCAACCTGTTCAATCACTTCCATGCATATCTGTCCTTTTTACTTAGGGACAAAAGGAACAAGATGAAAAATGCAGAAATATTGAAAAAATATTGAAGGAAAAGGAAGATGAATTAGAAGCCAAAAGAGCAGAAATTGTAAATTTATTGGATAATGCGAAGCAGTCAGAGTCTATGCAGTTGGAATTACAGGTATAATTCCTTCAAATTCTTTCTCTTTTTTTAGTTTATTTTTAATTTGAAGTATTTCTCTTCTATTTGAGATTTAAACTATAAATTTAACGTAGAAGTGATTCAGTTTTCATCACTTTTCTTTCCAAAGAATCAAATACAGAAACTGAAAACGGAATCTGAAGAAAAATCCAATGAACTTGAAAATTTAACGAAGTCAAAAATAGATGAAGATAAAGATAGAGCTAGCTTACAGTCATCACACGAAAATCAATTGAAAGAATTCAACAATTTACAGCAAGAACACAATTCTCTAAAAGAAAAATATCAAGAAATCGTTCATGAAAAAGATGTTCTAAGTAAAGAAGTTAACGATGTCAAACAGGTATCAGCTGTACACCCATTAAATAAATCACCGCTATCACAAATCGTTTCTTCATACTGCTCTGGGGGAAAGGATGGAGGCTGAAGGTCCATTAAATATCAAAATCTAAACATTGGCAACACCAGTGATGTTATTTCTGAGTCACAAAAGTTTTGTGAAGACTAAATTTGGGGTGCTGATTTTTTGAAAATTTCTCCAAATTTCTCCATTTGTGTTAAAGTATATCGTTTCACAAAGTTCTTACATATTTCCGTTTTCTGGAATTCTATTCTATGCTCACCTTAGCTGCATAAGTATTTGTACGTGTTTTGTTGGATTTAGATCTGCGAGAAAAAAGAAGCCGATATAAATGATTTAGAGTTGGAGAAAAGAAAAATCGAAGACAAGAATAATGCTGTCGACTTGAAATATTCAGAAATTGTGGAGAATAACAATGAATTGAAAAACCAAGTATGCATATACATTTTTATGGGAATAGTATTTGTTGCATGAAGTACAGTAAATCATCGCATATAAGAACCTTTGAGTTTTATTCAGGGTATTGTTTAATGAACAATAGGCTATTGTCTAGTCTATTGTTTTCTCCAAAAAATCAGCCTGAAGTTTCTTATTTTGTTGGTTCTTATATGCGTGGGTTTAATGTATTAAAAAGCTGACATTTGCGATTCAGAAAACTATGAGATTCAGACATCATCCTGATTAAATCTTTCCCCTTGCATAATGGATTCATTTTGTAAAATCTAGCATCTGCAAGTGATATTACTTCTAACCTATTTGGTCAAGCCGGAGAACCGTCCACCGATAAGTTGCACAACACTTCGAAATTCCTTAAGAGTATAGTCGTCAGAAATAGATAGAAACAATTGACTAAGGCGGAATTTATACCCAGATGCGGACGAATGCAACAATCAGAAAGTGAAACTGAATTGATATTGCGTTTTCAACACCAGTCAGCTGATGGGATAAAGCCGGAGGTCCAGTAGAATTAATTGACAAGCCCAAGTGAGAAAGACAAATCTTTCTGTCTACACAAACCCAACCTTCTCGAATTTGCATATTACTGGCTTTCGTCCTTGAAAGCAAACGTATTTGTAAATTTCCAGATACTCTTGAATGGTCTAGAAGATTGCGTGCAAATATATTCTTAACTAGTGATTTATCATATATGTTTCTGGTTTATTCTTGTAACAAAGCTTAATCTTTGAAATTCATTTTTAGCTGCTGTTTGCACAGGATGAGAATATGATCTTAAAAGAAAGGCTCAACCAGATGGAGACAGATTTAAGTCAAGGATCTGATGTCACTGGCAAATTACAACATGAGTTGTAAGTTCATCCATTTTTATTCATTTTGACTGATCGTAAGTCTGAAAACTTTCAAACTGTTGGCTTGCAAGAATTTTTACAAGCCATTACGTAATGTTTCTTTCACAATGACACATGTAGTACAGCTTTTAAATCTATACTTGAAATAGTATTTGAACCAGATTATATGTCCAACATATACTTTCAATTCGATTTGTTTGATTCAGAACGTAACGTTTGGTAAATGGATTTTATTCAAACTGGTTAAACTTGCAATATGAATGATGTATGGTGTCAATTGTTTTATTGACCTACTATCTTTTAAACAATTTCAGATCATTGATGAAAGAAGAAGTATCTTCATGCAAAACTACTATCTCAGATCTAGAAAATACAAAAACTAAACTGGAAGAGCGATGTGAATGCATAAATGCAGAAAAGGTTAAAGCTTATATGGAGAGTAACAAAGTAAGCTGTCAATCTTTGCTGTTTCTTTGCATTTTCAAGTTTTTTGCTTTTTTGCTGTTAAGAGTCGAGTGGATGGATTTTTTTCATTTGATAGTGTCTTTTTTATGTCATGTTATTTTGATTGTAAGACTGACATTCATGTTTGCTAACCTTATTAGATATTTAAGCACTCATCGGCCTTACTTTGAATTTCACGACGTCAAGAAACTTTCAATGTTTAAAGCTATATGAAGGAATCTTTTTCACACGAAACACGAAACAGTCTCCGTGTAAATTTTGCAGTCGATTAGTATTATATTGTATTTCAAATACTTAAATAAGAAGGCTGTTAACAACAGCCCAAAGAATATACTATTGGACTGCAAAATTTTCACAGAGAGTAGCAAAATAATGTAAGTTAATCATTTCGCCAGTTTTTTTCAAGATTCTTCATGTTTCCATCTCTCTAGCTGGTTTGATTTAGTTTGGTTATTGACGATTACGTTCGATGTTTACACCAGTTAAGGGATAATTTTTGCAGTTGCGTGGAAAGGAAGGACACAATTAACGAGAAGATAGGTTTTCTATATATGTTAAATGCGATGTAAAAGTGTCACAATGAGCGACTCGGCTATTTGTTATTGAAGCCACGCCCCGGGGGGGGGGGGTACTTCAATGTGTCCATGATTAGACGTGAATCTGGACTTTGAAAAAAGGACCCATTTGTATGATAGGATTTTCAAGGATTTCTGACCCATTTGCATGAAAATCGGGAAGTTTCAAGCCCTTGTGTATGAATTTGGTTGATTTTAAAAACCCTTTTACAGTGCCAGAATTCACGAAAAGTCTCGCAAAATCGAATCTGACGGCGATTCTTTGCAATCAATATGACCGAGCTCTGTTGTTGCTGCTAATTCATCGTTTCGAAAGCAAAAAACAAAGTAGAAAGGTTGTCAGCCACTTTGCGGTAAATCATAATGGGACCTATTGGTAAGAAAATCCTAAAATGCCGACCCATCAACCAGACTCTAGCAGAATATCAGACCCATGTGTAGAGAATTTCAGTCGAAAAACCCATCCATATGAGCGGCACGTCAAGTATGTCTACATATTGAAGTACCCCCCCCCCCCCGGGAGCCACGCCCGAATTTTCCTTGATCGCGCCATTTTGGCCCTTCAGTCTTGGATGTTTGACAACGTCCCTGTGGTTTGGAAAGGAATAGGTAACATGCGTAGCTAAGCGTCTAGGAATCGTCAATGATATGTGATTAAGCTCTCCAGTCATAAATACCAAAAAACGAGAAAATCACCTAGAGTATTCTTTGGCTTTGAGAAAAACATTGTTTTAAATGAAGCTTCGGTGCTACAATACGACTTAAGAATTCTTTCCAATGTCTTACGATTGCCTTACTATTGCTTGGGTGATTGTCTTACTATTGCTAGGGTGATTGCTTTATTGTTGCTAGGGTGATTGCCTTATCATTAAAGATTAAAGATAACCCTTTTTCCTAGTTGTTGTCTCTAAAGTCGACTTTAGAAGAAGAGATAAAATCGTTAAAGAATGAAGTACAAGAATCCATGCAAAGGTACTTTCGATTTTCCTGTATATCAACCATTGGTTCATATATATGTCTCTGTTTCTCCACTTTTTGAAAATTTTTCTTCTGTCCAAAGATCAGGCATTTGCCATTAAGTCTCGATACCTGTTGATAACAATGTGCTGTAAAAGGCACTTGCCAAGTCAAGATATCTTTTTGTTAATGCTGTGTTTGTTAAATTGCTAATCCAATTTGGATTCATTTTATTGTTATTCATATTGGACATCAGTTGCCAGTTTTAAGGGGAAATATTAAAAATCCTTGAGTTAAAGAAGCTTACCTACTTTCCTGATCACAATACTCGAGTTAATGAATTCGTGCCCTCTGTAGGAGCAACATTAAATTTTAGAAAATATATCTTTGCAATTACTAATGATAAATACTAATAACTAGCCTTTTCAATTTTTTATTGTTAAAGTATGTTTTATGATTTTTTAAAGTTTCTTTTCCAACCAAAAGATCCGACTTTTGCTAGCGAGGTTCTCAGATGTTCTCTTAAATCACAAAATCCACTCATGCAATAACCTGATTCTTGTTTATAATTTTGATCAATATTATACTGTACATTTGTCTCTACTGAACGTTGACAGTGTGTTATTTCGAAATCCAGGGAAGTCAACACGCGTACATCGCTTGAAGATGATAGAATCAAATTACAAGACAGCGTTGAATCTACTTTATCGCAGCTACAACAGAAGGAAGGAGAACTATCAAGCTGGAGAGTCAAAGTATGTTTTTTCTTCACATTTCTTTAGTTCTGACAAAATCTTTACTAATGAACAACTACCTTATTCATGGCCAACTTCGTTCCCAGGGACGTCTGTTGTTGTTGTTGTTAGTCCAGCCCGCAGCAGATCAAATATGGACAGCATAGTGTCACGTAGAGGTCCTATTTGCCCAGGGTACGAGGTTGATTCACAGCTTGATTAGCACATTCACAAGATTTTAAAATTGCGATAAACAGACAATCTTTTCGTCTGAGACTCCTCGTAGTATAAACGTCAGAAACAGACCGAAGCAATTGATTGTTTCAGTCAATTGTTTCGGTCTGTTTTTGACGTTTATATTCAGAGGAGTGTCAGACGAAAAAAGCTTTTAAAGGCCCATTTCCACTTCATTCGCATTCGCTGTTCGCTAGCGAATTTGCGGTTGGCCGCTCGCTTGCGAACAGAATACAGACTTCGTGATCAATTTTAGGCGATAAACAAAGTAAAACTTATCCGAAAGCCTGAGCTTAACTTGCAGCAGAAATCAAAATCGCTTCGCGTTCGCCTTTTTGATGGCTAGCGAACAGCGAATGCGAACGAAGTGGAAATTGGCCTTAAGTATGTCTACAGATGTTTCGAATTTTTTACTACGGTATCTACTTTTTTCAATGATTTTTCTCTGCGTATTGATAATAGTAGTATTGTTTTTTTTTTCATATAAGGCTCAGCAATTGGAAAAGAAAGTTACAGAGCAGGAACAATTAATTCAAACATTACAAGCAAATACAGTTAATGGAACAGTAGAAACATCGGGTTTGTTTAACTAATTTTGCTTTGATGAGAGCTTTTTGTTGTTGCCATGATGAATTTGCTTCCTCCGATATCCCATATATTTTTGTTGCTAGGAAATTCCATAGAAATAAAACATTTATGCAACCAAATATTTATTTCAGCTGTGGCACTTCTTTCAAAATGATCATTAACTGCATGCTTTGTTTTTATTTAAGTTCATTATTCCTTTGACAAGCTTTTTTGTTCAATTGATCCATTCTGAAGGGGATTCTTGCGGTATCCTGTACCCGTCCTCTGATGTTCTTGCTACATAGGAAAATTTCACATATGAACACAATGAAAGTCTTGGCTCAAATTGTCCGAAAATATGCTTACAGGCACATGCGCTTATATGCGAGAGAATAGGGTATGCTTTGATTCCTTGAAAAGACATATGAGTTCAGATAGTAGAATTACCTTTAAGTGAAAAACAAATATAAACTCTTATATTAATGAAATAACTAACGATGTAAAAGAAAACGGCTTAGCCATAGACTCTCTAACGTCTCTCTCTAAAACTAACACGAAAAAGGTACTAAAACATCAATATCACATATACTGGAGATTCTTCTCAAAGTTAAGACTTAGCGACCATTGCCTAGCAATTGAAAAGGGAGACACTTGAAACCCCCATTGAAAGAGATCAAAGATTCTGCAAATACTGTAGCAATGAAGTAGAAAATGAAACACACTTTTTGTTATCCTGTAAAAATTACAACTTTGAACGCAAGATTTTCCTTGAAAAGATTGAAAATCTATGTCCCCAATTTAAATCGATCCCAACAAATGAACAAAAATTCATACAAGCGAATTCATTTCAACTATATATGATAAACGATTACAAGCAAATTAAAAAAAAAAAAAAACTAGAGCTTTTTAGAACCTTAATTTTTATTAACACTCAACTGTCATGTAACTTACGTATCTTTTTCTAATTAACATTGTATTTTTTGTTATGTTGTAGTGTAGTTGTAGACCATGTATCATAGCGTCGAATTTGAAAAAAAAAAAAAAATTTGGGCTACTTAGGATTTGAAGTGTGATCGAATCTCATTGATGTTGTTTAAAATTTCATTTCTCTTTTGTCAGGTAATGTTTTTGAATACAGTGGTTGTAGACGTTCAGGTTAGTATAATAGACTTATAGTCACTCATTTTAACATATTATACTATACCCGTATTTTAGTAAATTATCCAGTTTCTTCTTTGCAATTCGCTCAGATTCGTTCAATATGTTCAGAAGATCATTATTTGCGTTTCGCGCTTGTTATTTTCGTTATAAAATTTATGAAGTGGTTTTTTAGGTAGTAAATTGATTCCACTGCTGAACAAACACAAAATAGAAAAAAGTTCTATTTTTTGACAAATTCAGTTCACCGTACCAAGACAATTACAGATAACAACATTGAAAATGTAGGCTGCAATTTGGTGTATTATATGTGTTACAATCAATTTTATAGCAGGAATAGCGTTGCCTGTAGTT
Organism: Chrysaora quinquecirrha; assembly: GCA_014526335.1. NCBI lineage: Eukaryota > Metazoa > Cnidaria > Scyphozoa > Semaeostomeae > Pelagiidae > Chrysaora > Chrysaora quinquecirrha. The sequence continues at coordinate 682,819 of JACTAT010000218.1, forward strand.
CTTTAATGATTAGATGCTTTTTGCTTGATAGAATAAGTTTAAAGCAGCAGAAGAAAAAATTCGTCTGTTGGAAGAAGGTGAAGGATTATTTGCTGAGAGTGAAGGATTGTGAGTTTCTTATTTATTTCTTATTCAGATTGTTTTAACATAGATGTTATGCTCATTTTTGAAGTTCTATCGCCAAGGAGGACTTTCTCTCTGTTTATGCAAAACACATTTCACAGGTATCATTTCTCGCAGTATATTTCGTGCAGAGAGATGCATAAGAAACAAAGCTATTAAAATGCCAAGCCACCGATTTAAGTTCATACATGTTCATCATTGACCAACCGTTCTGATATCTTAACCCTATTTTTGCTGAGCGGCTGATCCATAAAATATTGTAGTACTTGCAGTTTTGTGGCAAGAGTTTTAACAATGTATGCTGTTAAGAACAGATGGTGGGGAAATTTTTCACAAAATAGTCGTATGTGTTAAGTAGCACATTTGTAAAAACATAAATGCCCAGCTCAGAGTTATAGCTGTTGTAGATTCAAGGGTCGATCTGTCAAGGAAATCATTTTTTAAATTGCTCTGCGAAAATTCTATTCAGCTACTATGTTGTCATATGGCCGAGGTTCCATGTTTTAGCGTAATTTTTTTTGGAGGTGGTAAGTGGCTGTTCTCTTTGATGAAGACCTTTTTAACCCTGTTTCATTGAAGGAGGCTTCAATCGTTTCAGGGCAATGTTTTTTCTTGTTATTTTCAATGTTCTTGATGCTTAAATGGAAAATATGTTTGCTTTCAGAGATGACACAATTTCGCCGGTGAGATCTGGTATAAAGCAAAGAGTATTTTGTGATATTTGTGATGAATTTGATTTGCATGAAACAGAAGATTGTCCAACGCAGAGTAGTGTAGAGGATATTGGAACGCAATATCATGCAGCACGTGGAGAAGAAAGACCCTACTGCACCATTTGTGAAGGTAATGGTGTTACAAAAAAACATAGCCTACATTTGGGGCCTGTTTATGCGAGGGAAAACATCTCACCTGCCAGACCCGGGGCTGATTGGCGAGATTTCACCTTCGTATAGAATGCTTTGTATTTTTGATTTCGTGTTTATATGATGAACCCAACATCGCCGGTATAGTGTGAATTTTCACTCAGGCGATGTGAAATCTTCCCATGTAAATGAAATACCACCGGTATGGTGAGGTGAATCTGTTTGAGTAGAATGCTAGAATCCTCGTTCTCATTTCATGGAAGCGAGACTTTGAAACACTTCACCTCTCAGCCCTGGAGCTGATAGGTGAAGTGAAAATGTCATATAAACAGAAGCAAAAAATTTTCCTCGGCTGTGAGCTCCGGGTCTGGCAGGTGAAGCGTTTTTCTCATATAAACTGGCCCTTATACAGCGTTTTAAACAGTTTTAAACCAGGCATAATTTCAAGACCCTACTCGATGGTTTCTTTTAGTTGTTTATGCAGATTTACATCATGTCGTATTATTCGAACAATTCAAGAATATTCCAACAGTTTCAAAGCTAGTTTGAATTTATTTTTAAGCGCATTCACGCAAGAGCATTTTGCCTAGCTGCAATATCCAAGTAGAAATTGGCGCCATATTCAAATCAGATATATTAAGCGTGGCAGATGCGCAACAACTACGATTGATCGTCAATTTTTATTGAGTGAATAACAAAACAAGCAAACGGAAAATTAAAATGAAGGCTAGAATGCAGTTTGGCAGACACATTTCACAGGGAAACAAGGCTACGATGCAGTACGGTTAGAGGTGTCCGCTAAATTGCATATGTACCAATATGAATTTATGAAGAGGAATCTAAAGCCTTTTTTTGAAGATGATCAGCGTTCTGCAAATGATCGGCGCGGTTATTCCAAAGTAATCGTTCGTCTCGTGTTAATCAGTTCTTACGACATTCACGATTTTAAATACAGTTTTTACTTTCGTTTAGTATTTGGTCACAAAACGGAGGACTGCGATGACGAAGAGGTGAATAGTTTTGTTGCTTCTTTGCCAATTTCGTTTGATTTCTATGAATAAAGAGAACTTGATAGAGAACTAGAGTCTCTGCAAAGACTGCTAAATAGGGTAGGCTTAAGTACAAAGATTAGCCTTATTAAAGTTGGACAGACTAATTCCAGCTTATAAAGTGAACTCGGCTTCGAGAAAGAACCTGAAGGATACATTCACAATGAGGTTGACCATTTCGAAATATAATACATGACAAATTGAAGATTCCGAAGTTCATCTGCTTCGTTAAAAAAGCTGCTCTAATCAATTAACTTCTTTAAATACTTGGGTGTGTATACTGGAATGGGATCTCCAAAGAATTAGGAGATTCTTCCTCACTAATTCAAACGGAGACTGAAGGAATTTCTGAAGTAGTATGAACCTGAGTGATCCAAACACGCCTTCTTGTAAGAACGGCTAATATTATTACCTTAATATCCAAATTTTGCATTCTTAAACAAGTTTTTATCGTGCTGAAAGGTTATTGTGTTAAAATAAGAATAAATGAAAATGAATGAATGAATAGAAAAGGTGAATGATTTTCCACAAGTGGCATACCACAATAGATGGGATTCGAACCCGGACTGCATGACCAGAGAGCCGCCATTCATGAGAAATAAATACAAATATGTATGGTGCTGAAGAAGGCTCAACATAGCCGAAACACAAAAGTCAAATTGGAGGAGAGCCTTGGGCTGTATGACTGGGAGAGTTTCTCGGCGATTTCATTGAGCTCTATAGCTCAGTGGAAACGTCGTTGGCTCTCTGGTCATGCAGTCCAGGTTCGAATCCCATCTATTGTGGTATGCCATTTGTGGACTAATCTATCCTATAGTGTTCGCCATTCATGACAAATAAATAGAAAAAGTGAATGATATACCTGCAATGGTGTACAGTGTCAGTATTGTCATTCATGGCAAGAAGACAAAAAAGTTGTGTCTGTACACCGATATCTGCTGCGATTGGTAATTTATGCGACTGCAGATTCGATTTTTGGCATTCCTAGATTATGATTTGTTGCATCATGTTGGTTTTGCTTTCGTATTTCTTCAGCCTTTTCCTCCTCCAGTCGTTCTCTGATGGACGGATATAATTTTGATTTGATTGCAGTTATATCAAAAAGCTCTTAACTTTTTCGTCGGTCGTTTATGGTTTTCCTTTTCCAACTCCAACGCTTAATAATTTCATGTTATATTGTTTTTCAGACATTCTAGAATATTCCCATTTGAATGCGATTTCAATATTCAATGTGACTTGCATCCTGTGAAGAAGACAGCATCGTTCTTTCTATTCTTCGAAAGAGTGAACATAAGAACTGCACAATCTCAAGGTTAGCTATTATTTATGTTGGGACGATGATGCTGACAAGGGTTCGGTTTAGTATTTTGTTCATGTATAATTTTTAAAAGTGAAATTGAATTATAGTTGATTATATTCTGAAATTAATGTTTTGTAAATCTTTTTATTTAAATGGTTAAATAAAGCGATTTGTCTTAAACTGAATGCTATATGTTTAATTATGGATGCGTCTGTATAGCTTCAAGAATTACCCTATTTGCCTTGACTGAGACTTAAATCTGTGAGCTGCAACAGTCCTGAGACATTAATAGGTCCATTCAAGGACACATTTGCTGTGAAAATGTCATTTCTTTAAAAAATTGCGTCAACTTTCTAATAAAAAACGTAGGGCATGTCGAGTCCCAGCCTACATCTAACAAAATGGCATGTCGAGTCCCAGCCTTTGGGGCACTGAAAGTAAGTTGCTGTTATGAACTGAATGAATCTAATTTGGTGTACTACAGTTGACATCCGCTATCTCAAAGTCTCAAGGGAAACTGGAATTTGTTCGAGATAGCGAATGTTCGAAATAAGGGATACCCCATATAAATATAAAAAATTATAGTTTTTAAGTCAGAAAAGGAACCCCTATTAACATGCAGGGTTACTGATCCCATGTATTGGGTTGTTTCTGTGTACATAAAATGAATAAAGAAATGACATTCTGTATTCAGATTTGCTTTTACAAGACCTGAGATTGTGCAGCAAAGCTTCGAGCACCTGAAAGATATTGAATTATGCAATCATAATCCTTGTTGTTATCTATTTTTTCTACCTATCTACAGTGGCAAATCTCTGGCCGCATGATATTGATCAACCAAGCATCTGATCTGGGTTGAAAATTCACCCAAAGTTCTATGTTGCCTTCTATGTCACTCGCGCCAACACCAAATACACTTTTTTTTAATAAGCAGCTTGACTTTTCTCCGGCCTTCAAAGTCGCTTAAAATTTTAGACATTTCAGCCCTCAAAGTTGCTTAAAAGTTGCTTAACATTTTTTGTACCTAACAACCACCCCTGACTTTGCGGGTTTAAATCGTGAACTGTTAGTCCATAGTCAATTGACTATGGTTAGTCCTACAACACGACTTATGGGAGATAGTAAGTGGAAAAACGTTAGCTATTAACTAATTTCAACATGCAAAACATAAGAACGAACAATTTCTTAACAACAATAAAGGGTATAAGCTTTGTTGTTTGACTTATTACTTATTAGTTGCTCGCAGTCAAGGCCGTCGCTAGGACTCAACGACTGGGGGGAGGGGGGTGTTGCTCGGCATTTTCCCGACAAAATGGCGTGGCTTTTTAGAGATGGGTGTGGCTTGGCTGTTGCTCTTTCCTTGGCGAATTTCTTTTTGTTTTCCATGCTTTGCAAACAACCGTCAGGTCAGGAATATTATTCTTGAATCATAGAACATCATAAAGAAATGGGGGACACATTTGCAAGGGGGTTCGAGGGCATGCTCCCCCGGAAAAATCAACTGGCATATACAGATACGATCAGCTCCTGATAAGGAAACACTTTCTCTCGGCATTTGCTCGTAGTTAGCAACCCCCAAACTGTTATTGATACCTAACATGTCGACAGCTGTGGAAAGTGGATGCTAATATTCGTCGGCAGGCCACGTGCTCAACGATTTCCCGACATTTGCCGGACACTTTTATTTGTTTCTTTTGATTTGCAACATTTCTTGCCCTTTATTACTATTGCCGACAAAATTCATCTCCTAACGATTTGCCGACAGATCCTTTTTCCGGGGGGTGACGCCCCAACGCCCCTCTCGCTACGGCCCTCCTTGCAGTGATTCAATTGAGCCCTCAAGTTGCTTAATGTTTATGGTTAGTTCAGCCCTAGTTGCTTTTTGAACGGTTGCTTATTTAAAACAAGTATAACGTTTAAAAAAGTTCGGTGAAGTGTTGGTTATAATTTTGGCGACGTTTGGCCAAGGCCTTTTTAGGTTGATCGATGAACTGAGAATTTATCGTTGCATAGCATCACAAATCTGAACGTTAGGTAGACAACAAATTACCCAAAAAAAAATCTTTACCGGAAAATGTCTGTACTCATTTCAAAAAGAATCATCGTCACCCCAAAATTATCGGATGGAGTCGGTTCCTAACTCGTGTACCCCAGTACGTAGGTACCTGAGACCCCCTTGGGTTCGCATCTGGGTCGCATTCCGAGGGTGAATTGTCGCAATACTGCGGAATACGGAAATGCAGTGGATGTTTTACACAGTGCATAGCGTGAACGGAGGGAGTAGGGGTACTAGTATATTTTGTTGACGGGCTGTGCACCCTTTTCCTATCGATTTCGCGATATCGCCTCTTTTTTCTAGCGCTGCCGCTTGGTATCGAAAGATGGCTTTTTTCTAAAGCCGGTTGTCAAAAGGAATATTCTGTTTCTGTTAGATAGACAATGTTTCTATGCTTCAAGGTTTTAATGTTGCGCGGTGTATTTTTTTACGTTTTTGACTAAACTTTTAACCAAATCATTTCTTGGAGTGCACACACACTCCCGTCTCATGAAATCCCGTCTCAAGTCCCTCCCCCCGGGAGCCTGAAGCATTTTCTGTATGGTGGGTGATTTCTGGTTTCTTTGGGTGATTTCTGATTTCTCCTTGTCGTTGAGATTTGAGGTGCACAGGGGATTTCAGGGAGCCCTGGGGGGATATCACACACGTGCCCATACAAGTGCTCACTGTATATCCCAGAATCCTGTTCAGCCCTGAGCCCGCCAAACTGCAGGCATATGTGTGAGTAGTATTTTGGATTGAAAGTTAATGCAAAACATCAAGCATGGCCACAAATGGAATGCAAATTCGTAAAAAACCTAAAATACTGCTATCTTCATTCGATCTTGACGAAAGAAAAGAGCTTTCAGATAAAATAAGATCGATCGGCGGCATTCTCTATGAGTCCTCGGTGAGTGAAATGAATTTTGCTCTCGTTTATTGCTTTCCTCAAAAATTGGCGCCAATTTGTCGAACTGTTTTTAACTCTGTAGTGACCCTGATCGTTTATGTTTTTAGGTATTATCGTTGGTTATAAACTTGTTAAGCTAAAATTAACTAAAAGCAAATATCTATTTTCAAAAAAACTCATAGACAATCATATTCAAATCCAATTAGGCCTAAGGATAATCCCTGAGCCTATAAGACTTTATATGCCTCTACAAGGGTAAGGGTAGAGGTAGAGGTTCAATATCGATATCCCTTAGTTTTTACTTACTGTTTTTCATATTTATTACTGTTTTTTAGAATTACACATCATGTGCCAGTCATATAATCTGCAAACTACCATCAAGGGGAGAAAAATTTATTTGTGCTTGTGCTGAAGGTAAACTTCTTTATTCAGAACTGTTGTGTTTGTAATTTTAAAGGAGTGAGTGAGGCTTCTCTGACAGTCTGAATACAATGTAACATCATGATTGCCATAGCAGATATTCAGTATGGTGGGAAATATCTTAGAGTACAGTCAGGTTATGTTCAGTATAGCAAGGTGAAGTATGATGTTATCAACTGAATCATCATGTCGTGAAGTAAACATGGGTTTCAAGCATTGTTTGTTATTGCAACAATCATAGAGACTTCTCCGTTTTGACCCTTAAATTAGCATTTTATTTACGTACGAAGTTCTATTAAGCCCCCTCTCTCTTTTAAGCCCCTTCTCTATTAAGCCCCCCTTTACAAGTGAGAATATTAAATAACCCATCCGATCTCTATCATGCCCCCCTCTTATTTTTGCCACTCAGCAATCAGTAACGTGTTTGATGTCCCAAACTTGTGTCTTACAGCTATTGGTAACTACTAAGTATCTGGAAAATCATGCAATCATATGTTATAACTTTCTTATGTAGTTCATTTTTTATGTCTGGGTCAGAGACAAACACAAGAAAGGTTTACCAGCATGAAGCCCTTGCCTGAAAACGCATTTCAAACATGTTTTTGAGAAGGGTAGGGGGTGATAAATTGGTGAAGATGCACTTCAAAAGTTAGAAACAGGCAGGCTGAAATCACAGCCAAATGTTCTTATAAGAAAAAAGCGGGTAGCGAGACAGTTATTAGTTTATTATTAATTTCCCCTTAATAAGTCCCCCCTAAAAAACTTTCAAAATTAGATAAGCTTGCAGGGGGCTAAGTAGAGCTTTTATGATAGATGAGCAATTAAAGCAATTATGTTTTATAATTTTGTTTTAGGAAAATGGGTTCTTACAAGATCATATGTGGATGAAAGTTTTGCAAAACGACAATGGCTTGAGGAAGACGCATTTGAATGGACTTCTGAGAAAGCTAATGCTGAACCACCACACCATCATCTTTTTGCCTTGCCAAGAAGATGGAGATTAAGACAGCAATCTGGAAAGAAAAGAATTTTCCATGGTTGGCTTGTTTTACTTGTATTTTCAAACCAGAAGAAAAAGGAAGGTTTTAAAAGGTATATATTTTTTTCTTTAAATGATTGACAAAAATCCACAGAATGCTGTCAAGTCATTGTCAGAGAGCTAAGGGACGGTGTAAAAATCATCGTTTACTTAAGTTTTGTAAAATTGTTTGACCAACACCATTTTGTTTCAAATTGTTTCTAATCATTTGAAAATTGTTTCAAAAAAGTTTCAAGTCATTTCAAAATAGTTTTGAAAATTTTGAAATAAATATATTTTGGTGAATATATATTGAAGAAACATATTTCCTCTAATTCGCACCCAGGCCATACTGTATATTCTCTAATTACCAGCCCAGGCATTTATTAACTTCCAAGACAGGCATTTGATAGAGGCTGGGTGTTTATTAAAAGCTAAGAAATTTGAATATTTATTTTTTACATATTTATATCTTAATCATTAATTGATCATAAATGCAAATTCCTATAGTATATCAAGGAAGTCGTCTTCACTCTTTTAACAAATTGAAATCCATTTTTGTGAATTTATACCATGTTTCCCTCATTTTTAAAATCTTACTTTGTCTGAAATATAGTAGAAAGTCTTAAAACATCCATCCTAGTCATTTTTTCCTCTAAATTGCTTGATTGAGGAAAACTCTTATTAACACCCTTTTCTGACTAAAAAGGGGGACATTTGTTAGAGACCGGCATTAATAAGAGACTGGGCCTCTATTAAATTTGTAAATATCTAAGGCAAGCTTTATTTGAGACGTCATTTAAAAGAGGCTGGTCGTTTAATAGATCATTAACGGTAATGGGAATTGAATTAGTTTAAGGCCTTACAACAGGAAGTACAGTATTATCATCATTTTGTAGATTGGTGGAGGCTGGTGGAGGCAGAGTTTCGACGTTAAAACCACCATATCGTAGCTTTGATAAAAAACAATTGAAATGTGTTGTAGCAGAAAATATCAATGCCAAAGAACTCAAGGCTTTTACAAGAGCAGGAGTGCCTATTCTTCCATGTGAAAGAATTCCAGAATTCATAATCAAGGTATTCTTTGTTGTTTTTGAAAGTAATAACATTTTAGATGTGGATTTATCAAATATTAACCAAAATTAAATGTGTAGAAAGAAACAAGGCAAGATGGTACCAAAGGAAGTAAAATTAAAGTTTTTGCCCATATTTCATCTTGCCATACAGGTCTTCTTCAGGGTTGATGAGAATAACTCATCTGAAACATTACTCTATCTTTGACATAATTTTTTTGAGTTGTATAAAACTTAGGGACCGTGTTCAATGAGTGTCTAATTTTTAGATGCAAATTAGACACCCTGAAAATTCACGTTTGTCTAATCATTTTAGCTCTGCGTCTATTTAGACCAATAGACATATATTTTAGATGATTATTAGATGCGCATTAGACCAAATTAGACAGCAGGATTTAGCCACATTTCATTCAGATAAGGCGAAGACAGCAAAAGCAGAAAGGGTATACCTTTGGTAAATTCTTTGACACTTAAGAAACACCATTTTGACTTGTTTTGCAGTGGCGGCGCCAGCTCCAAAAAAGTGGGGGGGATATTTTTCATAGGGGTACATTGCGTGCTGAAGGCATGCACGCAATAGCCGCAGGCCGTTGCCTAAAATAGCTGGGGGTCTGGGGGGCACTGGAAGCCCCCCAGCAGGTCCAGGGCAGCGCCCTGGTAGGGGTCCGGGGGGCGAAGCCCCTGGAAGCACCCGGGGTTTTGTCATTTCTGAGGTCTCAAAATGGCTTAGGATCCTTTGATTTCTCTTTCTGCATACATTATTGGAACAACACAAAAAACCTCAGTGCACGAGAGAGTCAATCTCAGCGAAAATGTTTTGAAACAACACCCATTGATAGCAGCGTTGAACGTCGGCTGAACGTCGTTGACCCCCCCAGTTTTCTCATCGGATTTGCATGAATCTCAGAGACCATCTTTCTGAAAAGTGGGGGACTAGTCCCCCATTCCCCCTGGCGCCGCCACTGCTGTTTTGTAAGGATGACATGCGGCAAGAACAATATATCTTCTGTTATAACAAACATATAAAACACCCCCTAAGTATCCTACGGAGAATTTATGTTTACAAGTTTCTTCTGTGACAAATAGGGTTATTCACCGCAATGATCTAAAAAATGTCTAACTGCGTCTAATTTTGTCAAACTCTCACAGGTCTTAAATGCGTCAAATTATTTTAGACGCTGCTCGAATTTTGCTGTGCGTCTAATTAGACTTGCTGGTTGTCTAATTAGTCAAAGAAAACTGTCTAAAATATTAGTCTTTGTAGACACTAACTGGACATGGTCCCTGTGAGGAGTGTCAGACGGAAAAAGCTTTTAAGTATGCCCAAAAATGTTTCCACTGTTTATCGCAATTCTACATAGTGTTATCAATGGTTACTTAGTGTATTTGATTTTGCTTGTCTGATGGTGAAATCTTCCCATGTCAGCTACACCACACTGTGACGTCACAATATAAATGGCTTTTGCTGAAGTAAATATTTGAATGTTCCCAATGGCTTGCAAGCTCATTTTTGAAAGTGCAGGACACTCGGCAACACCCAGAAACCTACGGAAAGCCAGTGTAAAAATTGAAATTCCATTTCACCGGTATTATTTTTTCTTGAGTTGTTTCACTTATGTGGAGAAAAACAGATTCTGTCATATAGGAACTTTTTTTAATGTCATTGCTTCCATATTGTTTCTTCTTTTGCAGGAATCTGTTGATGGTTCAGATTTAATAAAGCCTTCTCTTGAAGAACAGTCAAATGGACCTCAAAAGAACAGAAATTCTGTACTTACAACTAGATCAGAATCCAACAGTTTAAAGAGAAAAATGCCTCCTGTTAAACAGTCAGGTGCCACTCCAACAAAGCAGACAGTTTTGAAAAACTTTTTTGTAAATTTAAAAACACACAATATTAATGGCTCTCCTAAGTCAGGAACTGGGTCTTCTAAGTCAGGAACTGTGTCTCTTAAGTTAGGAACTGGCTCTCCTATGCCAGAAACTGGCTCTCCTAAGTCTGAAAATTCAATATTGAGTCATAAGATTGCAATTACTGACAAAGAAGACACTTCATTATATTTTTCACCAAACCCCTCTACCTTGAAAGGAAAATCATCACCAATATGCTTGGAAAAACAGTCAGAAAACGAAAACTTAGCTGGTCACGTCAAAGAATCTTCGAAATGTTGCTCAGCAAATTCTCCCAATCCATCGGTAATTTTGTTGGAAAGTAAACCTTGTAATATATCACCAAGTGCCATGATTGAAGCATCCAACGAGAAGAAAAGTAAAAAATCCATTGAAGTAATTAATTTGGAAGAAGAAGATGAGAACTCGAAGGAAAATCATTGTTCTAAACCCCAAATCAACGCAAAATCTCCGAACGATTCTGCCAAGCTTGTTCCTTTG
>JACTAT010000219.1:971-40541 GCA_014526335.1 Chrysaora quinquecirrha
AAGATGTGTTGCTTTTTTGCCCTACTCGATTGGTATATTAGCTCAGTGCACATGAACCCTTGTTATAACTTTGTTCGGTCCAAAAGATCATTACCAAGTATGACAAGTTCAAACATTGTTTGATAAACTCGGTTTAAATGTTTTAAATGTTTGACAAACAATGTTTGATCGTTTGGCCAGGGCCCTATTGTGAAGCGCTGGAAAAGATATGTTGCTTTTTGCCCTACTCGATCGGTATATTAGTTCAGTGCACATGAACCCTTGTCATAATTTTGTTGGGTCCAAAAGATCATTACCAAGTATGAAAAGTTCAAACATTGTTTGATAAACTCGGTTTAAATGTTTTAAATGTTTGACAAAAAATGTTTGATCGTTTGGCCAGGGCCCTATTGTGAAGCGCTGGAAAAGATATGTTGCTTTTTGCCCTACTCGATCGGTATATTAGTTCAGTGCACATGAACCCTTGTCATAATTTTGTTGGGCCCAAAAGATCATTACCAAGTATGACAAGTTCAAACATTGTTTGATAAACTCCGTTCAAATGTTTTAAATGTTTGACAAACAATGTTTGATCGTTTGGCCAGGGCCCTATTGTGAAGCGCTGGAAAAGATATGTTGCTTTTTGCCCTACTCGATCGGTATATTAGTTCAGTGCACATGAACCGTTGTCATAATTTTGTTGGGCCCAAAAGATCATTACCAAGTATGACAAGTTCAAACATTGTTTGATAAACTCGGTTCAAATGTTTGACAAATAGTGTTTGGTCGTTTGGCCAGGGCCTTACTGTGAAGCGTTGCAAATGATATGTTGCTTTTTGCCCTACTCGATTGGTATATCACTTCAGTGCAAATGAACCCTTGTTTTAACTTTGCAGGGTCAAACATTGTTTGATAAACTCAGTTCAAATGTTTGACAAATAATTTTTGGTCGTTTGGCCAGGGCCTTACTGTGAAGCTTTGCAAACGATATGTTGTTTTTTGCCCTACACGGTGAGTACTGTAATACAGTACGTTCAGTAATCCTTGTTATAATTTTGTAGGGTCCAAAAGATCATTATGAAGTACAACATTTTCAATTTTTGGATTGGCCTGCCAGAGATGTTCCACAAAACAGAAGCAGTATATCAACGCTTATGTCACTGATAGAAAAATCGCAACAAAACTTTGGAAATGCTCCAGTTCTTGTCCACAGCGGGTATTATGCAGTTTTTTTTTACGTCTTCCATTATCTTGTTCATTTCTTTGATAACATGATAACAGGCCAACTCACCACACTGCCAACTCGCCACTGCCAACTCGCCACAGTCAACTTGCTACACATCTGTTCAAGTTGTCTCTACAAAAGACGACTCGCCATACTTAACTTGACAAGCCGACTCCGTCAGTGTGTTCAACGGGGGGTTCAGGGGCAGAGCCCCCAATACGAGTAAATCAGTCGCAGACAAGCCATCTAGAAAGCTTATACGAGATGTTCACGAAGAAAACCTTACAAAGTTTTTGACAATTTAAATTCCAAACAGAGGCTAGTTGACCATCAAAGCGTAGCGAGTTGATCAGAACACAGTGGCGAGCGACAGTCTGTTTACAATACGAAATTCTAAGTAGGTTTCGACCCGGGTTAAAGTTAACCCGGATTGAAATTTTGTAGTGTAAGCGCGTCTAACCCGAGTTCGAACCTGGTTAAATTAACCCATCATCAGACGTTGAACGCGGGTTAGTTGTGTTTACACTACAAAATTTCAACCCGGGTTAACTTTAACCCGGGTCGAAACCTACTTAGAATTTCGTAGTGTTTACAGGGCTTTCATTTAGCGAGTAGGCAGCGTGACGAGTTGTCAAAAAACCACTTTTTTGGCGTTCTGTTCAGTCTATCTTTAGCATACCTATGTTGAATTTAAACTGAAACCCTGTCATGGTCTAATGTTTGGTGTGGAGCCAATGAGTTCTAGTTGATATACAAGTATTTCTATAAGAAACTAAAGTATTGGCTCAGTACTGTAAGTTTCTTAAGAGTTTCTTCAATATTTGTATTGGTCACCCTATTATTTAATTGTATCAGAATGATGTCAATTCTCTTGTGAATTGAATGCGTAATAAGAGCCATATCTTAGTCTTATCTCTTTACAGACACGGAGCAGGCCGCAGTGGTACGTTCATCGCCATATACAACAGCACAGAGAGATTGAAAGTTGAGCAACTGATCGATGTTGTTCAGTGTGTTAGAGCAATCAGAACAGCCGTGGTTAATGCTGTTGAAACACCGGTAAGTTAATCTTACTCCATAAGTCGTAGTTTTCGCTCTTTAGGCTATTCTGATTTCGATTGGTCGCTCAGAACCACGCTGAACATTAGGCCATCCAATTCAATTTTTTATTTCAATTTATTTAAATAGTTGTTGCTGTTGCTAAAGGCCCCATTGCTGTTTGTCAAGAGCGTGACTATGTATTGAGTTTACCGGCTAACCCTGAAGTAAATGTGGTATTTCGAACTACTTCTGTTGTATGCCATGATGCTATCGATTAAAGACACGAAAAACCTTTGCGTGTGAGCCAGCCTCCTAGCCTCTCCAATCATGCTAAAATGGCTTCGCAGTTTGATGCACTGTTTTTTGCCCATGCCAATGTTTTATATTCCGTGAAATCTTTATTGTTATTCAATCAATATTTCTGAGATAGTGTATGATGATTGATACTTCATAAATAAAGCTGGTAGAACTGAATGAGTTTTTTCTTTTAACAAGTCTATTTTTCCAGTTCTTATCTTCATGAATCATAGAAATGTTATTCCAATCAATCTGGTTCTTTCCTGTCCAAAAATGACTAGTGAAGCCACTTTTGGCTATTCGACCATAGGTTGCATTTGATTATGTTCTTTGAGTCGAGTTCCAGTCTTTCTTTTCAATTGTCCTATGTAAAATTTTCAAAAATATAGATCTTTTGTCCATTCGAGCATACCCTGGGTACCAGAGCCATAGTCGCTGAGCAGGAGGGGGTGAAGAACTGAACTCATCCCCTCCTGCACAGTGGCTATGGCTCTAGCACCCAGGGTCATTCGACAATAGATCACGTTATATTTATATCCTTGGAGCGGACTTCCAGTCTCTTCAATTGTCTTATTTAACCTTTCGGACAATCTCTACATGGTATTTTGTATACCACGTTTGCTTTCTCATGACAACCTTGTATTTTGGTCTTGAAAGTGACGTTTTGAGCATGTGAAGTGAATGAAAGAGCTCGTTTTATATACTTCAGTACGAGTACGAGTAACAAGGACACGCAGTATGTGTTTGAACTGTAAATCTGTTACGCAGGGCATTATTGTCTTCTACCTTCCAGCCCCCTTTTCACTTTATATATACTATATAATAGAGCTCGTTATATATACTTCAGTAAGTTTGTATTAAGTTTTTAGCTAAAGGATTTGTTCTAGTTTAAGGTTACTATACGGCATGCAGTATCTTGGTAGAAAGGGCTTCAATCCAAAAGTAAAGCGCATTTCTTGCTATACCAGGACGGAAGCCGCTCGTCCACAATCCAGAACAATGGGGCAACTCATTTGCGTAATAAGAGTTAGAGATTGAATCCACTTATATACCACTGTTTTTTCTTTTAGGAACAATACAGATTTATATACAATATGATACGAACATATCTGGAAGCTTTCGAGACGTATGCCAATTTCCACGACCCGTGCCCCTCATATGAAAACATATCTCTGGGAAGTTAAGTATGCTTTGAACAGTCTGAAAAGGTAGGTGGGAGAACTTTGTTTTTGCAGTCTAGAAAATCTATGTGGCGTTTCTCGGTGAGCAAAGTTGAAAGGTTGATAGGTATCTATAGCTTTAAGGGAACTTGAAGTACACCAATGTTTCGTATGTTAGATGTTGTTTTGTAGCTTAGTTGACACTTTCGTTTTGTATCTAGAATATTAAGACAATTCGACTTTTTTGCGAGAATCATAGACATCATACGCTAGGAAATTTTAACTTTCTGCTAATTATACCCCAAAGAAACGAATTCCTAAATCCAGAGTTATGTCGACCTACGATAAGATGGAACCGCAACTAACGCCAACTAGTTGCAACTGCTAACTTATGTCTACATATTGACAGCTAGTCAGAGCTTATACCTCGGGGGGTATCTAAGCCTAGTTTTGGACGGGGACGTGCCATTTCAGTCCAAAGTTTGGACCCATAATTCCGCCCACGTCTGAAAAATTGTGACCCATAATTCCGCAAATCTGATAAAAATTGTAACCCATAATTCCGCAAACATGATGAATGTTATGCCCAATATTCCGCAAGGCAAAGAACATTTTCAGACAACAAAATCATCTGCTTAGACGATACAGCTGATGGCGGTCACGGGAGTGCTCATGTCGATCTTCGACTGCGACTGACGGGAATTAGTTGTCAACTAATCGCAGGGTTGAACATGCCTAGTGGCGACGACTAGAACTGTCAGAAAGGAACTTGTTGCTGACTTGTTGCCAGAGCGCTTTTGTCGACAGGTCAGTTGCGATAGATTAGTTCCGAAAAATCGCCGATTAGCATTTGACAACTTCAATGTCGACATAAGCCCGGCTTTAGACGATCAAGAAATTAAGAAACCGTGTTACCGTAAATGAGGGAATTAGCGCCCACTGCCGAATAACCGCCCCTGCCGAATAACCGCCCCCTAGAACAAAAAGGGGGCAGTTATTTCGTCATGCAGTAATCGGAAGGGGCGCTTATTTGAAACTAGTGTCTAATTTTAAGAAAGAAAAATATTGAAAGAATATATTTTCCTTGTCATGATATGAAGATTTAATAAGTACCCCTGCTTAAATAGCCGCCCCTGCCGAATAAGCGCAAGTACCCCTGCTTAAATAGCCGCTCCTGCCGAATAAGCGCCCCTCTAAAGGCTAAAATTTTGAATAAGCGCCCCAGGCGCTAATTCCGTCATTTCCGGTATACCGAGTTTGCAGTTGTACTATTCTTTTTGAATATGCGATTGGAATGTTTCTTAATTCTGGGGTTGTAAGTTTGTTTGGTCTGTTGTGTCCAGGAGGAGTTTTCTCTGTCGTTTCTTTGCGTTTTTTTTCTACCTGCAAACAAGCTATTCAGTACCTGAGAAACTTTCCAGAACGTTTTAATACCAAACTCAGCAAGAAAACCAAGACATGAACACTTATCGCAAGCTTAATTTCTCATTAAAACAAGTGTATTCAATCTGTGAAGTTCAGGGAAATATGCTCTTCAGAACCTGGTTGTTGAGAACCTTTTAAGAAACTTTAAGTATCAAAATCAGCAAGAAATGTTACGAAACTCAGAACTCATATCGAGCTAAATTTCTCATCAAAAAACAAGTGTATATCGACCCCAGAAGTTCAGGGTAGCCTTTGTTTTTTGCTAATCTTTGGGTATTATGACAGAGTTAGATTTTTTATTATTTATATTCAGTATGTAAGTACATTAGTTCGCATCAATACATCAATAGAAAGGTTTTTCGTCCTCCTTTCAACTTGAGTACTGTGAAAGAAGTACCAAATGCAGTTATTTCTCAAATTAGTTTTGGTATTTTCTAGTTAACTTTAACCTTATAAGTGAGCAGAAGGACATGTTTTCTTAGACAGTTTATACATTTATATTTGTAATCTGAATTTTTGAACTCATTTACATTGATTAGAAATAGAATTTATTGATCTACCGTAATTAATTTCAAATTCATATTCATACTAAGATAATAGATTTTTTTCGGAAATGAAAATGTGTAATATTTTTCAGCAAAAATTACTAGAATTTTGCTTGACAGCCCGCATTCTCGTTTCCTTCTCGCAGTCAAATTACAAATCCTGTGGTTGTCAGGGGCGGATCCAGGATTTTTTCTGACCGGTGCTCAAGATAAGGTATAAGGGTGTGGCCTCCTGAAAAATTGACCACGCCCTTAATTTGAAGGCCCAACCATTATTTTGCCTTATTAGCTATCACATACAGAGTGGTTATACAGAACCCCAAAGCCACTAAACTCCTAAGCTGTAAATGTTTTCGAAAATGATTAACGATTTCATAATCATATTTTGTAGTAATTTGGCGATTTAAAATCAAAAGGGATCATTATTTATATTTTTTCAGGGTCACCATGTAAAACATGGACAAGTTCATCCTACTAGGGTGACTAAGAATGCTGTTACTTACCTTAGGTTTCAAGCCTAAGGCCTAAGGCGTTTCCTTCACAGGGACCGATGAAAGGAAGTTATAGGTCCCCAAACCAACCAGTCGGCAGAATTCTTGTTTATATTAAAGCATTCCCTTTTCTTCTTCTCCTGCTCTGCAAAGGCTAAATAGTGTTTGTTGCCCAAGTTCAATTCTCAGTTGTTATTTGAAAATACTTCCTCACAGCGAATCTCACTGATCAAACTATAAACGAAAACATTGAGAACGCGCCTCTCCTCTCCGTTGCCTCCGCGTGACCTAAATTTAGTGCCCCTGTTCTCTCTTCGTTGATTGGCTATTTCTTCCTGACTGGTGCTCTGATGACGTTGAGCACCGGTGAAGTTGCTTTTGATTGGCTGATCTCTGTCTGAGCACCGGTGAGCAGATTATTTTATAGACCTGACCGGTGCTCGGAATATTGAGAATAAGAGAATTTCATTGGAAGATGACATTTGCAAATCGCCATTTGATTGGGCAGCCCAGAAATTCTGTGGAAAATCTTATTCCGTTAAATACTGACCATTAACATCATTTACGGAATTTCAGAAATTCTTTTGATGAATTACTTGTTGTCGTGAGAAGAGATTGATCTTAATTGGGTTTTGAAATCGAACAATGCCAGTCTCGTTTCATGTTGTTTCATTAGCCATAACAGAAATAATAAGGGTATTGGTATGAATATTAATATCTACAGAATTGAAATAAAAATAAAGAAGTCAACAAAACAATGGTGCGCAGAAATAGCCAGAAAATCTGACCGGTGCTCAAGCACCTTTCGCACCCCCCTGGATCCGCCCCTGGTTGTCTATGTTTTAGGGCTTTAGGCTTGAATGAATGTGCAAATCAATACCTTATAGGTGTGTTGGTTTGAAAAAACTCCGGGGCACATCCCAGTACATTTCAGGACCAAGTCACTAGAGGCCCCCAAGCTGTTCTGCGTGATGTGTTATTGGACCATTTTTCATGAATCTAAACTCCTGCGTTCGCGTGAAATGCTTTTGTACGGCTCGTGATTTCGTGATTTACAGTATTGGCGACATAGTTGAGGTTGCTTGAATGCAGGAATGCCCTTGCATCCATCAAGGATTGTCAGCTAACTATATTTCTGTCATTCTTTCATGTGATGAATTAATTCTGTGTGTTCCCTAGTACAAACTCGTCTTGGAAAGAATTTATCAAAGCCAATCCTTTTCGATATATAAAGTTAAACATCTTGCATATTGATCCTGCTCAAAATTTCGGGGAACAACGCCTGAAGTTGTATGCACGTGAAAATGAAGTTTTTTCGCGCGTGATTGCGTGAATCGTCGAAAAATTGCGCGTGATCGCGTGATTTTGCACCCCCGTTGGGGGGGGCCTCTACATATTACGAGGACAACTCAGCGAAAGGACATAGTAGAAGCTTCTTGAAAATCTGTTTATCTGGGAATAAATGGTTTAAAAGCAGCTTGTACCATTTTTGGTGGCTTTTTCTCCCGGGGGTGAAGCTGTCCAAGATCAGGGACGGGGACTTGAGTAGGTGACCAAGCCAAACGTACCCAAGACTGGGGTGGATAATTTGAAAGTATACCCAAGACTGGGGGTAACTGTCACAGAGAAATTACTCAAAATTGGGGGGTCCCACACTCACAAAAACATTTAAAATGCAAAGCACCTAGGCATTAATTCCAGTCAAATTGTGTAGAAGCTCTGAAAAATGTATCTTGCTCAAAAGTACATGAGTAAAACTACAATAACCAAAATAACAGGAACAAAAAACCAGCCAAATTCTTTAACAAAGTCTAAAGACAGGTTTATCTCCAGCAAAATTAATCATCCAGAGGGCCAGAGTTGGGTCAACATTGTAACTGTTGTTTCCAATTCATGATTACTTGCCCTATGTTTACCAATCATATCTGTTATTTTAATAACACAAGTTCTTTTGATACCATTTTTTTCTCACTCCCTCTAAAGAGAAACCTTATCTGCCACAAAATCAACCTTTCACCGCAGTCCAATCAGACCCAGAATCAGAATCAGAATCAGACCCAGAATCAGATTCCTAGCATCAGATTCGCAGCAGGGCTACCAGAATGTCAAATACTACAATAATTTATTTGCAAGTGTTTCGCTGACTGTAATTATCAAACATCAGTACAATCTTCGTTATACCAAATATTACTATTTATTTGTATGTGCACGGCATTTGAAACTTTTATTATTTAGAACTTAGATTTCAAAAAGGAAATTCATGATATAATCTTCACTATTTTTTCTTACTTTTGCTTCCCTGCTGCGAATCTGATGCTGAGTCACAGTACCATGATACAATCTGCTTTCTTAAAATGTTTCCAATTTTCCTAGAAAACTTGAATTTCTGATTCAATCCAGCCTATTTAATTCCTCAGCTTTTAAAAGATTTAGAAAAAATTCTCGTAACAAAGTAAATATCAGATACTCTGGTTTCCCTGTTGCGAATCTGATGCTAGGGCCCCAAGTGATAAACTTTATTTTGCATATATTATAGCATTATTGTACATATTAAATCAGTTCGTCATTGAATTACCGCAAGTCCTTTTCCTACAGAGGCTCAAGTTTACTAAATGTCTACAGTTATTTAGATTATCATTATCAAAGCAGTTAAAGTTTTGTTCGAGTAAAATTTGAAGGCAGAACATTACATTTAGAAAAATCAGCTTTAAGACGTTCTCCTCATTGTTCAGCATCAGATTCGCAGCAGGGATACCAGAGTATATGCTACTAGCGTTAATATCGGCAAAAAGTTACTAGAGATCATTTAATAATCAAAGGTAACTAATAAAAGAGCTGGAATTGAAAAATAAAATTCAAGTTTAGAACAAAATTTGCAAATGGTGAAGGAAGCAGAGCAGATTTAGGTCCTCAGCATCAGATTCGCAGCAGGAAAGCCTTAAAAAATATGACATTTGCATTTATTCTGAAGAGAAGTTAACTCGTTGCAATACCCAAGCTGACTTATTATACACTTGGAAATGGACCAGAAATCTAAGTTTGAAACAAAAATTGCAAAATGGAAGGAAGGAGAGCAGATTTAGGCCCTCAGCATTAGGTTCGCAGCAGGGAAGCCAGAATAATATGATATTTGCATTTATTTGAAGGGCAATTACTTGGAATCGTTGTGAAACTAAAGGTGACTTCAAAAATACTTGGAAACGACCCAGACATCTAGGTTTGCTACAAAAATTTCAAACTTTTAAGGGAGCATAGTGCATTTAGGCCCTCAGCATCAAATTCACAGCAGGGACACCGGAGTATGTAGTATTTATGACTGTATTACGGAAGATGATATCTGACCAATTTAAAACCTAAAAAGACAAATAAAGCAGGTAAAATTGAATCAGAATGTAAAGTTCTCCATGAAAAAGTGCAAACGATGAAGGAAACAGACTGCATTCAATGCTCCAGCATCAGCTTTGTAGCAGGGAAAGCAGAGTATCTGATATTTGTTTTTTTATGGACAGATACTTTTTTGAAATAGTTTGACACCTAAGCTGAGGAATTGAACAGTTTGAGTTAATCACAAGATCAAAGTTTTTGAAAAATCGCTAACATTCAAGGAAACAGAGTGGATTGAATCCACTTGGCATCAGATTCGCAGCAGGGAAACCACAGCGATAAAATTTCATGTTAACTCATTAATTTTCTTTATGAAATTCAAGTATTCAATATCAAAAAAGTTAAAAATTTGTGTTAAATTATCTAACATAGCAATATTTGGTATAACAAACGCTGTCTTCATTATCACAATAAAAAAATACTTGCAAATGAAATATTAGTAGATGCTACGAATCTGATTCTGTGTCTGATTAATCAAGGTACAAAGCAGCAATCAATTTGGCCCAATAATTGATGAATCTGTATCCCTCAAACTGGAAGTGATAGATGTTGTGGCCAAACTGACTCTTGGGATAGAAAGAATCTTCTTAAAAGATTGTACTGTAGTTGAACCGAGTTTATGACCCAAAACTGGGGGTCGATGGGGATTGATGGAAATTTATGACCCAAAACTGGGGTCCACAAGTCCCCGTCCCTTATCTTGGGCAGCTTCACCCCCGGGCTTTTTCTCTTAGTTCGCATTGCGCCTTCATCTGAATATAACCTCGTTGCCATGAAATGGCTTGCACTTTCAAGGGGGGGGGGAGTATAATTCGTTTGCAATAAATGAAATGTCCCTTTTCATTATTTTGAGTTCATCTTGCTTTAGTCCATGGGATTCACACTACTCCAAGATTCCAACATCATTTACGGGGTCATACTCTTGCAGTATGAATCTACACGTGCGTGTTCTGGACAGCCCCGCACATGTCATACCAGTACTACCGGGAGTAATCTGACAAGCAATTATGTAATGTTTACCATTATAACTGAAGTAGATTGGTGCGCATGATTCTGAGATCATCTCCTTGTAACAATCAAAGTTTTCTGCCTCAGAAATTGTCTCTGTCTTGTCCAAGATTGAAATTTTCTTGTCCCAACCAAAACCTTTGAATGTCACTGATAACGCAAACTGAATGACTCGAATGGCATTCCCGTTACGGTCCCTTCAATGTGGCATCACATTGCCATCCAGATAAATCACAAAGTAACCTCCAGCTGAAACGCTTTGTGACTTTCCAAATTGTTCAGCCAGCCGCGCTGCAAATCCAGTACGTTGAGTTGGATGCTCAAATGAGTTGAATCTGCAGACGTCAGCTGTGAACTTCAAGCCGTTGATCTTTTTCTCCAACTATGCCGCTTCTAATCTTTACTGGGAACTCTGAATGGTTGATGAACTGAAAATAGTTTTCGTGAAAAAAGCGGGCTTTATCAGTACGGCCATAGCTCTCTAATTTCAAAATGACACCACTTTTCTCAGCACGTGAAAGAGCTTTCTGGATTTCAGAATACACCGGCATTTCAGACAGCCCAAGTGCACTTCGGAATTCCTCTATCACTTGATACGCATCTCCATTTTGGCGCACATGCTTGATTTTCAGTATTTTCCCTCCTTGAAATGGTAGCAAAACATTTGCAGACATGTTATCCTTCTCTGATAAAAATCCGAGGACTTCTATAGCATCTTTCTTTTGCTTTTTAAGTCTGTTCATTACATATTCCACATCGAGACCAGTAGACTTGAATTTTGCAATTAATATGCCAAAAAGTATGAATTCAGTTGTACATGCCTTGC
This sequence comes from Chrysaora quinquecirrha, assembly GCA_014526335.1. Classification (NCBI taxonomy): domain Eukaryota; kingdom Metazoa; phylum Cnidaria; class Scyphozoa; order Semaeostomeae; family Pelagiidae; genus Chrysaora; species Chrysaora quinquecirrha. The sequence continues at coordinate 12,353 of JACTAT010000219.1, forward strand.
AGTAGAGTGTAACGAACCATACCCAAGCCCTCAGATCTTCTTCTTTGCTGTCACGAGCAAAACTTTTCATGACATGTGCACCAATTTCTCCAATAAAGGACGAAAAGTCTGAATAGACTATAACGTCAAGTCCTTCAGGTCATCCAACTTTGCTGTATCTTTGGTTTTATCAAGTGTGCGCAGATCCCACAATAAATTGCCCATGCGGCTGCTAAGTGCAACAAATGCTTGTGAAAAATTCTGTTGTGTGTGTTTCTTGAATTCTTCTCGCACAACTTCCACAAATGCAAGACTTGCATTAACTAACAGACAACTAAATAGATATAATGCACTGTTTTGCTTTATTTTCATGTGATTTCGCCATTTCGTGATTTCGTTTCGTTATTTCGTGATTTCGTGGTTTACAGACTGCCGCCATTAGCTACGAATCAAGAAATGTGGCAAGATGCCATTGAATGACAGAGTGGAAGGATAGAAAAGACGGAACGATGTAATGAATGGTGGAATCGAATTGAATATTTGAAATTAAATATAAATGGGAATGGTGGAATGGTGGAATGGGGAAAGGAATGATGAGCGAATGGAAGAATGGGAAAAAATGATGGAAAGGAAAAATGGAATAGGAAATGTGGAATAGGGAATGGAATAATCAGGGAATGGAATAATGGAATGAATTGATGGAGTGGAATGGTTTAATTGAATGTTGGAAATGGACAATAGAATGGGAATGGTTGAATGGGGAATGGAATCACGAGGGAATAGAATAATTGAATGAAATAGTGGAATGGAGTGGTTGAATGGAATGATGGAAATGTAAAATAGAATGGAAATGATAGAATGGGAATTGGAGTGATGAAGGAATGGAATTATGGAATGAAATGATGAAATGGAACGGTTGAATTGAATGATGGGAATGAGAAATAGAATGGGAATGGTAGAATGGGGAATAGAATTATGAGGAGAATGGAATAATGGAATGGAACGGTTGAATTGAATGTTTGAAATGAAAAATTGAATTGAAATAAAGGTTTTTGCTACTATGTTTGAATGTTATTTTTATTGTAACACTCGCTCATTGCCTTGTCGACCCAACTTGAAGTTAAAACTTCGAGCCATGCAGGATTTGAACCTGCGACCACGGACAGTTGGTGGAAATACACCTTTTCAACTAAGGGCCTTGTTTTCAAACAAACTTTAAAATTGTGTCACAGAAGTCAGTCGAATTTCGACGTCAGATTCGAATTCAGCACCTTCGTTTTATTGTTTGGGCAAATTTTGACGCTTTTAGTCCTTACGATGCTCATTTTATAGCGATTAAAAGTTTGAAAAGTTATAAAGGATTTGACCGTGAAAAATGACTGAGGGTGTAAAATTTCACCCCGAGCGATTTTTCACGGTCAAATCCTTATAGATTCTCAAAATTTACTTCGTTATAAAATCAACACCGTAATTACTAGAAGCTTAAAAATTTGCTTCAACACTAAAATGAAGGTGGTCAATCTGAATCTGCGGTCAAAATGTTCGTACGAACAAATTGTCGTAAATTTTGAAAACGAGGCTCTTAGTTGAAAAGGTGTATCTTCTCTGTGATTCCTTTAATTTTTGATGACTTGAACTGCGGAACTAGAGGCAACAAAAAGGTTTGGTACCAAAGGAAAGAGGGCACAATCAATTTCTTATGTGCCACACCCTTCGATAATTTTTCATGGCATTAGAAAAGACCAGAACTAGCAAAAATTGAACATTTTTTGCATTGAAACTCAATCACCTTGTGAAGTCGTAATGTTAGGCGAATTCGAGTATCCTCAACACATTTAGCTAGCAACAATGATTTTCGCCATGGCTCGCAGTTTTTGATTATTTCGTGCTTGTTCAGAAAATTTTGACCTGTGAGGTGGAACAACGGTTTTGATCCACATAAAAAACCTTTTTAATGTCAAAATTTGCTGTTTCAGCGCTTGAACCAAGATGCTTTTGGATTTCGCCAGGACTATAAAAAATTTGTGATTCCAAACTCGTTGTCAAGCTCTAAGAGGCACGACCCTAGGTTATTACTACTTGGCCCGAGCTTTGTTAGTAACAACATGCAATAGGCCTAAGAAAACTTTTAACCTTTCAATATCATAAAGATAGATTCAGATAGGAGTTTCAAAAATGTGCTTGCTCTGCAGTCACTTTCAGCTGCTTCATGAAAAATATTTGGTGTTGAGTTATCAGACTTTCTTACTCCTTTAAGACGACAAAATCCTTTCGTTTTGTCATTCAAAATCGGGAAATTTAGCTACATTTGGATTTACATTAAGATTAACATTGGATTTTAGATAAAAACCTGAATAAGCCATTTTTAATCTTCTCTTCTTTCGCGGAGCCCTTCAAATGTATGTCGCTACACGGTTTTATTGGTTTCAATTTCACAGCTTGCTGCTGCTCCCTGTTTTTTCTTAGTTTTGAAGCGACTTTTCACCATTTTCACCCTTCTCAAGAGCATATCCAGGAAAGACTCTGATGAACTTTGCTTCTGCGTTTCTCAAGTAGGTACTCTGAAATTTTGACCGGAATTTCAACCTGGTGTTTTTTTTATTAAGGTTTTTCTTATAAGAACCGTGTACACGTACACGCTTTTTTATAAAGAACCACTTTATAAGGAACCTACGTGTAGAAGGCCAAAATTTAAGAGAAAATCATTAAGGAACTGTTCAATGTTGAATGCTTTTATCACTGTAAATAATCAAGAATTAGAAAGCCGGTTCCATTTATTTGCAGTCGAAAATCACATAAATTGTACGCTAAGCGTGTATCAAATGTTTCCTTAGTATTCTCGAGCTCTGCTTACATGCAAGTGTCTCTCTTTTATTGTTAAGACCACCAACATGGCCTCACATCTATAATTTACACTAAGTGTAAATTGTAACTTTCCCATGTAAATTACATGTGGTGTAATTTATATCTGCATTTTTATCCATTGTTAAAACTGAGGCCAGGCAGAGGCTACGGGTAAAGGTTACGGCAGAGGCCGCAAGGGCCTTCTTGGGCTTGTGGGCTTGTGGACGCCATACCCTTAGCCTAAGCAGAGTGCTGTGTCATCATGATTCTTATAAAGTTTCGAGGTAGCTAGTTTCGTTCTATTTGTAATCTGAATTGTATTGTAGTATACCAAAGCAAGAAATATCACACAGTAATCCTCAAACTGCAACTCGAGCCTCAAAGAGCACAGGCTTACAACTAGAAAATGCAACAAATGAGGTTTTGTTATGGCAGACAAGGACCCTAAATCTCAAGGTGCAGGGCGGCAGCAGGGGAAGGAAAAACCAACAAGGAAGAGGATTCTTCAGGTTTGAGTTTGAGACATCTTAATCGAGAATAGTCACTTTCACTCTCACTTAATATTGTATCCCCTATTATGAATAGATTCTTTTTTGATTTACTAAACTAAAACAGCAGCAAAGTCCTGAATGGGGACTCCAAAATGTTGGTAAATTGGGCAGGAGACTCCAAAATTCATTTTTAGGTAGTCTACGATTTACATCATAAGAAGGTATAATATTCAGGACAGTTGTTCAGGCTACTTTTTTCAGTATCGAATTTGAGCAAAGTTGTTTCTTGGGTCAGGAAACATGATTTATTTTCCAGCCATTTACAAAGATGCAGGTGTCACAATCACAGTCTTGCTAAGTATTTATAGTATATTATTCAGAATTTATATTTTTGCGTTTTTTATAATTTTAAGAACAGCCTTTATAAGTATTAGCAGGCTGAAGTTTGGGTCAAACTTTTTTGCTATCTCTGAAACTATTTGAGATACGCAAAAGCGAAATTCACCAGGGCAAAGCTCTTCCCTGGAAAGGCATTTTCAACATGTTTCTTGAGGTGCCCGCTTAGTGAAAATCGCTTCGAAGTTAGGAAACAGGCAGGCTGAAATCGTAGCCAGGTGTTCTCATAAACAAAATGTGTATTAGTAGCTTAATTACGTAGCTAATATGCTAATATTTAGGCAGCTACTTGAGAAATTATCATAAGAACTCTCATACATAGAAGCTAGCTACTGCCTGAGACAAAAAGGGTTCCGTATGTTTAACTGGCAAAAATTCAGAAACTGTGACAAAATTATTTTTTAACCTGTGCATGTTTATTCTAAATATATAGGAGAACCCCCTGGGCCCCCACTCCTTTCTTTATAAACAACAATACTTTTGTTTGAATTTTTTCATGTAAAAATTGCTTGTTCCTTGATATATATTCTATTTCCAATCATTCTTAAACTTTCTTTTAGCATCAAAGTCCAAAGTGAAAGAGAGTGGCACAGTTGATGAGATTCTGCAGCAGCTTGATTATTTGACCAAAAGTTACGAGTCAACTGCAAAAAGTAAAAGCTCAACTCAATCTCAGAGGAAGCAGTATAAAAAGCATGTTTTCCATTATGGGTCTGTTGATGCAAACACAGGCAGGCGAAAAGTCCATTGCCCAAGAAAAATTGTGACTGGAGGATTGAGAAAAAGTCAGGATGGCTGTAGAAGTCAAGATAATGGTAACTCACTTTATTCCCTCTATCTCTATCTGAAAGAAGCAGGGCTTGCCAATATTTCTGCCTATTTGATATATAGATGTAGGAAACTTCAAGGAAACTTCAGGAAACTCAATTTCACTATTTTTATAAACAATAAAAAACCATTGATAAACAAATAAACAATGCATTCTTGAGGGAGGGGGTGTTTGGGGGGTCTGGATAAGAAATGAAGAGGACCAACAATTTTTCAGTTTGGCAGCTTTTTACAAATAACAGTCATCAAGAAATGTCATAGCCATTAAACAAATTCACCTTCAACACTGTTTAACAAAGTTGCATATTCATGATCTTGTCAAGAAAAAAGCTTATGGTCCTTTTATAGATAGTCTATATTGTGAAGCTTCAGACCAACCTGATTCGGCTGACACTGAGATGTTCTCATTTGATAATACTGAGTCTGATGATGATGAAAATGGTTTGTGTTTTTTTGATTGCTTGAATAATACCTCTTCTTTCTAAGATACTTATAGATTATTACTTTGAGTGCTTTTCATTTCACACAATAATGAAAAGATTTATATATTAGTTGAATCATGCATATCCAAACTTAAGTTTGGTATGATTGTTGGATTTTCTCTGGCCTTTTGTCAATTTTAATTTTTTAAGCCCCGAAGGCAAAGACCAATGTTGATGTTTTTCAGATAAAATGTTTTTGTCATTTTCAGACCAATGGACTCTAAACTTGCATTCTTTTTGAACTACCTCACACATCTTATTTTGTAAATTTTTGTGGAACACAGTTCGCATTTCATATATTAAACAACTTTGCCTGTTTTTTTTTTTACCAATTAGATTTATATGATGTTCTTCAAAGCTGCGACCCACTCATAGATGCCATTGAATCAACAACTGCAAAGGCAAAAAAAAAGCGGACTTGGTACCAAAGAGCACAATCTTCACAAACAAGATGGGAAAATGTCAGGGGAGAAGTTCTTAATACAAGTTCTTAATACATTCTTAATACATACATTTGATTCTTTTAGGAGAATGCGGCAGTCTTACTATGGGGAAAATTTAATTTTTGATAACAGCCATGTGAATGATTTGGTAAATGATGTCTACAAAGGCTCAAGATCAAAGTACAAGGTAAGTACATCTGCTGGTCTTTTTCTCATAACTTTGAGGTTTTGAAACTGAATTGCATGAGTTCTTGAGCAATTGAATTATGCAGATTTTGGGGGAATGGTTTTGATGGTCTGTATGATTATTTGCCTCTTTGCTTTCCAAAGCCTGAATTATGTCCACCTTTTGAGATTGCAGACCGTGAAAAGTTAGTGAAGTATTAGCAGAAGAAAAAATTTTAGTATAAACTGGATTTAATATAATTCCTTATAATCTACTCCCTGATAAAGTGTTTGTTTATAATGTCCTTCTCATATGAAGTGTTTGTTTATAAGTCCTTCTGATCATAAGTTCTATTTAATAGCATTTCCTCATAACATACCAACTCTAAAATCTAATGGTCCCTTCAATCATGTTATAAAGGGATACATTTTGTGTTTGATTTAAATGGAAGAAATAGCCGACTCTTGTTTTTGATCCCTCTCATGGCATATATTTCCTTTTGAACAGCTAACATAAAATGGATATAATTAACAAGGATAACATTGTATGCTGAAAATGCTGTTACTGTCACCAAACTGCAACTACTGGTTACAGGAATTTTTTGTAGACTTTCTTCTTGGAATCTTGTTTATTTAAAGGATGAAAAGAAATTGTTTTGGACTCATATTTGGCAATGTTAGTATCCCTAAAGTTATTATCTTTAAATTTCAGGATGATGATGGAAGTTTATGTGGTTCGTCTCAGTGGCAAGCTGCTAGAAACACCTTTGTAGGTGGTGGCAAACGAGATGAGACTGGTCTTGAAGTTGTCAGCTGCAGACACTGTCTTGCACAAAAGGCTGTGAACATGTTTCGAGGAGAGATATTTGGCTACGCTTATTATTTGCAGAAAAATTACCATTCAAATTCCAAGTTTTATTTCAGTGATGTAGCCTGTAGATATTGGAAGTGGCTGTCAAAAGTTGATTATGAGCTGTCTTTGCAACAAATTCCGGCTATTGGAATGTTTCATGTTAAAGGGCATCCTCCAGCTTGCGAGGTTCCTTTTGTATTTTACGAAAAATTTATAACTAGTTTAAAGGGAATCAACACCCATAAATTTGGCATATGCCCAATCTTTTTATCGCTGATAACGTCTTTGTCTTTTTCTAATGAACAGTCTTTTTGCAGAGTACAATCATGACTTATATTAATTGCATTGTGAATTCAAAGCAATTCCGTACGCTATTTAAGTCATCAGAAATTAAATGTGGCAGTAGCTCACCGCAATAAGTAGTAAAAAGTCAAACGGGTTGCTACATTTGCTTAAATTGATCTTCAGGACGGCCTTGTTCTTCATTTATTAAAATGCCTGCAACTTCAGATTCATTTTCTAAGGTAGGCCTTCGTGTACCACTAAATTTATGATGCCCAATTAACTGGTGTTGATTCCCTTTCATATGGCATTTCTGTCCTGATGAATTCAATAAAACTATAATGTGACAGTCCTGCTGCTAAATCGCGGGTGAATTTAGAGCTGTTTTCTCTCTGCCGTTTTAAATTGCCAACCTTTACTATAAGCTCTTTGTTCAGTTGAAATAACAAATTTGGAAAAAAACCATATTTCCTAATAGTGAAATGTTCATCGTGCATGTAGTGGTACATGAAGACCTTCCTTTGAAAATGAATCTGAAGTTTGAGGCATTTAGTAAATACATTTAGTAATACATGAATGAAGAACAAGGCCGTCCTGAATATCAATTTAAGCAAGCGTGGCAATCAACTTAACTTTCTACTGCTTAATGCGGTGATCTAATGCCACATTTAATTTCTGATGACTTAAATGACATTTGTCTCCAATTACAATGAAATATGACTTTACGATATATAAGGCCTTATGAATGCAAAACTAATGTAGATGAAATTTACTTATTATGCTTAATTTTCTTTTTAAGGTCTTGTATGGGGATGTGGAAGGAAGGAAGTGGCTACACAATTGGCGAAGAAGATGAGCAGATATTTAGCTACCTTTCTAGAACAGGAGTCACAACAAAGCACATGAAACCGGAATGTGAGTTGCATGTGTTATTAGATACCGACAAGATTGCATGAGGCTCTAGTCAAATATATAGCAGAATTTAAGTGGTTGCTAAGAAATTTTGTGTAAAAAAGCAGTCGATCGTGATCAAATCCTTCGTGACACAAGCATTTTCCAAAATGTGAATTGATTATCTATAATTTGTACATGCTGCTCCATCTTAAAACCTTGTCCCGGTAGTTATGTTCGTTTTATGTTGCTTTGAATGGATAGGCCTTGAGAACATTATATGATTTCTCTAACAGATCGTGAAGAATCTATAACAGAATTTGCCATGTTCTGGAACAGACGAAAAATTTTAAATCTGGCAAAAAGTCTGCAAAAGCGTTTAATGATGGTTTGTTTTTTTGATAATTGTTTGCGAATGTCTTTATAAGCTAAATAATTTGTGTAAAAAACAATCTATACATCCTTCAGAAACTCCCAGAAGAAGGACATTATGTTTTGAATATTCAAAGTCTAACCCAGCTGTCTTTGAAGTCATTGGATTTGAAAATCTTGTCAAAGCCAGTTGAAACTCTGCTGGAGAGATTTATTTCTCTCAACAGAAAGCTCCTTGCAAAAAATACATCTTGCGGCATTGTGTCTGGTTTTGAAGACGAGGCTTTGAAACTTAGACAAAAAATCCTATGTGCACAGCAGCAAAAAATTGAAGCTTTATTTTATTCAAATCTGCACATCTCCAACAATATAGGACGTCTAACGGGTATTTATTTCATTTTGAGTTAAAAGGTTACCTTGACTGTTTTAGAGCTATTTGCAACTTGATAATCTGTTATTGCATTGTGTTGTTTTTCTGTTTAATAAGATTGCTAACTTATACCAAAGACGTGAGCCACATATTGGTGAAGAATGGTTTTGATGCAGGTTGAAAAAAAATATTGCTCTTTTCAATGAGTAAAGTAAACATAGTAAGCATTTCTACAGGTAGCATTCATGTTAATGTTTGTCTTAAAAATAACTCTTGTTGGCTATTTCGTTTTCCTTCTAGATACTTGTAAAAAGAGAAGACAGCTTCGGCTTAAAGTAGCTCGCCAAAAAGAAAAACTTAGAAAGCTCGCCCAAGATTACAATGATAATATTACTGGTTCAAATGACAAGGAAATGCGGGCCTATCCAGTTGTTGACGTGTCATCAATTAATCAAGGAAACTTTCCATGGGTAATTCAGCAGACATCAAGCGTTGGAGGTGTGGTCATCAATTATCTAATTTTGTTATTCACATAGTCTTCGAACTTAAGTTACTGAACTTCATATCCAAAATGTGAATAAATGTACTATAGTCCGTATTTTGCTAATGGTTATCAGGAAAAGAAAATGAAATTATGGTTTCTTGGGTCTGTTCGCGTAAAATAAAATACAACTGCATGTGCAATCTTTGAATTTGTCTTAAATTACATTACAGTTATTCTGGTTGCTCTTTGATATTTCATTCAAACCATTTTATAACAGTTCCACAATTCCAATTGCTAACTTTTCTGTGGAAAAGAAATTTTAGAGAATATCACTGTGTCATTCAAATTTTGGCTCTAGCAATGTATGCCTTTTTGTATTATCTGGATCGTTGACTTTCCCTTTCTCCCTTTGTCAGTAAATTCGCAACTGAAGCAAGCTGTTCTCGTCATTGCAATAAGCATAAATCGACTTCAAGAGGAAAAGGTCATAATTGCAGAGGAGATGAAGAGCTATTTGAAGTTTTACATGGACATAAACGTTCCAGCGCTTCAAAAAGATATCCAAACACTTCAAGGTTATATACCATTTCTGATTTCGTTGTTTACTGAGTCTTATTCTATTTTACTTATTCTTTTTCATGATGTTTGGAAATTGTATGAGAATTGTTTTAATGTTTTAATGATGAAGATGATGAAGATAATGATGATGATAACAATTTCCATGATGTTGATGACGATTATGATGTTGACTATTGTCCTTCGGACATTGCGATAGCGTTGCTATTTTTTCAAGAAAGCTTCGAGTCAACAACCTAGCTTGTTCTGGATTAAGTTCTTCAATTTTGCAATGAGAATTTTTTTTATTTGTAGAATCAGAAAGTGAGTGTCTCTGTCGGAAGACAACAACAGAAGAGGTAAGTTTGTTTTACTGCCTTATTTGGAATTTTCTGGTCCAATAATAGCATTTGTCAAGTTCTGAAAAGGTTGTGGGAATTCTAGCTGCCTGAGCCCCAGTGTTACCAAAATTCCAAATAAGTCTATTGCTGAACAGACATCTTTGTGAAAACACAGATTGTGGTTACGTTTATGTTTTGTTTTGTCCCTATGTAGCTACCTCTTTGTATCATTAGAGTTGGCACTTAGTTTTTTTACAACTTCCTAAAATGTCCTCGAAATGCCTATAGATCATTCCAGTCTCTCGGACTTGCGGTAAAGCGTACAAAATTGTTCACTTCCTCTTCTTACCTTGTGTGTATTTGCTTTCAGAATTGTCATTATTTGTTTTATAGCAGACGTTTTAGTAAGTTGTTATTAGACATTATATGATTGTTGTGATAGTTTAAAATACGTTTATTTTAGGTTTTGAAGCTGTGCAGTAGTTGTGAAGTAAGTCGAGGAAAACGATCGCTTTTACTACAAGGCATCAGCTACTGTGTCGAACAAGTTAGGAGAGGACAACGCTGGTTTATTGGTTCCTTAAATGATGAAAGACCTAAAACTTGTGCGAAGATACGACTGATTTCCTCAAAAATGACATAGATTCTCCTGAACTTGATGATGGGGAAGATTCAGATGATGAGGCTGATGATCTTGAGGAATATCAGGATGAAAACACCGTTGCCGTTTTGGAACAACTTTCAGATCTCAACTTTGAATTGCCCAGATTAGAAATGTATCAACAAGAAGGAGTATACCTCGCATTGTTTCCCGCAGAAGTCGCCCAGTCAACATTTAGAGGCCGCAACGGAAGCAATGCTTGCATTTTCATTAATTTGCTTTTGCAAATACTTTTAAGCAACTTGCTTACAAGATCGACGACACCAGTGAACTATCATCAAAAATGATCGCTCTTATCTATAGCAGCATTGCTTCTGGAAACCGAATATATGATGAATATAATGATGCAGGTGAAAATTTTGCTTTACCCAATGTAGAAGAGGTCTGCGATCACTTGTCACGGGAGGATGTTGTTCCTGTTATTGAAGATATCTTTGACATCTTTCCTGCAAGCGAATCCGCTGAAAATACTCTTGAAAGGGCAGTTGAAGGTGCCCGTAACGAGGCTCGTTACATTAATTGCCTGTATATTGTTGAGGGCAGGAGCTCAATTTTTTCAATAGACCCAAATGGTGGCATTTTCTTTTTTGACTCGCATCAACATAACAGTGAAGGGACATTGGTATGCTGGACAAAGATAAAAAGTGTTCAAGAAATGCGTACTTTAATGGCTAACTACTTTCAAAACGTTAATGCACTTGGTAATATTGCAATAGTATCGTTTTATTAATTTTGGTAAACAGTTTTGTTTCGTAACTCTCTTTTTTTACTCATTAATCTTGTTTTAGTATCATAGAATATGCTTAATGATACAGTTGACATCCGCTATCTCGACTGCCCGCTATCTCGAACATTCGCTATCTCGAACGATTTTCCATTTCCCCTTTTTTGGTATAAGAGTTTGTATAGAAAAATCATCCGCTATGTCGAACCCCATTATTTCGAACATTCGCTATCTCGAACAAATTTCAGTTTACCTTAAGAGTTCGAGATAGCGGATGTCAACTGTGTAATAATTAACATACATTAACTCGAACATTCGCCATTAGACCTCTGTTTTACAGGGGATAACTTATACAGGGGGGTGTGCCACTTTCAGTCGCATAGGGAATCCCCACCGACCAATTAGCAACTGATTCAACTTTAAATTATACGGACACAACCAAGAAATGTGAACTGTTAACCAAAAATCTTCGAGGTGACAGATGTAACATTCTCATTTTAGTAGTTCTTCCTTGCAAACGCCTCGGTTTTAGTTTCAAATGTTAAATGAAGATAAGCTGAGTAGAATTATTTGCGGAAAATGTACTATTTCTTGATTGCTTTTGATAAGTCTGATGTTTTTTGTGTCTTGTACTATTTGCATTTGTTCTTAATGACTCCAATCTTCTGTGGTGTTCTGAAGAACATTCATTACTGATTACTGACATGGGCCCTCTGCATCCGCTCTTAATGGCTTAAAGAACATAGCTACGTACTAACATTAACGCTCTGCATTCGTTCTTAATGACTACAAGCTTCGGTGGTGGTCTAAAGAGCGTAGCTACGTACTAACATTGACGCTCTACATTCGTTCTTAATGACTACAAGCTTCGGTGGTGGTCTAAAGAACGTACCTACGTTCTAACATTGACGCTCTACATTCGTTCTTAATGACTACAAGCTTCGGTGGTGGTCTAAAGAGCGTAGCTACGTACTAACGCTCTACATTCGTTCTTAATGACTACAAGCTTCGGTGGTGGTCTAAAGAACATAGCCACGTACTAACATTGACGCTCTACATTCGTTCTTAATGACTACAAGCTTTCGGTAGTGGTCTAAAAGCATGCATAATTACATGGACTCATACCATCCACCATACCCGGGCAGTATTTGCAGAAAAACCTTAAAATTCGGCGCAAATCATTGCGAAATTGAATTGGAGAAAGTCCGGGCTTTCACAAACTGACAAACATGTGTTAAGTCTAAAGCCCACTAACTCCAATGTTTTTGCATACAATAGCCAATACCAGTTTTTGCATACAATAGCGCACGTTGTTTCTCGCAAACCCGAGGGGCAAAATTGGCTGAAACTGACACCCGTTAAATTTAAAAGCCCCGCGTGAAATAGGCGCTATTAAAATTCGGCTTCAGTTGTTTGAAAAGAGAGCATCTCAAACGAATTAAGAACAGCAGCAATAATAATTATTATAATAAGCATTGATAATAATCCACCAACTAATCCCCCCTCCCCGCAAAATAAGGCTCCTCCTAAGGCTCCTGTATGCGTTCTAACAGTATTGACCAGGGGCAAAACTAGAGTGTTTTGGTTGGGGGGTGGTGTATTCATGACTGCCCTGCGAAATGGGGTTAATGCCCTGCCAATTTTTTTTGCAATGCATTAGGAAACCATCAGTTAAAAACATTAAAACAACTGCTACTAAAGTAAACCCTGTACACAACGAATAAAAGTTTGTCGGTCTCTTGAATTTCCACAAGGAATCTTTTTTATTCAAAATTACCGACTACCATTTCAGTCTAGGGTGGATGTGCCTCCTTCCCTCGCTCTCAGGACAACGACGCCCCTGGGCAGCTGACTTGTTATTCAGTTACCTTTTTTTTCTAAGCTTGGTTCTATGACTTTTTAGTTGCTTACAGTAATTCAATTGAACCCTTAAGTTGCTAGAGATCAGTTCAGCCCTAGTTGCTATTTGAGCGGTTTCTTATTAAAAAGAAAGTGTACTGAGTAATTGAAATTTCTGAAAATAACAGAGAGTTCACTGGCAGTGTTTTAAGTTTTATGAAGGTACATATCGCAAAACTATTCAAAAACGTAATGGGTGCGGTCCTGGGGGGTACTTAATATTATTTGAGTACTGGGGACGTGTCGTCCAAAAGGGTATCGTTTTCATGATTTTGGTAAAAATATGGGTGTTAATTTTCTAAAATTCGGTGAAGATAAGGGTATTGAATTCTCGAAAATCGGTATCAACTTGCTGAAAAACGGACTAACTTTCGTTTGTTTTCATTTTATTGATGAAGTTCGATTCGAACTGACAAATTACAAGACGTTTTAGCAGATAAAATAATAGTGTATAAGTTATTATTTTCGTATAATTATGGATATATATTTTAAGGAATATGGTAGAAATTTCGGGTTGGCATTTTGTTGATCGGATGGCACGTCCATATAGTCAGGTCGCTACGGGACAGAAACAAGGGGTCAGACTGCAAAATCGGTGGGCAATGCAAAAAATGGTTTAAAACAAGTGCAAGAGCTTGTAGATGACAAATCAACTTGTTGGACATCACCAAATTACTTGTGAGGGGAACCCAGCAGCATTTTATGCTTTCCCATACAGTTTTTCATTTACTTCAAAATCTTGAAAATGACCGAAATCCAAAATCATTGCATGAAAAATTTAAAACTACTGCCAGAAAACGCTTATTGAGTGCATTCGAAAGAGACCTTGTTTGTTGAATTTGAGCTCATCTAACAAGAGTAATAGAGAAGTGAACTTTGAGTGCCCCCTGCAATTTTGCACGAGCGAGAAATTTATCGTGCTTCCAGGGGGGCACTCAAATTTCACCAATCAATATCTTGGGAGGAGAATGACCGAATTTCAAAAACAACATGTGTTCTTAAAGTACTCTGCAAGCACTTTCTGACTGTTGTTTTCGATTTTTCATGCAGTGATTTTGAATTTGTGCCATTTTCAAGGTTTCGAAGAATATAGAAAAGTATACGGGAAAAGCACAAAATGCTGCCGGATTACACCCATAAGTAATTTGGAGAGATCCAACAAGTTGATTTGTCATCTACAAGCTTCTGCACTTGTTGTAAATCATTTTTTGCATTGCCCACAGATTTTGCATGCTGCATTTACCATAGCGCCCTGACTACTATATGAAACTTAATCAAGTAGCCCCCGGGGTATGGTGTGGGGGTTAAATTAGTTAAAAGCTCAAGAAGTCAAAGCAAAGCAAAAAAGATGCAGATGGGTAGCCAGAATACCCACGACTGGTTTACGAGGGTATTCAGTTTCGAGCAAAAACTTATAGATGACAGCAACAACACAACAAGAAACAATGATGACATCAATTTCATCATTTGAAATCAACTGCTCATGTTTGTAGTTAATTACTCCATATAATCGACTCTAAAGATTCTTCGGAAGCTTTGTGATCTGTGCTCTCCCTACAAAATAGTAGCCACAACACATCTGCAACTGCCGTATCACACAATAGCAAGACAGAAGCACAGAAAAGGGAATGTCTCGTATGAGCACCTACTCTCTACTTCTACAGAAGACTCGAATAGTAAATGTGGTCATATAAATCTCCTGTAGTGAATTTCCTCACATAATCCATCAAAGGGGTGAAAACTGGGGAATAATTTAAAAAGGGTCTCCCCGCGAGATGTGCTTCATTTTTTGAAATCCCAAAGACGGGACAAAATTTTTATAATGCAAATAAGCTGTGGAAGCTCAGTATCCTCAGCTATGGATATTATTTATATTAGACTTTACACGCTTTTTTTTTTATAAGGAACCACTTTATAAGGAATACATGTAGAAGGCCCGAAAATTTAAAGAACTTATACTACTAGAGAGAAAATAACTAAAGAACTTTTTATTGTTGAATAGTTTTATCACTGCAAATAATCAAGAATTAGAAAGCCGGTTCCATTCATTTGCAGTCGAAAATCACATAAATTGTACGTTAAGCATGTATCAAACGTTTCGTTGAGTAGTCTCGAGCTTTTCTCACATGCAAGTGTCTCTCTTTTATTGTTAAGACCACTGTATGTGCAGCTAAAATTAAGGAACTATTAAGGAACTTTTGAACTAAAATTGCCTCAAAAGAGGTCCAAAAATAAGGAACTTTAAGAACTAGGCCTTGAGGTAGGTTCCTTATAAAAAAAAAGCGTGTACAAGGCTTCCATCACTGTATGTTGAGAGGGCTGCTGAGTGGGAATACTCTTATTTTTTTATTTTACCATTTATATTATTTACATGAAACATGATGCATAAATGTGAAATTGGAATTTTTTTCGGAAATGTCGAAAAGGAGACCTCCCTGTGACCCCCTATCACTTTGACCACGAACAGGGTGATTCCCTTCGCCCTTAGAAAATAATTTTTGACAAAAGTTATAAATCAGACTTCTCCTTACGACCGTTGGTGGTTATAAATCAATTCGTTCTTTTCGTTTGTTATACATTCGTTATTCAGCAGCAGTTGTACAGCATTTTCTGGGAAAATAAAATGGAGGACGGAAGAAAATCTGAGAAAACAAATAAGCAGTTATACAAGGCTTGGAAAAAGCGAGAGTATAGGAGAAGAAGAAGAGCGCGAGAAGGAGAGGCCAACTCGATCACTCAAGATGCCGTGAGTACGGAAATGCACACTGATCTGGGTCAGGGTGAAGACTGTGTTGAAGGTACGGAACAACTACCCTAAATTTTCCTTATCTTAACCAAGTTATAAGAAGTTGCAGTATTTTCCATCTGCTTTGTGAGCATGTACCGTAAATAGAATAGACTACGGCCTTTGCAAAGAATAAAGGCCTTTCTTTTCAAAGAGATCTGGGTCGAACGCAACATTTTCTTGAAAATGGTAGATATATCAGGTCAGGGAATCCTCTCAGGGTGCAACAACCTTGATTCAGTCGTCATATAATGGAAGAATAAGAGAAAAGGAATACTGTGACAGTTAATGTTTAAAATATCTGTGGAATCTCGAGTCTTAAGGTTCTGACATGTTTCAATACCGTATTAATGTTAAAATAGCTATTTATTTGCAACTATAATAGAAAATTTCTTTAAACGATTGGCTGTATAATAACGGGGCCGTTTGGATTTTGGCAAAATCGTTTCACTGTAAGACCCAAACACCCCCTACAAAACAAGAGTCTCTAAAATGATTTCTAAGTGATAACCGTACATATAGTCAAAGAATTCGTATCTAGTTATAAAAATTTACGCGCTAAAACTTTTGTTTGCTCGCCATAGGGAGTCAAGAGGCAGTAACGGAGCAATTCGAGGAAGAGTATTCAAGTTTTACAGTTGGAGATTTGCCAGTACAAGTGAATCCTTCAGGATCATTTAGTGAGATCGAGGCAGAACTCAATGATGCAACGTTATGGAGACCAGATCACGAGACAGAGGTATTTGAGCCAATCGAAAACAAGCGTGAATGGTTTAGTAACAGTGCGGGTTGCAATATCATATAACTCGTAGTCTCTAGAGCATCTACTAAATCACCTGATTACAAAATCAAAATCTGAACATTAAATCGCTACGAACAACGCAGAAACATTACAGCTAAATAATACCCATATTCTTAATCAATTAATCAATCATTCATCAATACAGTTCTACAGAGATACGCTAGAAATTTAGGATACATTACGTATTTAAATATTACATTACACTACTTAGACACACTACATAGTTGATCGAAATACTAGATTAGTTGATCGGAAGTGATGATTTCGTTCTGAAGAAACAAGTAAATATACAATGCAAAATATATACGTTTCATTTCATTTCATTTCATCACAAGTAACCCTTCAGCAATGTGCTGGTTTTCAAGGGGCTCTCCATTTAACTACTTTACATTATAAATACTTAGTAACTAATACGTCAAAAAAGATTGAGGAAGAACTGGTTATATTCAAGTCCCACTCATTTCCTATCAAAAATGCGATATGACTGTTTATTTCATGCTGTGTTGTGGGTGACCCACAGGATCAAATGCTAAGTCGTAGGATAGTTGCTTATTTATAGCAAGTACATCAACATTTTGTATTCTACAGGAAATTAAGACACGCCTGAGAGACAAATGTCAGCACGATGAGTGCGAAGTTTCAAGAAGAAGATCGGCATTGGAGATAGAAAGGCTACAAGAGAAGACTGAGTTTGCACAAGAAAAGTGCAAGAAGATGAAAAAAATGGTAGATGAAATGCAACTGAAATTTAATTACGCCAGCGGTATGCAATCACGCGATATCATGGAGAAATTAAATAAAGTAACCAACTTTAGAGGCTATAACCTACTCTCTGCTGCCACTGTGGACAACAGAGTTCAATCAAATGAGACACTCCTACAACAAGGAGTAAGCATCATTGATGAAGCTGAATTGTCGATGGGACTCTTGATCGGAAAGGGCCCGAATTCTAACGTTTACGATGCCATGTTTAAGGGAAGTTCTTGTGCTGTAAAAGTATACAAAGGAGTGACATTCTCAGCTGTGTGCAAGGAATATCACATCCTTATGCTTTTAAGTAGTCATCCAGGAATACCACATGCCTTTGGTGTCGTGAGAGGCTATGCTCCAAAATTGGTCTTGTCGGCACACAATCATACCTGTCAGCAGCTAAATTCAGTGGTCTTTAAAACCAGTGAAGAATTTGGCAGATGTGTTACATCACTTATAGAGATTGTGTTGCACTTGCAAAGAAAACAAGTACTTCACAACAACATCAATCCGAGTAACATTTTGGTAGACACTGGCAATAATACAGTGGTGTTGTGTGGGTTCAGCAATTCGTGTTACGGCACAGACGGATATTTAGTGAATGGACCAAGAATGCTTGAGAGATTTGGCGACCTTTGTTGTCTTCCGTGTGATGTAAAGCAGGGTCACATATCACTTTCCTTTGACAGTGACATATACTGCATGGGATATGTCCTCATGTGGCATTTTAGA
Organism: Chrysaora quinquecirrha; assembly: GCA_014526335.1. NCBI lineage: Eukaryota > Metazoa > Cnidaria > Scyphozoa > Semaeostomeae > Pelagiidae > Chrysaora > Chrysaora quinquecirrha. The sequence goes on from JACTAT010000219.1 coordinate 30,482, forward strand.
GTGCATGCCAAAGGAGTTGGCAACATAACAAGCTATGTGCGCAGCCTTACCCAAGAATGCATTGGTAACAAACCAGGAAGACGACCTGATACTGGAAAACTGGAAAAGGCAGTTTCGCACATAAAAAAAACATATAATATTAATTAAATTGCTTTGATATAAATAAAAGAAAAATCTTCCTACCGTAAATTATCAAATTAACACTTTGATCCGTATTAGACATGATAGTCACCACTTATCATGACAAGCCTTTGATATTTAGTTGGGCAACGTTTCGGGAGAGATCCGTCTACCATCATCGGGCAATGAGAAATGTGGTTATTTGCCTATTTATTGCAAAGGTCTGATCGAAAGGTGTGAAATTGACTGGACCTGCGTGGAAGCTCGGAATTTTTGGTGCTTAATTTCTAAAATTTGTGGCGCCAAAATTGCGTTCAGTGCAACTTTGATGTTATTCAACCAGATTTCTGGGATTTCAAGATGATTGATACAAGGAGTTGATAGAACTGAGTGAATGCTTTCTTTAACAAGTCTGTTTTTCCAGTTCTTATCCTCATCAATCACTAAAATGTTATCCCAATCCATCTGGTGTTTCTCCGTCTTACAATGATTGGCAAGATCACTTTTGTCAGTTCGACCATGGGTCACATTTGATTTGTGTTCTTTCAGCCTAGTTCCTGTCTCTCTTTTCGATTGTCCTATATTTGATTTAGGACAATCTCTACATGGTATTTTGTATACCACGTTTGATTTTCAAGATCGTCAACTTTGTCTTTTGGCCTTGAAAGCGACTTTTTAAGTGTATTAAGGGAATAAAAAAAAGTGATTGACGAGGATAAGAACTGGAAAAACAGACTTGTTAAAGAAAGCATTCACTCAGTTCTATCAACTCCTTGTATAAATCAAGTATCTTACTCAACGCCAGAAATCTGTTTGAATAACATCAAAGTTGCACTGAACGCAATTTTGGCGCCACAAATTTTAGAAATTGAGCGCCAAAATTCCGAGCTTCCTCGCAGGTCCGGTCGATTTCACACCTTTCGATCAGACCTTTGAAAGCAAATATAAAATTTTGAAAATAACCAGTTAGTATTAGTGTCGTAATATTCTAATTGTCCAGTTCCTAATCAAATTGGACTTTGACGTAGTGGTGGTGCATTTTCCAAGTTCATTGAAGGATCTGTTTCCATCGAGATCTGAAAAGAATCCATTATAGCAAATATCAACACAGTGCAAGGTTTCATTAGTAAAAGTTGCCTCCCAATACTTGTTACCCCACAAATCATCTTCATCTTTATTTGGAGTCAGTGTTGGCCATAGAATCTGCACTCTTCGTCCCTTCATAGTTTCCCATGTCCAGTTAATCTCATCTACAACAGATTCAAGGTTATGAATATAGATTTTCTGAAGTTTTTGGACAACATTTAATACTTGAAAAACCTTATTTTAAGAATTTGGGAATATCTCCTGAAGAAAGTACTATAAAAGAATCAATTTTCGCAAAACTTGCATTTATAAATGGAAAAATTACACCCTACATTAACAGAACAGGACATGGTCGTTGAATGAATGAATTGATGAATGACATTGCAGCTTACCAAGTGTTAGCTTTTTACCAGTATTTGATATTGTCTTGATAATAGAATTATCAATTGGTCCATCTATATTCGTTGCAAATTCTGATGTACTGCTCCTGCTCTCGTCTTCAAGTGAACAGACTTCTTTAGATTTCAATTCCTGACTTGCTGAACCTGTGACAAGGAGATGAAAAAAATCAGCAAACTTTCCGGGCAACATAATGGAACAGTATCAGCGGGATTTGGAGAATGATTAAGATTTATTGGCCTGGTTTTCCCAGAGCTTAGATAAAAAAATCCGAAACAAAATACTCCAGTTTAAATCAAGTCATATTTGTTTACTTTCTGGGTAGCTTGTTAATTTCCGTTTTTGTTTGTATTGCATTTTTCCGCTTAATTGAAGGAGAGGCGAGATTTGCCACATAGAAGTTTTATCTTTGAATTAAATGCAGTAAACATGAAAAACTACTTTGAATTTCTTACTTTTTACAAAATTGACTTTTCAAAATTACTCTTGGTAATTACTCAACATCATTATCATTAGATTTTGAGTTTTAAATGCCTGCCCTCGACCGTACTCTGACAAAAGGAAATTTTGTTGTCTTGGTAAAGAAGCCATTCTAAGCCACGGGGATGAAGTGAATTGAAATAAAAACCAAATCTGTTTAATTTTGTTATATTTGTTACTTTATCTTGAAAGAAAGACAATAATATGATGCAATTAATCTATTTGAAAATTACCTAATTCATTCTCTTAAATCTCCTACGGATGTGTCTGGCAAATAATGAAAGGAAAATGTTGACTAATTTTGTAAAGGTTTGCAATATCCATGATCAAATTGAGTTGAAATGTAAATTCGAAAGAGCCATGGTCTTAATAACATGATACACTGTCACTGACTGGAAATTGGAATTTTTTGGCCAACTGAACCTCAGTACAGTACAGTGATTAGATCCTGAGGCCTTAATTAGCAAAAAAATAATTAGCACCATTTTGCTTCAGTGGCAGGAGTTAATGCATTACATTCGCAGAAGTCAAAATATATTTAGAAGATTAGATGAACAAATAGTGTACACGGGTAGTTTTCATTTCAGCCAATTTTGCCAAGTAAAACTAAAACATGTTTTAACAGTGATTTATAGCAAATCCCAGCGTCCGTCAAATCTGGCCTAGTACCCTAAGGGCAGTATAAACTGAAAAACAACATACATTCAACTTCCCTTATTTGCAACTAACAATCATGGTAGTAATTGTTTAATTTAATTCAACTTGTCCAGTTTCATTTCCTGTAACCTGAACTCTATATAATGTAGTCTAAAATGTATACGTTTTACTGAGGCTTGACATATTCCTATTCTCCTAAATGTCACAGTGCGTTGGTCTGACCCCCTCAAATACAGCTTTACCAATTTGGTTTTGGCTTTGAAAACAAAATCTCTGTTAACTTACTTGAAGCAATCACAAAGTTTTCTGTTGAGCTGTCTTTTCCTGACTACTTGAAGCAAAGGGAGGGCAGACATCCCAAGAAAAGCTTCTTTGCTGTTGCTGCATTTTCGTTTTCGCTTTATGTTCTTGACTAATGATCCTGTGACAACAAAGAAAGCTAATGAATAGTAAAGATACAGATGTTAAAGATAAGATCACTTATGCAATGAAAAATAATGCTAAAATATCTGTCGATTCCAGATAATAAAATACATTCATTTAAAAATGGCATCAAAATTGTATTCCCATGCAAAATTATCAATGCATTATCAGGTTCTATTGAATACATATACATTTTAATTTCTGAATGCATAATGCAGCGAAGAGCTAGTCAGGTAGCCAGAAATCAAATCCTGTCAAGTGAAGAGAGTGAGATCTAAGATCCATTTTCTAGATCTAGCAGAGGAAACATTTCCAATCATCAAAACAGAAGAAGAAAGTGCAAACTTACTAGACTTTTCCCTGATTGATCTGAGCAATTAGATTTTGGCAACTCAACAATTTCTGTTGTACCTTTTAGAAGATATAGAATGAAAGCTTAATAGATTATTAAGTATATACAGCGAATTGAAGAGAAATGGCACATTTTGCAGCATAAGCAAGCTGTAGAAAATTACCAAGAGCACTAATATACAACTAAAGGGTGTTTTTTAAAACTCGGGCTGATTGAAAGGGTTATTCTTCTTCTGACACAAATGATACGTTTCTTTCATTTACTAGCAAAACGTCTCTTGAATAGAACACATGTTCCATTCCATTAATAACTTTGTCGATGTCTCCCGAGATATCTCAGAGGAACGGGATTTGTTTATGCGAGCTAAGTGCGCATTCCCAAAAGAGTTCTCGAATCCTGTAAACAAGTTTCATTGTCCTAAGGTGAGAACGGCTGGTTTCGGCTGGTTTCAGCTGGTTTCGCTGCTGGTTTCAGGTGGTTTCAGCTGGTTTCAGCTGGTTTCCGGTGGTTTTTAACTTTTATAAATTACGAGGTATTGCACCAAATTTCTCAAAATGGTGGCTAGCTGTGGCTCGGCCTAAAAGATAAATATTTTCACAAAAAAGGCAACAGGGATCAGGAGCCCCATGAACAATCTTAGTGGGAAATATTCACCATTAAAGTAAGAAAGTAAGAAATTTGAGCATGAAGAAACAGATGATAAACATATACTTCACAGTTTCATTTGGAAACTGCAAATTCAATGTTTATGGTCTCTTTCTTCAAACTTAAATTTATTTGAAGTCTGCAGTTGTTTCCTTTAAAGTAAGAGATATCTTACTTTTAATCTCTGAAATACAGTTCCTCATGCCTAACAAATAATCTGATGAATTCCTTTTGCAAATTTTTTACCAAGAATAGCTACTGAAATCTTAATGCGTAAAGTAAAGAAAATGTTAAAATGAATGAGAGCATTAACAAAGTAAAATTGTAAGCAAGCAAGCAAGGTGCATGCTGAAGACCAGTGCTACGCTACATATTGATAATTTAATCACAAACAGAAACTGTAAACTTACTAGAAGCTATGACAAAGCTTTCTGTTGAGCTACCTTTTTCCAAGCTATCTGCAGTACCAGATGGGGCAGGAATCCCAAGAAAAGCTGTTTCACTGGAGTCAGAGCTGCTGCTTTCTGCTTTAAGTAAATTTTGCATTATATCACCATCTAATGATCCTGTGATAGCAAAGAAAAGATGTATGTTGGATTCACCGCCCATTGAGTACATATACATGGGATTAAATAGGGGAAAACTTTGATTAAAAAGTTTGGGACAACTGTGTGGGCAAACCGTTGAACAAACATTGTTAGGTAGAGTTGCGGGAGTGCTATTGGCTGCAGTGGACTTTGGGTGAGAAAAAGGTATTGTGACGTCAGGCTGACACACAAGAAGGTCAGAAAATGGGCCAAAATTTAGGCCCGTTTTGGTTTTTATGGTGCTTTTTCATCAAGGGTGGTACCCTAGATTTTAAAATGGATTTGAGATATATGGGCGTGGTCCTGATGATTCAATGTGCTTTCAACGTTTGTACCAGTTAGAACACAGCCACCAGTTAGAATGTTAACCAAAAATTGAACAGGTCAGTCGGTCGAGGGGTTGTCCGAGAGCAGGAAGGACGTGAAGAACCACCAAGAGAACAGTCAATTACAATATTAGTTAAGAAAGTGCAATCAAACTGTTTATATCTGTCTTGCAAATCTACTGTAAAACTATTTTCAATCATCAAAACAGAACAAGAAAGTGCAAACTTACTAGACTTTTTTTCTGATTGATCTGAACAATTAGTTTTGGGCAACTCAACAATTTCTGTTGTACCTTTTTGGAAGAAACATATAGAATGAAAGCTTAATGAATTATAGATTTTAGTATATACAGTGAATTCAAGAGAAATGGCACATTTTTGCAGCATAAAAAGCAGTTGAAAATTACAAACACAAGAAAAATTTTACAATAAACTGAGATTTTTCCAATTAATTAATCACGAAACCGTTTTTTACAAATGTGAAGCAAAAAAAGAGCTGCTAAATTTACAAATTCTGGTTACAGATTGTTTCAGGTCATTTTAACTTTTATAAATTGGAAATGATGATATAAACATACTCTGAGGTCAAATAATCTATTTAATTACCATTGATCGAAATACAAGAGCTCAAAGTAAAAGATGCATCAAAATTGAAAGCTTTCAGACTGAAATGTTTCAAACATTACACTTTGGACAGAAGACTTTTGCATGCTATTTTTGAGAATTTAGGACAAAACCTTTGGATATTAATTCACAGTATTGGAAATTTCACCAGTCTTTGATTTGGTAAATGTTCCAGTTATTTTTTCTGCTTGGCTGAAATAGTGATATAATTTAGGCACCCTTCATGTAACTATGTGATCTGTACACACATGACAGTGGTGTTTGATCAAGGTTCAAAACAAATTCATCTGCAATATTGTCAAAGACCTAATGCGCTTTTAATTTTTCTTGGAAAGTCTATTCTTTGCATTTTTCTTATTTCAAAGAATTAAAAAAAACTTTAGACCATCAAAATTTTGGACAGGCATTGTTCCAATTTAAAATTATTTAAAACTTTCAGCCAATCAAAATTAAATTGTTGAAAATTTAATTTTCCAAATTTATTTATTGGAATGTATGATTACTTTAATTTATATATTAATATTACCTGGTGAATTACCATTGCCAGGATTGTTTACTTTGGATTCAGATGCTGAAAAGATTAGAGCTGATATTCAACAAATTGTTGGCATTTATTTTTCAGGATATTGATAATTTTGAAAGCTAAGCATTGAATGCTAAAAAAATTATGAACATTAATCAATATCCGCAAGAATACAATGCCCACCTTGACCATCAATTTAGAAAATAAAAAGCAATGAAAAACCCAACCTCTACCTTTCATGAATGCTTTCATCAGATTCAAAATTTTCTTGCCAGTTTCAGGACGTGTGTCAATGGCTCCTTCACCCATGAAATTTGCTGCAGCACCATCAGTTGCAAACGTTGTAACATCGTGAACAATAGATTGATGACCACTTTTAGCTAATCTTGTGTGGCTTGCTGAATAGATCACGATAACATTTGTGCCACAATTTTCTTTCAAAGCTTCTGCCTGTAAGGAATTGTATCATACATCTTGATTCTCAAACAAAGAATCAACAAGCACTGCTTCACAAATGATGATACTTTAATAAATCTTTTCATTAACCAGACAATGATATAATGAAAAATATGCTAAGATATGCAAGCCAATGGGCTATTTAATTTTCTGGTCAATGTGAGGCTAGAGTCAAGTCAATACAGCCTTTAAAAGAAATGCTAATAAACTGAAAAGAGACTAGTATTTATTACACCATGTCTCACATATTTTTAATATATTCCTTCAGCCTAGTTGGATTTGAGGACGTCAGCTTTCTTTTCGCCTTGGCCCTTTCACAGCAAATTCTTCACCACAGTGACACTTTTTCTTGGCGATTGGACATTCTGCTCCACATGATGCACAATTCTAAGCAAAAGAGTAGAGATGCTATTGTTATGCAGAATTTGCATAATTGTTTTAAAATCATATCATATCATATAATTGCTATATTCATTTTTTTTCTAGCAGGTTTAAAATTTATGACAGATGAATATGACCTATAAAGATTGGACCAGCAAAGTGAAAGTTGAAGGAAAAATATTTCTAAAAACCTGCACAAATACAATTTGATAATTCTTAATTGACATAAGAAACACCAATAAGTACCTATAAAATAACCATTAATACTTTACAGGCACATGAGCCCTAAATCATATTGTATATGGATTTTAAATCATATAAATCTAAAATACTATAAATGTTATTTATCTACAAAATTCTTAAGGTATACTTGTCAAAAATTTCAAAGAAGTTTTAGCTTATTTAACATTTTTGCTCACATAAACATCTCTTATCCATTCAAAAATACTAATTTCCAAATTGCTCTTTCAGCGTAAGAATAAATATATTTGGCATCACTGGCTGCTGCAGTTTTACTACCTCTGGCCAGGATGGGATCTATAAGTTTAGTACAAAGATATTAATGCTCACAAATATCTACAAACCTTTTAATTATGGTCTTCTTTCCTTGGCCATCTGGAATAAAGGAAACTTATTAAACCTCCTGTCAGATGTATTCTAAAGATGCCAAAAGACTAGCAGGAAAATGTTCACAATTTCATTGACTTTCATTTAGAATGAAAATTAAATGATTTTTTTCGCATTTTGGATAAAAAATGGTCAAAAATCTCGCAGGAAGAATTGCATTCGAGACTTTCTGGAAAAAAGGTTGTCTTGAAAACAGAGATGTATGGCTTTTTGAGACAAAGTACAGTAGATCAAACTTGTAATTACCATTTAAATTTTCGCTCAAAGTGTACAGTTAGAGAAGAATTGGGGTTGAAATATTGATAAAGATTCTAGGTCAGTAACTTTTGAAATTCTTGCTTTAATGTGAAAATAAAGTTTGAACTTGAAGGAGTCTTCAGAAACTTTTATGGACAATTTCATTCACATACTTCAAAACTGTTGTTATCATAAAATGTAGCAAATTAATTTTGAACCAAATTCTTGGGTTTATAGAGAAGAATTTGCAAATTCAAATTCACTAAAAAATACCCTCTTTTGGGCCTAAACAATAGTCACACACCTGAAATGGTTTTCCACACAATAACTTCTGTTTTCTTTGTGAAAACTACACTTCTCAGTAAAAATTATAGCGTGGAACAAAGGTATCAGCTATCTTGCTTTCAAAAAGGAAAGAGTCAAGGGCCAAAAAGTAGTTATGTTTATTGCTTTTTATCAAGACAACTCTTGCAATATTTCGCTCGAAATCTGGAAGTCATGGCTTTGTTATGTAAATTTTTTGTCTTTTGGACCTTCGGCAATACTCTTGGCCGCCATTTTAGGACAAGCGTCGCAATGTACTTTTGTCCCCTAAAGTGAATTCATAAATCATGAAGTTAAAATGAAAACAAGTGAATATTTCACCAATTCAACAAAATGTTAAAAAACTCAAGGAATAGGAGTAGGACGCTTATTTTAAACATAAAATCTACGAAGGTTTAATCTTCGGATGTGCTTAGGCCTCTTATCTGTTTGCGAGTATTTTCACGTTTCTCAGCACTCAGCATAATGATCCTCAATCCTCATAATCATATACAGACATTTCAAGAAACAACTGTTATAATCGTGGTTTTTGGTATAAGTATATTCATTTACCTTCTGCGTCATGATCTTCTTCATCGAGATAAAGATTAAACGTTTCCATGATTTCCACATTCATCAATTCCATAAACATAACCAGTATAAACCAAAGGTTGAGGGAGGCCTGCGAACATGGGACACATTGAAAGCCCTCGATAGTTCATCCCGTGATAACCCGCAGCCTTTGTCCCAAGGCCATTATGTTCACTGGCCTCAGTTTTTACATTGGATATAAATTACACCACATGTAATTTACATGGAAAAGTTACAATTTACACTCAGTGTAAATTATAGATGTGAGGCCATGTTGAGACCACTGTATGTGCAGTTGAAATTAAGGAACTATTAAGGAACTTTTTGAAATACAATTGCCTCAAAAGGGGTCCAAAAATATGGAACTTTAAGAACTAGGCCTTGAGGTAGGTTCCTTATAAAAAGAAAAAGCGTGTACAGCGAACCTCATAATTTTTCGGATCTTTGTTGTTTCTCTAGTTAGTTGTTTTATAAGGTTTTCCATACAGCTTGCGCGGTATAAGCATGACCAAGTTTTTCAGTTCATATCGACATATGAAGATCTTTAAACTCATTTTGAAGAGACACGAATGTTATAAGAAGAAACTCTTGTCTCCTTATATTACATATTACATATATGCGTAAGTTAGCTACAAGTTACCTATTCTTAAGCAGAGGTACGCTTTGCTTTGCTGTGCATGTTTCAATATATACTCCAAAACTAACATTTGTTATTAAAAAAACGAAATAGTTACAACTAAGAATATTCGCAGTTACAGACAATGGAAAGGCCTAGATCGAGCAGAAGTCGGCACAAGAACGACATACCAAAGTCCTACGAGCATAAACATGTCTAATAATACTAGAAAACTCAGAAAATGCACCTACAGTTAGAAATGGATTTACTTTTCTGCAAACAGGTTACAACAATACCCCGTTCTCACTTTACCACACACCACACGGAACGTTACCCTTTTTTCCGTCGAAGGGCTCAGTACTCCCACCAAAGAACGGAGCGTTTCAAACATTTTACAAGCTTAGGGAATCTCGGATTTGGGGGGATAAACAATTGACATATATGACGTAATGATTTTGTGACATCATTATTGTTTTCTATCTTACTGCGGTCCCCAGCCGTCCCTCGCTTAAGAAGGGACTGCTGTAGTGGATATGATGGATAAAATGACGAATGGAGGAAATCCATTTTAACAATTGTTGACATCATTCCCCAAGATTCCGTACGTTTTGAATATATTAGTTCAAA
>JACTAT010000219.1:41041-184177 GCA_014526335.1 Chrysaora quinquecirrha
TCATACATTATGCACTGCGTTCAAGTAAAAAGTAAGTTTAGAATGTGTTTTACTTCATATTATATCTTTTATGGATATGAGATTATCGTCCAAGAGGCCCTGATATTTGTCCTACCAGTTAACCCAAACCGGAGTTTGCCGGAGTTTCAATGTGTTTGGTTTGCAGTCAAAAGTTCTTAGGTTCGAATCACGGTCGGATCACTTTTTCCAAGCCTAAAGTTTGGGACCGGCCAAGAGCATTCATTCCACGATCTCAGCCGTGCGGGATAAGGTAAAATGGTAAAGGTCCATAGATATGGCCTGCATAGGTGCCTCAAACTTGTACCTGTGTGAACAAATTGTTTGTTTTCGTGCTTGTTGGCCAATGGCATCTTGTTCAGACTTCCAAAGAAAAGTGTCAAACTGGGGTTTAGAACTCCTAATGCAGCAGAAAAGCCGATTGGTTGATTTTCGACAGGGGTGTTGCAGAGTGTTTAAGGCTTTACGCAAGCTGCAGGTCCACATCAGCTGTATATAGCAGTATAGCTGCCTGAATCCAATCCCCGATCCCTGACCTGTGTAACCTGCGTTAACAAATGAAGGTTGCTTGCTTACTAGACTTGCCCCAAGTATACTTTTCAATATCCTTCTCCTATTGTCCACCATGTTAAGTTAAAGTTTCAGCTTAAGACAGAATAAGATTAGGATTAAGTTCAAGTTAAAGATTAACGAAACTTTGATATTAAGAACAAGTTAAAGTTTAAGACTGATTGATATAAGCATTTTTATGAAGAATTAGATTAAGTTTAAGACTAAATCGTGATTAGATTAAGATTGTGTAAGATTAAAATTAAGTTAAACATCAAGATTGAGAGCAGGTATAGCCAGTTAAATGCCCAATGCCTTAGAGGTGGAGGTCCTTACAGGCGGAGTCCATGAGAGGAGGTGCTCCTCACGAGGCGGTGGTCTGGGACGGGCAAGGGCTGGCCCTCTCTTAATGTTCACATTAGGTGAAAGAACAAAAGAGAATGGGAGAGAAGGTTTCTACTTGGTGAACTCTTCTCGCTTGCCTACTTACTTATCTTTTGCTCATTTGTTTTCGTTTTATTGCAGGTATGCTGACATTTTCTACATTTTCATTTTTGTCAACAAAACGTTGCACAGGGAAACCAGATGGATTGTATCCTATTTCAGACGTATTTCAATATCTCAAATGCAAATCTGGAGCAGAAATGATGCACTCTTGTCCCGAAAATCAAATTTTTGTTGCAAAAACCAAATCCTGCAGTGCAGTAACCACAGCCAATATGGGTAAGAGTTAAAAGTATTTGATGATGCTATTGCTTTTATAACCTCTCCTATGTGTGATACCGACGCCGTTGTACGCTAGGTGTACAGTGTAAATATACCTAGTTTGTTAGTTAGTTTTTTAATTCAGTCAGATTGTTAGTTAGTGAGTTAGTTAGTTAGCTAGTAAGTTAGTTAGTTAACTAGTTTGTTAGTTAGTTTTTTGTTAGTTGGTTAGTTAGTTAATTAAGTTAATTAAGTTAGTTAGTTAGTTAGTTAGTTTTAGTTAGTTAGTTAGTTAGTTAGTTAGTTAGTTAGTTAGTTAGATAGTTAGTTAACTAGTTTGTTAGCTAGTTTTTTGTTAGTTTGTTAGTTAGTTAATTAAGTTAGTTAGTTAGTTAGTTAGTTAGATAGTTACTTAAATAGTAAGCATAGCTTGTAAATTGGTTACTTAGTTAACCAAAGTTAGTTAGTTATATAGTTAGTTAATAATCTACTGTACATGTTCTAACTAGATGTAGATGTCTACACTGACCAATGAGAACAGTTTGCACGAAGGCTATGTAAAGGTTGATCGAAACCGTAAAAAAAGTTATCCACTACAGAATGAAGAAATGATCCGAACAACTTTGTTCCGCAGAAGTTTTATCCGGTACACACGGGGTCATGGTCGCTTCATGGTCTATTCTTCGAAGAAACTTGCCCATTTTTTCATGCTATCATTTGAGGGCTAACTTGCGACAAATAAATCAATAACACTATAATTCCTAATCTTGCTTAGGGAAGCAAATATATTTCTTATTAAGGTTTACTGTAGTTTGCAAAGTACCAAATCGATCTTACACCAAAATAATTCTCTGTCAAAGAATGAACCCGTAGCATCAACGTTTCTCACTGGAGGGAGGAGGGTAGTGGGTAGTTATTAAACTGTAAATGCACGTGCTAAACCTATTTCAAATGGTCTTCGTTGCAAACTTACCATTATAACTCTACCATTATAAGCCTAGCTGGTTAGACGTTCTCCAAAAATATCTCTTTATATTTAGGTTCAATTAAATTTTACGCTATCTGTGACTTTTTTGCAGATGTTTTCTGTGATTCTCGTCCCGTTGGCAACTTCAGAAATCCGTGGAATTGTCATCATTTCATAACTTGCGATACTGGACACCCTGTGTATGACAGGCAATGCCATCCCTTGACATTGGTGTACGATCCAAACACTGATCGATGTGAACATAAAGAAATATTTCCTTGCAAGCAAATTTCATCAGGGCCTGGTCCATGTAAGTTGGAATTCCTTGTTTTATCTTGATTTCTTGTATCCTCCAAATTTCTTTGTTGTACAAGCATGGTCCGTCAGACTTCAATTACCGGATTTCTTCCTCACCACATAGTCGCGCTAACTGTTGCGGATAAGCACGTACTGTTGTGGATAAGCACTAATATGGTGGCTTATTATGCTCGAAACATTTGCGTGTCTCACTACAAATTTTGTTGCGCGTTTGCAAGGTGGCTAAACTGGGATACATCGAAGGGACATGTCACGCATGACAATGTCGCACTCGACATGCTACTAGTCTAGCCAGGCCTTTAGTCTAATCGACCGGTTTCATGGATGAATTTTAATGTTAAGTTAAGTATACTTTGTTAGGTAATAAAGGTTGCACCACCACACCCAAAGGATTAACATCCTTTTAGCTTGGGTATGATTGAGCAAAGCAACACCCTTCTACCGGAAAACTACTCTTTGTAAAACGCTTCCCACGGAATAAAATTTCTAGCGGCACCCGTAGCCACGACTTTAAGTAAATAACGTATTGGTATTTTATCATTTTAGCTCCACCAAATCGTTGCACTGGCAAGCCAGATGGCATTTATATTTTATCAGATGTATTCAAATACCTCGAGTGTAGAAATGGTTCTGAAATATTGCATTTTTGCCCAAAGAAACAAGTCTTCATGCCTGATGTAATGAAGTGCAGAGCTGTTACCGATGCTGATAAAGGTATGTGGAGTGCTTGCGGTTCGGTTTAGTTTTGCCACTGACCAAACGATTAAACATTGTCAAACATTTTAAATTTGCTTGTCAAGCAAAATGTTTGACCGTTTGGCCATGTCGCAAAACATTGCTTGTTATGCAGATTTTGCTTGCGTCAAGCAAAAAAGATTTTGACCTATTTCAAATTCCACAAATTTAGCTAATTTTTGCTTGTCAAGGATTGTTTTAGATGTGGCCAGACGGTCAAACATTGCTTTTATAGCAAATATCAAGTGTTTGATCAACAATGTTTGAGCGTTTCGCCAGGGTTTAACGCCAAAAGACATCCACAAGTGGCCTTGGCAGTCTTTTTGTGACATGTTATAATTGATGAAGAAGGATGGCAGCATGCACCTGATCCCGGTGCTGATGAGCTGCATGGATCCGGGCCTTCCGCAGAGGTTCTCGGAGATGCAGAATACCGGAACATGTTCAAGCGTTCAGGTCATGAAGGGGTCATGAACAATAAATCGTGGCTTTCATCTCGTCAAGATGAAAACTTTCCACGAGAAGCCTAGTCATCTCAGTTGTCCATACTTCCGAGTGCTGCAAGTGAATACCTACGGGTACTCGTTCTAGTGCTAATAAAAGTTTGGGGCACAATCTGCATGCCAAATCAGCGTAAAGCTGCCAGAACTCTCGACCTGCATTAACAAGGAAGGATTGCTTGTGTGCTTGCTTGCGAGCTTGCTTGGCTCTGATTGACCCTCCTATAGACATCGAAGCAATGTTCATCTTGACTCGTGCCAATTCTTATCTGACCAATCAGAATTTTGCGAGTTAGGTTTCATACAGCATCTTGCACATGGTTAAACTGGGAGGCTTCTTCCGTTGTTAGCAAAAGTACCACGTTTATCAGACATCATATCTTTGCCTCGCCTTGATTTTGTGCTGAAGCAAAGGAGTTGTAGATTTCGGAAAAAGATTTTAGCATTTTTTGTTTTGCATAGATCTTAAAAATATGTTTGTTTTTAGCAACTTTCTGCAACAAGCGTGCCGTTGGAAACTGCAGAAACCCATGGAATTGCCACAACTTTATTACATGTGCCACTGGACACCCTGTGTACGATCGCCCATGCCATCCACTGACGCTCGTCTTTGATCCGGACACTGATCGTTGTGAACACGATGACATCATGACGTGCGAGACTGTATAACTTCAGCTTTCTATACTCTTTCTTATGTTAAAGTTTGTCGCTAATGAATAACTGCATAAGAAAAAGGCTTTCTACAGTAAACAAACAAGCTTTGTTTCAAAAGTAGCTTAGAAATTGGATAATAATTATCATACTTATTTTTCAAGCTTTCTTGCTTGAATCTTCACGTTCATCAATGTACGAAATTTATTTAAAATACTTGCAATACACGTCGCTTGATCAATACCCCTCAGTCTTTTTTGACTAACTCAATGTTTAACTACGGTTGCCGTTTTTTGAGACCTTTCCTGATTTCTTTTTCTGGAATCTTTCAGCGCTCGAGAGTTTGGACCTTCGGCACTCCCTAGTTTGGACTCTCCAAATCCTCCGATTTTGCCGAAAGTTGTCCAAAAGAATCGGCTTTCGATATCTTGAATGTTTTCAGACAAGCAGAGTTGTTACTTGCCGCTGCTTGGTAGAAATCGTTGCATTGTGCTTCAGTGCTTGCAACGATATGAACATGCGTAACGATGTGTTTTGTGTGAGACGAATTCTGTGCTTTCGTAACTGTGAGAGTCCAAACTCTCCTGAAATATTGCCGCTCCTTGATATTTTTCAAAATCTGCAGAACTTAGAGTTTATTTAAGTTTCTTAAATATTAAGAAAGCCTTGGACTTTTTGTGTGCTTATATCTCGCCTCGTTACATTGTAACGGTAGCTAAGAAGGTGATTGCAGCATATTGCAGGTTTTTAAGAGTATAATTTCTTCGAGCATTGATCAACTGCTTGTCAAGCAATGTTTTGCCAGCCAACCGGTGAAAAATTGTTTCTAATGCAAATTCAAATGCTTGGAATAAGTATAGTATTGCGAGAAACTTTTTTGTTTTTCAATGCATTTTTGTTCGTTTTAATTTCATGCCTAAAATCTTTTAACGAATTTGCTTTACGAATCAGTGGCTTTGAACCGGACTACAGTATCATGCTAATATATGTTTTATGAACGCTGCCGTGGTTTTGTTATTTGGCGTCCCTTGGGATCCTATGCACCAGTTCCTTTCTAAATGTTACTCTATGCATTTTACTTTGCCTCCCTGCCTAATCTAAAAGAGTACACGCTTCAAGATTTGGTTTGGATATTCTGCCCCTAGGGGGAATTAAGAGCATTGTTTTCCCTTGCACTTTTACATATAACTTCTCTTCTGCTTATTTCCTGCCTTTAACGTACCTTCCCAAGGGACTGATTCTTTCACGACAATGGTCTCACTCCATAGTGACGATGATCCAATCACTTGATGATTTGAGGGTCGACATGTGCTCAGGCTTGTTCGAAGACTCAGGCATCCGTACAAACTAGTCTAAATTGACTAAGTCTAATCTATACTAAGTCTATCTATATTGCTGATTTATTGAAAGTCTCCTCTTTTTGTGCCCTATTGTTCTTTAAAATCACTTACCGAAGGGAGATATGAAGTTTGCAGAGAGGAAACTAGGTAAGAAGAGCGTCAATAATTTGTAGCTTTAAGCCAGACTTATGTCGGCCTATGATACGGTAGAAATAACACTAACTATTTGTAACTGCTTATTTATGTCGACATGTCGTCAACTTCAGAACATATGGGATACAGTTGCCCCGCGGTCGCAAGAGCGCTCACGGGAATCTGACGGGAATCAGTTGTTAACTAATTGCAGTTGTCGCAGAAGTAGACCATGCCCAACCAGGAAGCCCGGGGGGGGGGGTAACTTCAATATATCAGTGACGGGGGTGTGCCATATTCGTAATAAAAAGTTGACCCCAAAATTGATGAAAATTCTAAATAGTATACCCCAAAGTTCACAAAGAAATATGAATATAGTACATAGAAATACTCAAAAGTATTTCTTAAGAGTTATACAGCTGAAATTTATTTGGCAGTTATTGTGACTTTATCAAAATTGATCATCTTAGCAAAAATGATACCAAAGTTTGTAATTTAAGCAAATTTGATACCCCAAAATTTATTTGATACCTCAAAAAATGGCACATCCCGTACCCATACATATGGGAGTTACCCCCCGGGCCAGGGAGCGCGCCCAACTTCCAGGAATTGTGCGCCGACTACAGTTGTTGTCAGTTTGATAATGGCATCCGTAAATGCTTGCCGAAATATCACTGGAAAATTAAAACAAGGTTGGAAAATCCACAATGATGTTCTTAATTTTTTTACAGTTGCCGTCGAAAAGGAACTAGCTAGTTGCCAACTGTTTGTAAGAGCTTAACATTGTTTATTTTTAGTCCAAGCGTGCAGAATGTGCGCATAAGCGGGAAAAAAAGACAACCTCGGCTGAATACCTTATTCCCTTTAATTTTCACGCAAAAAACCGTTTGAAAATTATATTCCTCGCAAATAAAGGGTTTGTAAGGTAACATCGTATAGCATTAAATAATAACCATTGCGGTTTGCGTCAAAGTGTGAAGTAGTAAACCAAAATTAGTTCTGCCACAATTTAAGTATGGGGTTTATGAAGGAAAATTATCTTCCATAAAAACGGCACCCCTGAAAAAGATGCCGCTTATGCAACCCCAGGGTCTGTTAATTCTGGTTCAAATAGAAAAATAACCATCAGTACATCAAATAACATATTGCTTTTGAATCTATTGCAGCAAATTTGGCTATGTTCTGCAAATCACTTATTTTTACCCAGGAGACAAGAAGAGCCTAATGGGCCATTAAAGTGAAAAACTTAAAATTCAAGAGGATTTTATTCCGCCTGCAGCCGTATCATGTGGAAGCGAAACAACTTTTGCACGAAGTGAAGGTACCTATATTATATCTTTATTATAATAACTTAGCTGAGTTAGGCCCTGGCCAAACGATCAAAAAGTGTTGGTCAAACATCTTAAATTTGCTGGGTGCCTAAATGTTGCAAGTTCTTGAAGCATGACACAATAACAAAAGAAATGTTTGACAAGGAATGTTGGAAAGGTGGCCAAACAATTAAACATTTCTTGACAATTTTGAAAAGGTTCAAAAACATTTTTTGCTTGACGCAAGCAAATATGTTGGACGAACAATGTTCTTGAACGTGGCCAAACGGACAAAAATTTTGCTTGACGAGCAAATTTCAAATTTTTGACCAACATTGTTTGATCGTTTGGCCAGCGCCTTGTGAGCAGGGTTAAGAACGCGCTTAGTAAGGCTTACAGGTTTGGCTGCGACAGACTGACAGGCAGTGTCAAAATAAATGTTCCAAATGTTGTCTCAAATGGGGGAACGGGTATTTTTGTAATACGTGACCATGACGAAAGGTTTTAAAATGTGAAACGCCAATGTAACATAAAGCAATTTTGGGAACGTGAACGAGTATCAAGCTTGAAACGTGAAGTGCCAAAGCTAAGCTACACGTTCTCATTGAAAGTCGATCTCAGCTCTCCATGAAGTATGCTGAAGACCCTCCCGCTCTCAAATATTGTTTCGGTGGTGTGCTTGCTATTTGCAAAGAGTTGGGCGAAATATCGCCAAGGAGTCTTACCAATAGAGAGGATTTAGTGAATGATAAGGTTGGGTTGACGGTTTAATAGAAAATCAGATCTCAAACACATGTTGGTATAGCAAACTTTATGTTTTGCAATTAAATCAAAATTCATAATTCTAGATCTAAAAAAATGACAAAAAATAAAATAAAAATTATTGCGAATATGTATATACAGACGTAGAATTACATAAAATTCTACTCACCATTCTCTAATTAATCTTGTGCTAAACTTGAAAGGTCCAAAGGGGTTGAGACACGGAATATGTTCGGCAGCATGCTTGTGAATGTCGCAAACATTTCCTCTGAAATTCCCTGCAAAATAAGTTTTTTTGTTCATTAATTTTAGCATATTAGAATACCGAAGACACTGTCTGACTGCTGTTTCTTAGTTCATTAGTTTGACAACTCACCTTAGGTTGTGGATTCGTTTTGCTTCATCATTTTAAAATATTACCATATGACCAATACCCTAAACCAAACACGTCAATTCATGAAGTTGAAGGTGCTGTGGCGTTGTGGTGTAATCCAGCTGACCCCTGGTGTCAGGATCTCGGTGTGGTCATGGTTCAAGCCCAGCCACCGTAGCGTCAAGCCAGGGTCGAAGTATCGATTAGTTAACCTACTACTGAGATACTATAGCGACTGGCGCTAAAACACTATTTCACCTGCACCTTAAGAGGGAAAACGTTGCGAGAGAGCTCTTTCCATATCATTAGACATTACATGCAGCGAGCCCGATTCTTGGGAGATGGAGCTCTCCCGAAACGATGCTCTGATAAATA
Organism: Chrysaora quinquecirrha; assembly: GCA_014526335.1. NCBI lineage: Eukaryota > Metazoa > Cnidaria > Scyphozoa > Semaeostomeae > Pelagiidae > Chrysaora > Chrysaora quinquecirrha. Next base: position 49,777 of record JACTAT010000219.1, read on the forward strand.
TCAGCGGCTTGTCACTATAAGCAGTGACTTTCATGTCTAATGCGGTGTCAGAAACAGCCTTGATGAGTTCAAATATATTTACTGAACCAAAATTAAGCTTGAAATCTAAACTTTTACCTCTGGTACAAGGAATTGAATTGTTCTTGAATCATCGCCTTCCCAGCAAAGTCCCTCCATCATAAAACCTAGAATAATATAGCTTACTGCTTTAGATGATTTAAATAAACGTTAGCTGGTGAAGACATGTAAATATGAAACAAAGGTGCTTCCAAATTTTTTTTTTTGGTAAACCAAACGATAGCTATTGAATTTTTTAAGAAATTTTCACTACTGGGGAAAATTTGAAAAAGGGCCTAAAAGCGTAATAAGCAAAATTAAAATACATCATTTTAAAGATTTTCACAGTTGCCTCAAAACAAAAAAGGCAACGGCACAGGGGCGCAAATCCATAGAACTTTACGGGGGGTGGCAGGAAGTGGCACCGCAGAAAGAAGGCTCCAGAGCGTCGAAGGTGCAGGCATCTAGAGGGGTCCGGGGGCATGCTCCCCTGGAAAATTTTGAAAAATTGGGTATCTAGAGTTGCTCTGTTGATCATTTCAGGACTCTTCTATTATCTTGCGCAGCCCAGATTTTGAAGAAAACAGAAGATACAGAAGATACATTTTCACCAAAATTTAACTGAACCTCTTAGAAGTTATCGCCTGACGCCCACGATAGTCCAGAAACGTAAAAAATTTGTCCAGAAACGACTGACGCTACTTGTCTGTGGTTTAGAATTTGGGGTGTCCACTACTGACGGCTGTATTGACTATAAATACATTGTACCGTCATCGCGAAGTCGAAATTTTGTTCTTGTACGAAGCTTAGACAAATAATATCTTTAACAATACTGCCAATGCCTAAAATACATGCTGTAGATAATTAAAGAAATTTTTACTTAAAACTACCAGTTGATTTTCAAGTGGGTAAGTGGGAATTGACAAGGGCCCTGACTACTGGGGAAATTCTATGATTTTGGCGTTCACTACTGGGGATGGCATTGGGCCTACTGGGGAACGTTCCCCAGTAGTTACACTGTTAAAAAATGCCCTGTATTGAAGTAGCATACATACAATATACCTTTAACGCATTTGAGAAAGAGTTCAGCACGCTTAACACACCATTGTATGGTAATATTCTGTAAAAATAAAATGACAACAGAATTAAACAGAAGTAAAGGCGGGCGCAAACCGTACCAACATTGTTGGCCAACATGTTAGCTGAATATAGGCCAAAATGTTGATATGGTGTCATACAATCACAACATGTTGGCAAGACATAGCGAATCTTACCAACGCATCAATTTTGTTCAAATCGACGAAAATGTTTGCCAACACTTTTTAAACATGTTTAAAAATGTTGGCCAAAATTCTTTCCTCGACAACAGGTGGTTTTTAGGCCAACATCTACAGCAAACTGTTCCAACATGCTGGCGGCTATTGTCGACTAGCGGAGACTGAAACACATTGATTGCAAGACGTCTGGTAGCTTAAGGGCCTATGAATAGTGAAAAGATTAAGGATTCAGGACAGGATCTGTGTGAGACTTACAGCGAATAAGTCAAAGAAAAAGTATTCCGGGCAGTTTTACCTCCGTCATTTCATGCACCATAAGCAGAGGAATCGTAAGTGTTTTTATATTATGCGTTGCAGCAGATAGAAGGGCATTTCTCAGGCCAATTATGATTGGATGTCTCGATGTTATGTTGCTTCTTGCAACAGATTCGTCAGTAACAAGATGAAATACAATATGAACTTCAGCCATGTTAGAATGGTTTGTTAAGTAAAAATCACCTGAAGCAGTGGCGTAACGGAGCAGTGTGGGGCCTTTAAACAAAATACTGGTTTGGGGCCCCTATTTTTTCAAAAAGTTTACACACCAAGATTGCCTTTAAATGCAATTTTTTAAAGCGTTATATAATCTTCAAACAAAACAACAAAACTAACATCAACAAAACAATTATCAAGATATAAAATCAGGTGAAAGAGTTTTTATACTACTGTAGTCAAGCTTTATCAAGGCTACCACACCGTAAACGTATAATCAATAGAACATCTGTTCTGTGATAGCTTGTCCAAAAATATTTAAAAACGTCATGAATACAAAGTTATTTGAATATTTTACGAAAAGAGATCTAATTCCCGTCCTACAAGCCAATTCTTTTATGTCTTCGAGTACTGACATTTGCGAATCGATTGATAAGTTCAGACTTATCAATTGATTTTGCTTCCACGTTTCGCTATAGACAGCATTGCGAGGTTATCGAGTCCTTCTTGGGATATCTTTGACCTCAAGTACGTTTTAATCAATTTGAAGCTTTTCGCTTATATCCAAAAGTTTTTTTTACAAACTTTGGCGGGGGCCCCTTTCGGGGCCAAATATTTTGGGGGCCCTTAATTTTGTGTTTAAAGGTGCACACTGTGCGTTACGCCACTGACCTGAAGAAAAAAAGGATAAAATATAAGCGCTACAGTAGGATTCAAATCAAACAAATACAAAGTGTTCATGAGTCTTATCAGGGATGAAGTGCAGCCTGTCCGGCAACTAACTCTAATTAGCATAGCACTTTTTTCAATAAGCAAATTGAGCCGGGGCAAGCCTAGCCAGTGTGCAACTTACGTTCTTCTTACGCAAAAGACTTTGAAAAAGAAGAGTTTAAGCTCCAGGCAGGTTAGAGCCAGCACTCGTAGTAGTTTAGAATATCTAGCTAGAAAGCAATGCATATTTTAAGAAATTTTCAGTGGTGGGCCAAAGGTGACATGGGGCCCGATAAATCTTATAATTTTTTTTAACTGCCAGCCCGGAGAAAGCCCACAGAGATGCAGAGGCGGTCTGGGACCATAATTGCAGGGTAGCTAGCAAATCATAAGGGCCCGGTTCAGGGTGTGGCAGATAAAGTTTAGAACCACTCCACTAATAAAGAATTCATCTTATACGCTTAGCCGATATTAGCTATTAATTGATAGATGTGCTGAGGGGGAACTATGCTTTCATTTCAATTTGAGAAACATACTTTTGCACTTTTTTCGCTGTTTCGAGTTAAGACGTCTGCAAACTTCAAAGGGGAAGACCAAAACTGCCGCCCACCATGTTTGGGCGGCGAAGAAAATTTTGGTTGCTAGACCCTCTAAAACGTCTATTTTAGCAATTTAGAATTGGCTCACGAAAACTTTAGATATCGGTCATCGTGGGGCCCTACAAAACATCACAGACCAATTCCCTGCTGGCATCAATTATTTCTTTTGGAGCAGTGAACAACTTTTTTATGTTTTCAATACAGTTTTGTAATAAAAATAAAACGTGTTTCAGTTTTATTGTATCGAAACAACTCCAGGTCATTTACTAGATTGGGAAAAGGGCCCACACAGTGGTGGGCCAATTTGGCAAAAATTGCCGTCAGTGGTGGGCCAGCTTGTGGGGCCTGGTGAGCCAAATGTTAAAATATGTTAAAATATGCCCTGCTAGAAAGGGGCTGAGAGGCCGTATTGGCCTATAAAACACTGTTAAAACACTGAAGATTATTCAATATTGCAAGAAAAAGCGGAAACATTTTTGGACCTCAGAGTATAAACCTTAGAAACAGACCGAAACACTTGACAAAGGCGGAATTTATACCCAGATGCGGATCGAAATGCACCAATTAGAAAGTGAAGCTGAATTGGCAGTGTTTGAAGACATCTTCCCGCTGTAAGCTGATTGGTGTTTAAAACACAATGCCAATTCAGCTACGCTTTCTGACTGGTGCATTTCGATCCCCATCCGGGAATAAATTCCGCCTTATCAAGTGTTTAGGTCTGTTTCTGACGTCTATATTCTGAGGAGTGTCAGACGAAAAAAGCTTTTAAGTATCTCCAAACATGTTTCCGCTGTTTCTTGCAATATTGAAAATTTCATACTACTCAAAGACCATTGAAGATTATTCATTGTGTTCCTGATCGTATAGTTTTTAAAAAGTTTAGATGTCCTTTGCGTTGATCACATTGCTTAGTAAACTATTCCATATTTATTCCCTGATTCGTTGCGAGAAGTTTTTTCTTAAATTTGAATTTCTCTTTTTGATTAAAACTGAAACTATGACCTCTCGGATTTCTCGTGTTATTTTTGTCCAACCTCAAAACCCTTAAAATATCAGCATTCATATATGCATGAAACAAATATCCATGAACAAGGAAAAAATACCAAAATAGACAACAAAACAGCTCCTTACCAGTTTGTAACAAATTGGTTGTCGTGGCGGGCACATGTCGCTGATCAAAGCCTACTTTATGTAAGACTGAAGTACTTCACACAGTTCTTGTTCTACTGGGTCTTTTTTCTAATTTCTGCTCAATAGCGCACAACTGTTTATCCAGATCGGAAAAATGAAAATCTGTCGACTGCATACAAATGTTCCGAAATCTAAAACAGAAGATATTTCAGCAACTAGGAATAAGATGATTATGAGAAGAAGCATCTAAGCAACTGAGGGTGTAAAAAAGGTTTGGCAGGAGCGCATTATTTTGACTAGCGGGATACGAAGACTGCGGGGTTAGCATCGATATTTTAGGTTGTTTTAGAAACAGGACGCGACCGCTGAGAACGCCACCTTTGGCCAGAAGGTACCGAAGAGGTTTTCATACTTTGCATTTAAAGATTGCGACACCCTCATCAGACTTCTTACATGAGTTGCAATTATCGCTATTGAGTCTATGCTGGACGCTCAAACTACTGAGCACTCCGAGCAAACAGCTGTATGATTGTTATCGTTGCTGTTAGCAGAGTGGGACTCATGTAATAAGTCTACGCCCTGATACCGGTGTACTACGGGGCCTAAGTGTAGACAAATTACATGTGAGGCAAAAAGTCATATTTTACCCTTTTTATTCCCATTTGTGATTGTATGCCATCATCTACGAGGAGAACCAGCGCTGACAAAGATTGTGAGTAAAGAGACATTGCTGTTTGTAAAGGATGTGGTTGTGGCACAAGATTACCTCTAAAAAGAGAAAACAACATAACACTACCAGCATTCAAAATCAGGGAGGGGGATACTTAGTATAATTTTGGTACGGGTGTGTGCCGGCCACATTGGTGGGTTTTTGGCCTTGAAATTCTCCAAACATGGGTTGACTTTAGCCAAATCCCCACATCACAGGGTGGAAAATTGAGGAAAATAAAAAGTTTCAATTTATTTGAGTTCGAATCTCGAGTTCGAGCTCGAATAGTGAATAGTGAATCGAGTTCGAATATCCCGTCAAAGATGTTCGTAGTGCGCGAATTCAAGCGATAACACGGCCTAGAAAGCTTTATTACTCTCATATTCGGCTTGTTATTACCCGCAATATAGGGTCTTGGCCCGGTCTGTGTCTACATTAAAATCTCAGCGGCACATCCCCGTCGATTCAATGGGCATGTACCCCTCGGGGATTGAAGTGACTTGCTTTAAAGATGACTGTATGGTATATGTAGTTTATAACAAGTCTTTATAGCCAAGTCTTTAAACAGTATAAACGTATTAAACTGTACAAATAGTCAACACAAAAAAATTCGATGCTCGTAACGTGACGCTAATCCAATTTAGTAAAACACTTAGTTATGTAACTAGCCTTTGCCTGGAAGCGGGAGTTTATATTCCGTGGTTCAACTGGGCCTATTCCTTGTGGCAGTTTATGGACGGGGACGGGTCGAATTTTGTAAATTTTCGCACAAAAAGAATTTGGAATGATGTCTCCGCTTGTATTGATTAGCGTTAAGATATTTTGTAGCTATGCAAGGGAAAACAGACCCATTGGCTCTGGTAAAAGAAAGTCTCTGTGGTCGCGCAGGGGCATGAGTGAGTTGGTACTAATGGGTGCTCAGTAGTATGAACAGGAATCCTCTATCTCAGTGACTATGGGCACTATAGGCACGAATGGCATAGTCTTTAAGAATGCTTTGTAGGCAGTGAAAACATAGTCTTAATGACTCTCGGCAGACACGGCTTCGACATGCAGCGTCTTAGATTGGGGATTCCTGTGCCATCAAGGCAGTGTCTAAAACGATCTTAATGTGCGTTACGCTTTAAAGTTATAAAATTTCATGTTTTACCCAACAAACGAAGCAGTATGGCGACACAAGCTGAGAATATCTCCACATAGAAATCCTGATGTTATGCATCGTTTTCATCTGGTGTCCTACAATGGCAAATAGTTCTCGTTAATGCCATTGCCCAAGTTTCATGAAGATATCAATTTCATCAAAAAAATTAGACCGAATTTCGTTGGTCCTAAAGTGACAATTTTCAACATGGTTGCTATGGTAACAGGTCATTAGTAACCATGGAAACTACCACATCACAAGGTCCGCAGATAATTTTTAGGAAAAGTCAAGAACATTCACCCAACTTTGTTTCGTGCATTTTGAGTTTTGTAAAGAAATGTAGGAGGGGGGCTATTTTAGCCCCCCCCGGTCCAGATAGGGTTAAATGCTCTCTTCACTAAAACTTGCAATAGCATGGTTAGCAGAGCGAATAACATATAAGTCTGCCCTATTAGCTGGCAAGAGAAACCTTAAAACGGCATAACTGGAAACGCTCTTACATCCTTCAACATCTTCATGGTCGAGTCACTCAAAAATCTTATATTTTCGCTTGTAAAAGCATTCTCTAATAATGTGCAGGATAATCGGTTACTATGATATAATCCAAGGCAAGATGCCACTATGCATGTGTTAAGGCCTGGCTAAACTAGGAGACATATGGCACGCGACTTTGTCATCCGTGACATGTCCCCTAGACGTCTCTCAGTTTAGCCACTCAGGAAACTTAGTTTCACGCGACAAAATCTGTAGTGAGACAGACGCAATTGTTTTTGGAAGACAACAGAAACAATTAGCGTCTTCGCAACTCAGGAGATATGTTGCTCGCTTGTCAATCGCATGTTTAGCAACCCTGGAGGACACACCGAATGCAATGTCGTGTATGACATGTCTCCTTGTTAATTAACTACAGCCCGCTACAGCTTTAAGGAACATGCCGCCCAGAAGGTTTTTCCATTTTCTTTGTCAGGACTTTATTATTATAAGGCATGATGTCAATATATCCGTACTTAGGTGTAAGAAACAGTATCTTGGTATAAGAAACGGTTTGAAATCTTGGTATAAGAAACGGTTGCGATAGCTTTTATACATTGTCTAAATTGTTATCTAAAATTGGTATAAAAAGTGGGATATATGCTTCTTCACATAATTGGTGTGACACCACACATCGCAAACCGGGTACTCTATTTAGCAAAATTGGTGCAAACCAAAATCGTTTATGGTTTTCAAGGTCGGATGCTTCATCCTTAACAAAAATCTGGTCCAGTGCCCCCTGGTTAATCCAAGATGAAAATGTGTAAGGACATCGTTTTTACCTAAATGTATAGTGAAGCTCTCTTCCATTTTAATGCTGTCTTGGTGAACGAATTGGTAATCTGCAGAGGCGGTGTCTGATGCTTCTGAAATGCTATTCTGTTTCATATAATCTGAGAAATTTTCAGTGACATTCAGTGACATTGTATTATCATTGCACAGTCCTGACCCATTCTCTGTAATCTCTTTTCTGCATTTCTTGCAAGTCTGACAAAGAACTAGACCAGTACGTTTTTTGCATCTGAATCAATGAAAAATGTTGCATTTTTTATATATATTTTTCATAAATGGTGAACACAAGGATAGGTTTTTCCACAAGTGGCATTGCACAATAGATTGGACTTGGTCCTAGATTGCACAATCAGAGAGCCAATGACGCTTCCATTGAGCTGTAGAGCCGAAACGAAATCACCCAGTAACTCTATCCAGGGCAAGACTCCCCTCCCATTCAACTTTTGTGTTTTGGAGATGTAGAGCGTTATGCTGCACCATACATATTTGTACATGTTTTTCATGAATGGCAAAAGCAAGGATAGATTTTTTCCACAAGTGGCATACCACAATAGATGGGGCTTCAACCTGGATTGCATAATCAGAGGGCCAATGACGTTTCCACTGAGCTATAGAGCCTAAATGAAATTGCCAAGTCGATCTCCAAGTCATACAGCCCAAGGCTCTCCTCCGGTTTGACGTTTGTGTTTCAATTTGTTTAGTCTTATTCAGCACCATGCATATTTCTGTACATTTGTCACAAATGGCATGTTAAAATGTTTAATAAAAGTGAATTAGAGTTGAAGGTGCAGTGACTTCATTGGTCTAATCCAGCAGGCTCATGGTGTTAGAGCCTCAGCGAGGTTGGGGTTTGAGCTCAAGCTAAGGTACGGCACAGCCAGATTCAAGGCCCTGATTAGTTCATTTACTACTGAGCTCCTAGCAACTTGTGCTAAATATACTATATCACCTTAACGTCACCAGTAGATGCAAATTTACACCTAGTATTCTTCAAACTGTCTTGTTGAAAGATTATTGACATCTTGATCTGTAGCTGAGGTACCAACACTTTCAATGAGAATTTTCATGTCATCTTCTTGCCTAGAAAAAGAATTCAACCCTCCAGGAGGGACTCCCTAATTCAAGATTCAAGATTCAAGATTCAAGATTCACGATCCAAGATCCAAGATCCGGAATTCAAGATTCAAGTTCAGACCCTAATTTTAGATCCAGATTTCAAGATTCTATTTCCAAACACCCTAATTCAAGATCCGGAATTCAAGATTCGAGTTCCAAACACCCTAATTCTAGATCCAGATTTCAAGATTCGATATCCAAACACCCTAATTCAAGCTCCGGAATTCAAGATTCGAGTTCCAAACACCCTAATTCAAGATCCGGGATTCAAGATTCGAGTTCCAAACACCCTAATTTGAGATGTTGCGCGATCTGAAATTCAAGATTTCAAGATGCAATTTTTCAGTATCAATACTAACATAACATCCAAATTTTAAGACCACATAACCAGCTAATATCAGGTAACAAAGCTAAATGCGGTAATTTAACAGAACATAACAATGACGGACATTTGGCTACATATGAAGGCTATTCTTTAAACGCTTATTAGGCTTTTCACATTGCTTTAACAGAACTTCTGTGTCATGATATGATTTGTAACGCTTTTACATTTAGAGGGGGATAAAAATGAGATATAAGCAAATTATCAGGAGGTGGAAAAGGGTTTCCCTGACTTCCACGAGGAAATTTTGTACGACAACCAGCGCATATGACAACTCTTAGATGGTTTTCTAAGATTTCCAAGTTGAAGTTGAATTCCTTCTTCTCAGCCCTTAAAGGCAACATGGACCCCGTCTCGTTTAACAATGTTCTTTTTTAAATGACTCGGGTCTTGGAAAATTTCTTCTGCTTTCTGCGTCACAATTTCATTATTTTTATTAACCCACTTGTAGAATTTAGCTATTTTGTCGCCAATTAAAAAGATAGTGATAAAAAACTTCTCTTGACCTCACAATCACTATATAAAAAGCGGAGAAATGTCTATGAGAATGCGCTGTTCGTGTCGAGTGCTGTGTCTAAGTGCCGAGTGTTGTGTCTTAAATACCTAAATGAAGCGTTTAGACGAGTTGACAAAGAAGTGAAATAAAGCATCTTTACAAAATTGGAAATGAATATGAATATGATAATAGCTAGAGGCACCTAATTAACTAGATAACGAGGAGCCAGCATCACATGACCTAGACTAATAGGGCGCGCAAGTTGCCTTTTGTCCCGCGCACAGAAACTAGATGACGCAAGAAGGCAAATGAAGCCATGGGAAAAACACAAGTGAAAGGTGCAAACGCAAATGTTGCGCAGCTTCCAAAAAAGGACTGAAAACTAACCAAGGCATTCCAGTGCGGGATAAACGACATGTGAGCAACAGTATTCGCATTCGAGGTGTTTCTGACTTCTGTCGCATAAAATGGACTCCTTATAATTGGATTAAAAGTAGTTATTCAGATTTTTCTACCGTCATGTGTATTTTTTGTATAAGAAACCCAGACTATCAAATGGCCAAAAATGTTAGAAACTCCAGTTCTGGATTTTTTACGTAGGAAATTTTGCACCTCAGACAGCCAAAAATTTTCTTTAACTTCCAGTGTTTCGTCCCCGGCGGGGGTACTTAGTATAATTTGGGTACAGGTATGTGCCGCCCATATGAGGTGGGTTTTTGACCCTGAAATTCTCTAAACATGGGTATGATTTTAACCAAAACCCCATAAAACTGCGTAGCAAATTGAAGAAAAGTCGAACGTTTGACTTTAATTCCGTCAGAAAAGTGGAAAAATCGCGTCAAAGATGTTCGTAGTATAATATCACGCAATAATAAGGCCTAGAAAGTCTTATTATTCTTGTATTCCGATTATTTTTACTCATAAGATAGGGTCTGTTTCTGCAAAGGTCTACATTATAAGTGGGTTTCTGAAATCTGGGCGGCACATCCCCGTCCATTCATAAGTCATGTACCCCCTCCCCCCCCCCGGGGGTTTTGTCTTCAATAAGGCATTTCTGTAACAAGCAGAATAACTGGAAACCTATATGCATTCAAATATCATCGATAAATTTGTATAGAACATCATTCAGATAGAATAACTATGTTGCCAATATGGATTCTCAAGAAAGTCTTAAGAAACTTTCAGTACTCAAAGTCTGAAAATTTTAAGAAACTTTTCGTCCTGGATCAATTTTTTAGTTTCTTATAAAAAATGTGTATTCTATACACTCATTTTTTCCCATAAACTGACTGTACTTATTTTTAAATAAGCAACCGCTCAACAAGCAATTAGGGCTGGACTGACCTTAAACTTAAGCAACTTATTGGCTCAATTGGATCACTGTAAGCAACTAAGAAGTCCAACAACCAAGTTGCAACATCCAAAATATAAACATTTACTTTGCTGCATACCGTCGTTCATTTTCGTCCTTTGATGTGATTTTATGTTTTACAACTCGAAACCAACGTTGAAAGCGGAAGGCCTAAAAGTTGATTACCTTCACTCGGAAAGTCAGGAATGGTTGTTAGGTACAAATATATTGCCGCAAATCCCCAAATAAGCCCCCACGTCCGAATAAGCCCCAACTCGAACAAGGGTCCACCAAAAATGCGTTTTTGCAAATAAGCCCCATGGGGAATTATTCGAAGGCCTTATGAATTTGTTCTGGCCTATATGATGTATTTTCAACTAATTAAAACATTGAAAAAGCTAGTGCAAACTGGTTTTACTATAAATTCAACCAATAATCAGCCATTGGCTGTTGGTGGCGGTTAAGTGGTCTTTTCGTTTTTTTTTACAATTAATCAATAATTAGGTTTATACATTCAAATCTTGTATTGAATTGGTTTTAATTTCATAGACAAATCAAAGTGAAGCAATGGACTTTGTGTTTCCCCTTCCAAGAAAGAAAAGTATGCAAGAAAAGAAGAGCAGCAGTGTTCCAGTCTGTTTGCGAAGCAAGCCTTTCGCTTGGAGTGAAATCGGAAATAAAGATGTTCTTGGGCAAGGTGCGTTTGGAACAGTATTGTCTTGTACATATCAAGGAACATGTGTGGTAGTCAAGAAGCTATTAGATCAAAATCAAAACAGTATCAAGTTATTCATCAAAGAGGCTTCATTTTTACATGGAATAAAGTCCGAGTATGTTGCTAAATTTATTGGTTTCTGCGAGGAACCGCTCGCAATAATGCTGGAGTATACTTCACGTTTGTTCCATTTGGGTCCTCAAAACAAGTTAGCTCACTTAAAGACTTGCTGAATGTTATGGACGAGATGGGGGATTTTCATAATTTTGAGAATGTTCCTATACACGTTGCGTCTGAGGTAATAAAGGCAGTCGAATACTTACATTCCTCTGGGATAGCACACAGAGATCTTAAAACACTTAACGTACTTGTATCTAATTCCCACTATATGCAAACCAAAGATCCAAGAATTGTGAAGCAAATGTTACAATCAGATTCTGTTAGATGTAAATTAGTTGACTTTGGTGAAAGCAGGTCAAACAAATTCAGACAAAAGGCATACTCCATACACGCACAAACCAAATAGGGCGTGGAACTCTGCTATTTATGGCACCAGAGCTGGTTTTAGGAAAGATAACTTCGGCAAGTCAGGATGACTTATATCTAGCCGACGTCTGGAGTTTGGGAATGATTCTGTTTTGCACCATGAATCCTGATCTAGCCTATCCTTACCAAGAAGAATTCACATCTGCTAGTTGTACTGTGGATGATTTTATCAAACAGCGTATGGCACTGAAAGTATTACCTAAATGCAGCAAAACATACTTCGACAAAAGACAAGACGTTTGGAAAGTTATTGTTAATTTGGCTGACTGTTGTTTGAAATTCGAGCCCTACCGAAGGCTGCTGACAACAGAGTTGCTGAGAATGGTTAACCAACATTTGGTTCAATCTGCTAGGTCACAGAGAAAGAATTATAAGGAAGAGGGATTTCTGCGAATAAGTGAACCAGTCCAGTCTTCAGCCAGCGGGTTATGTGAAGGCAGTTCCCTTTCATGTGACAGCGATGACGATCGAGTGATCTGTACAAAAGCTGAGATTGTTCTGCTCGATAGCTGCTCATCCACAGAAAATGAAAGTAGCAGAAAAGAAATAACTGAAGAAAATGTGAACTCGGATGAACTGATGTCTGATGTATCGTCGAAGGCCAACATGAATTCAGATGACAATATTATACATGGTCCCACATTATCGAAGGTTCCTTTAGCGCCAAGAGATGCTGCTGAAAAGTACATGCATTTTCCGGTGTTCGAGAGCGGCAGAAACACGCTATATTCTGCAGAAGAAGCTGCAAAAATACTTCTTAACCCTCGGATCAATCCAAAGCTGATATGCGAAGCAGTCCCCCCAAGAGTGCAAAGATATTACTCCTTCATTATTAATATGAATGCTCTGGGAAACCAAAGAGACATTACTGCAGATGACAATGGATCTTATAAGAGTGGGCAAGGGCGACCAAGCTTTGTGTATTGTAAGAGCTACGAAGAAGATATCACTTTCTCAATGATAGTAACAACTGAAAACAGAGACATTCAGTTAGGGGAACAGAAATTCATTCTAACAAAATACAACAGCGTTTGCAGCTCATCTACAAATTTCCACCGATGCATTCTTCGTCTAAAACAACACAATGCATCAAGATATTATCAATATGCACTCGTGCAATACTTTTTTGATGAAGATGAGCATGAATTCTCTGTCTCGTCTCATGGAAACTCGAAAAAGGCCACTCCATACAAGCAAACTGCAACTAGTATTCGAGATGGTCTAAAGGAAGTCTTGGAAAGAAGAAAACCAGCAGAGGCCATCAATATTGTAAGGCGTAAGGAAGGTGGCCATATAGCAACGGGAAGCTCTGCTCAGTGGCCCCGAAACTACAAACAGGCAGAAAACTTCAAGAATGGAAGTCTTAAGCACGAGAAGGAAGCCAGCTGCACATTTTTAGATACGAAAGACAGTCTTGCAGATATAATAGAGCGCTGCAAAAGGACAATGAACAATCCCGGCCGAGCTTTCATATGGCGAGTTGAGTGTGCTCCAGAACCAATGTGCCTCATAGGAACAGAGAATAGTTTCCGTGACGTTGAACGGTTTTGCTGCAATGCACCTCAAGGGTTGAATTCAGTTTTAACAATAGATCCAACTTTTCACCTTGGTGACTTTTCTTTCACGCCAACAACATTTCGCAACCTTGCTGTTACCGACGTAGCTACTGGTGAAAACAAATATCAGATGGGACCTTCTCTACCGCACTTCTGCAAGCGATTCAGCACCTATCATTACTTCACAACCTCACTTGTTGGTATTCGACCAAGCCTTAGTGAGCTGAAAAGCTTTGGAACAGATGGGGAAAACGCTCTTCTTTCCGCATGTGAAAAAACATGGCCATATGCTGATTCTCAGCGCTGCTTTTTGCACAGCAAAAGGAATGTAAAGAGTTATCTTACATCTTACCTCCCCCCTGCTGTCGCAGACACTTTCATTGATCAAATCTATGGATTAAAAGTTGGAAGCCATCAGAAGGAGGGCCTGTGCGATATTCGTGAAAAGGATACCTTTGAAGCGGTTCTCAAGTCATTGGAAGACCAGTGGGATGCCCTTGAAAAGCCATACAGAGGAGAAAAATGCCCTAAACCCATGTTCCACTCATGATTTTAATCTAATATAGCATCATACATGAGAGACTCTATGTTAAAATGCGTGAGAGAACGCAATGGTATAAGCGGTATCTTCACCACAATTGCCAGCGAAAGCATCAATGCCGCCATAAAAAGAAAAGTTGACTACAAAGCATCATCCGTTGGTGATTTTCTTATGAAGATGCAGCAATTATACGAGGACCAAGAAGAAGCTGTACGAGGAGCATTCACAGGCCAGGGCGACTTCAAGATGTCTCCAGGATTCGAAAAATTTCAATTGGGTGAAAAATACTTCTATATGAGAAAGGAGAGCAAAGAAAAACACGAAAAACAGTTTTACATAGCAGACTACAGAGACGCATCCGCTGCAAGTGTCCCGAAGGGTAAGATTCTCAAACAATTTCTTTTCTTATTTTCAGGATGTATAGCATCTTTGATATCTATCCAGGTCAGACAAGATACAAATGAAATCTTTCAAAACCCATTTTTGAATAATTTTTATAATTGTATATCCATCCTCTCGACCTGGACTTGCCAGAGATGTTTTGCATTTCATATTTAATAAAATAAAAAATTTTGCTGTTTTTGCTTGATCTCAAATCGAAATGCACGTATTGCGTACTTTAGTCACGAAATGAATAATGTTTTCTGGGAGCTAAAAGGTTTCTCGTGATTCTCCTATTCTCTTTTCACATTACCTGATGCAGGTCTTTTATTCCCTCAAAAAATCATATCAAATGCTCTCACAAAATGACAGTAAAATGGAAGAATATCCATTTTAACTAACCATTTAAATCTTGTTTGTATTATGGATCACGTTCTTCAATGCATACTTACGAGAAGATCCCCTCAAATTCCGGTTCATTTTTCTTCAGTTCGATTTCATGGAAGCGAGGAAGCACACATACCAGTACTCAATGTTAAGCACTCGTTTCACTTATTGCAAAAGGCAGCTCAGATCATCCACAAAGGCCTCATCATCCCTTCATTCAAGAGAGGATCCTTCCACGTGATGGGATCCGCACCAGATGTTGCGCCACATTTTGTTAAGAGGATTAAGGATGGTGAGTACAAATGTGACCCACATGATCCCCGAAATGGGTGTCTGGCCTTCAAGAAAGACAAAATATGTTCGCACACCGTTGCTGCATCAAAGCATACTGGAGATTTCGAAATATTTCTTCAGAAGTGGGGAGGACAATCTGAAAAAAATATTACAGCAGTGGCAATGCATGGGATTGCAAGGGGTGCCGGTAAAAAGTTTGGACAGCGACGAAAGAAGAAGGCAGTTGAAGCTGAAATTGTGACGGAAGCAGAAGAAATATTCCTAGAGCCGAGTCATTTGAAGATGAAAATTGTTAAACTAGATGGGGTCCATGTTGCCTTTCGGGCTGAGAAGAAGGAATTCAACTTGGATTTTTTAGAAAACCATCCAAGAGTCGTCATATGCGCCGGGTGTCGTACAAAATTTCCTCGTGGAAGTCAGGAAAACCCTTTTCCACCTCCCGATAATTTGCTTGTATCTCATTTGGAGCAAGGAGCAAAACGTTTGTCGAATGGAGTGCTGCAAGTGTTCGGGAAAAGTCCCTGAGTTATTACCATCCAAACATGCAGTGTGTCAGAAAGGGTAATCATGGGGGCAATACTGCTTTTACAGGAGCAGATATTAATTGCCATTCCATAACAGAGCTAACAGATGCACACAAGGCCTTACTTAGGCGCAATTTCAACATAGACTTATAAGAATGTCTTGATTGTATCAAAGACTGGATCTTGGTTGAGACGTTGAGACATTTATATTTTTTATAGAAGTGACTGTTTTTGCATTTCATTAACCAGTTTTGTAATTACCTCACAATAGGGTAAGTTTTTTCAAGATCAAGTTTCACAAGGTTGGCATACGAATTAGCATTAAACAAATCGGCTGCGTCGGGCATTACATACAAAACATTTTTATAAAGCGAAACAATCCCCGATAAATCGACAATTTACGATTTTATTGAAACCAGGCTTGAATGCGAGGTTTTAAAACGTTTCTTCAGTTAAAGAATTTTCTTTACTTTAATATTCTTTCAATTTCGACGTTTCTAGGTTGGTTCAATAAATTTGGTAAATACCAATTATAAGCAGGAATTGCTTTTATGCAGTCGCTAAAAGGCACTCAGGTTTTCCAGCAGGGCCGTCACAAGCTCTCCAAAGAAAGAAGGGTGCCCTACGTGAATTTTCTGACAAAATGGGTGTGGCTGGTTGGGGTAAATTTAGTTTTGCTGACTTGGCTCTTAATTTACTGTCGAAACACCCCTATTTTTATTCCCCTCTAAATGTAAAAGCGTTACAAATTCATACCATGACACAGAAGTTCTGTTAAAGCAATGTGAAAAGCCTAATAAGCGTTTAAAGAATAGCCTTCATATGTAGCCAAATCTCCGTCATTTTTATGTTCTGTTAAATTACCGCATTTAGCTTTGTTACCTAATATTAGCTAGTTATGTGGACTTAAAGATTGAATGTTATGTTAGTATTGATACTGAAAAATTGCATCTTGAAATCTTGAATTTCAGATCGCACAATATCTCAAATTAGGGTGTTTGGAAATCGAATCTTGAAATCTGGATCTAGAATTAGGGTGTTTGGAAATCGAATCTTGAAATCTGGATCTAGAATTAGGGTGTTTGGAACTCGAATCTTGAATTCTGGATCTTGAATTAGGGTGTTTGGAAATAGAATCTTGAAATCTGGATCTAGAATTAGGGTCTGAACTTGAATCTTGAATTCCGGATCTTGGATCTTTTTTCGTGAATCTTGAATCTTGAATCTTGAATTAGGGAGTCCCAAAGGTAAAATGGGCTATGGTAACAAGATAAATACTGCGTTTTCATGTTCTGTAAAAATTACTTGGTTTCCTTGAGGATTGTTTTGGGTAAGTATGTTTTTCATTGGTTCACAAAATTAGAATCATTGAAATATTATTTTTCTGCCTTTACAGACGAAAGTAAATTGCGATCCAGAAAGTGAGGAGCCAGATAAAAGACCTCGCTATGATGGGATCGAGCTTGAAGTTGGATGGAAAGTTGTCGGCACGGAAACAAAGCAGGTGCATTCAAAAATGCAGGTGCTAGTCAACTGGGAGGAAAGGACAATTGCTGATTCATTTAAGGATGTGAGTCAGTTTGCGAGTGACCTTGCTACTTCTCTTTAAAGTCGTGTAGCAAGGTGTATCAATGATGATATAGGAAATTCAATGCTCTTTGACATTGAAAGCGTCTTCACGCTTATGTCAGGAGAGAGGCTACCAAACAACAGGGTAAAAATCAAAGAAGGCGATTTGGAAGTTTTCGAAGCAGGAAGCTTTGCGAAGTTTTTTAAAGAAATTCGCAATTTGAAGCACATTGCAGAGTTGAATGACGAGGCTTTGATGACAGGCTGCATCAGAGTGTTTTTCGAAATTGGAAAGATGCCATCAAAGTCCTTGTTTGGACCAATGAAATGAAAGACAAGCTGCTGTCTTGCCTCATTGAAAAAGGCGAAAGCAATATCGTTAAAGCAGTAGCTTCAGATCTGGACACAATTTTGATGAAACTTTCAGTAGCACCTCAAAAAGCAAGTAAAGTGAATCTGCAGATATTGTTCGAGTTTAAGTTTTCAAATCACCCAGCCTTTGTTGCTTTCATTGATGAAGCCAAAATTACATCACTGTTTTCACAAATGAGGTCCTGTATAGCAAAGCAGGACCAGTAGCCATGACTGCCTATGACATTGCTTTGTCGATGGGTGGCTCAGAAGCAATCGTCGAGAGTTCTTACAGTGTGATGGATACCCAACGACAAGTCCGTCAGCAACACTCTACCTTAGAAGACAGAAGCATCCTTGACTGGGCCACTGGTAATGTTTTAAATTCAGCTCACATCGTGTCAAAAGCTACAAAGACTTATGTTGATGGAATGCCGTCACTTAAATTTCCTCGCCATCGTGTTGGAGTGCTAAAGCAAAAAACAGAGACATCGTGCAAGGCAAGCCAAGTATTAAAGCGCATGAAGTCTGAAAAAGGACGTTATTCCTTCCTTTCATGATATATTATATTATACTTGGTTAAAACTGTTCTTCATTTCATCACTAATCACTCATCATATTTTGTTTCTGATGTTAGATCTTTTGGATTTCGTGTGTCATACTAAAAAATTATAGTTAGAAGATTTCATACCGTTTTAAGATAAAACTTTCCAGCAACAGAAGCCAAAATATAAAAGAAAAAGTAAAATAAGCGTGTGTGTTTTCAAATGAAAATCTAACTTTAAAGACTGTATGCAATCATCAAAGTATTATTATTTAATTGCGTAGATACTTTTTATGTAATATTCTTTTAAATTGTTTTAACAATGCAATCAATGGGTTAAGCACACAACACACTAAACTTTATCTTTTTTTTCTCTTTTTTGCACGTAATCAGTCGGACAATTTGAGAAAAAATGACTGCTCCATACTAAAATGTAAGCAAAAATAGTAATTCTACGCCATTCCAGACGTTTCAATTTCAAATTTTTCCTGGGGGAGCATGCCCTCGGACCCCCCTAGGTTGGCGCGCCTCCGGCGCGTCCGGGTGGCGGAGCCACCCGGTGCACACTCCCTGGTGCACAGTTATTGACAACCATTTCACTGTCCGGTGCACAGAAACTGTACTTTCCATACTGGGAAAGCACACAGTCGCAACTGGCACTCAGTGTGGCAAAAAATTGTTGACCATTGACATGACAAGGCCCTGGCCCACTGCAGCCTCGCTGTCAAAATACTAGCCTCGGCTAGACATGACTATCTGTGAAACCTGTAAACCTGGATTGTTGGATTGGAATCTGGAATCTTGAAATCTGGAATGCAGAATAATGCGGAATGCAAAGTCTGAAATCCAGAAATTGAAATCTGGAATTACCATTAAAATATTGTTATCCAAAGCAAAATGCTATGAGCGAATAAGCCAAAAAATGCTGAAGTTTGATCTGAGTGTGATCGTTATATTTCGCTGAAAGAAGTCATTGAGAATCAACTTCAAAAACAACAACTTTAGTCTGAATCTGAACTATAATAGAAATTAACATAATATTTTAGTAACAGGTTTTCAGAATATGCAAGGGGGAGAAAACTGACCAGAATCGCGAAGGTGAACGACCGGGGGTAGGGGGTAGAGCTCTTCGCCAACTGCTCCCAGTCGTTTATAGTGTGTAATCAAGATAAAAACCGGACCAGCGTAGTTTCGGAGACCGAAAAGAGGCTGAAATCCTCTGCCTCCTACCCCCCGCTTCCACCTCTGCATCTCTGGCCCTTCCCTCTCTCTTGCAAATATGCCAAAGTACCAAACAAAAGTTACATAAGTGAAAAAAACCGCCGAAGCCAAATAAAATGAAAAAGAAAAATATATTTAGGGTTGTTATATTTGAAAACTCTTAGCCTCTATTCCAGAAGGAATCAGACTCATCGCTGTTATTTCCGTTACAGCCAATTTTTTCATCATCATCATGATGATCATCATTGAAATTAAATAATTCGGAATCATCGTCGCTTTCAAGTGTTTCAATGCCGTTGAGCAAGCTTTCGTCATCTTCCATGTCGTCTTGCATCTAAAAATCGCAGAGAAACTGATTAATCATTTTTCTTATAAGGCAGGCGATATATTGTTGTGATACGGGCATCCCTCCCTGTTAAGACAATATATGACTAATTGTTTTTCTAACATTAAAATGCGTCAATGCCTCTGTTTATTGCTGATTTCGAATTACGTATGAGGAAACCAAGATTGAACTCTGAATCCAGAAAAGGTTCCTGTTTTGTACTGAAGAATTTAGACTTACGTATATGAAATGACTAACTTTTTCTTTTACTACTTTATTACTATTGGTCAATCTTAATGAATGATCCGTATTCCTATTGGTTAGTTTTTATGCATTTTAATTAGTTTTCCCTTTTATGGTTATTTAGGTGTAACTTTGTTCACGTGTTTTGTAGGCTTTATAATCGTTGTATTCTTAATGTTTAGTTAGATTTTGAGATTTTAGGATTTTAGGTTAAGTTTAGTGACCGCGTCACTTGGAATCGTACGCCGCGCGTACTGTTGTTTCAGAGCCGAACTGCTCTTGTGTTTTTCAGGACCGAACTGTCCTTGTGTGTTTTCAGAGCCGAACTGCTCTTGTTTGATTAAGTAAGTTTTATAAGTTTAAAGTTTAGTTAAGTTACAGTAATAGTTATCAAGATTTGTGTGTTCAATTTGTATCATTATCAAAGTCTGGATTTCTCTGCCTCCGCCTGCCAGCGCAAGAAAAGAAAGACAAGATAAAAGTGCGTAAGTTTTTCCTTGCATATTTGTTTCTTATAATCAAGAACCCACTTGTAAAACCCCCCTTGCAGAAAAGTGGTTTTACATTGGTGGCCAGTGTGGGTCACTCTGGAATAATTTGTCATTCGTTAAAGATTTTTCGTTGAATTTATACGTTATTGAGATAGTAGACATTTAAGTTACTTCAAGATTCTCGCTTTTCGTGATCCAGTCGTATCATAGACTAAGTAAACTATACGTCATCATCGATCTGTTAATCCAAGCATTCAATTTGCGTAATTCGTCTTTGTTGATAACATATTGGATATTAGACTTGCAATACGATATCTTGCTGAATTTGAACGATTGTCTTCGAAGTTTTTCTGGCTATATATAAACTTTTGTTTCTTGTATTAAACGCTACGTTGAAATTAAATCGCAATGGAAGCTCAGGTTACTCAAATAAGGGATCAGCTGGCTGCTGTTCAAGCTGCCATTGAAAGTAATGCCACTCAAAGTAACAATCTTTTTCAATTACGTCAGTTTAACGGCCTCCCCAATGAGGATATCAATGAATGGTTGTCTCGTTTTGAAGCCCTAGCAAAGTTTAACAATTGGTCAAATGCGAAAAGGCTAAATGCTGTTTCACTTTCTTTGGGCGGTGCCGCAAAAGCGTGGTGTGACGCACAAACAGCCGAGACTGTAAATGATTTAACCACCCTCATTAATGCTTTGAAGAATAGATTCGGTACTCAAACCCTTGAATTTCTTTTTCGTCAAGAACTTTTTGCTAGAAAACAAGGTGTCAATGAGCCTCTCTCGATTTATACCGAAGATATTCTGAGAAAAGGTCAACGAATCGGCCTTTCTGATAAAGATATCATGAACATTTTCATAAGTGGTCTTTCTGACGAAATCAAAAATCATGTCATTCTAAACCAACCGGAAACGTTTGCTGAAGCCGAAAATTTAGCACGCCTCAGGGATGCAGTTTCAAAATCAGGCAAAGTTTCTAATCAAAACACAGCAATTCAAAATTCTGTCCAGGAACAGCGAATTAAAGAGCTTGAAAGTCAAGTTAATCTCCTTGTTTCTCTCGCTGCCCAGAAAACAACATCCAACAGTGTTTCTCAGCCAGTCCAAGCTATAGCTGCTAGTAATTTTGATTCTGAAATATCAAAAAATCCATTTTTGCTTCCGTCGGCACCTGAAAGGCCAGCAACAAATCCATTCAAAGCCGAGACTAATTCGCATGATAATTGTTTAAAAGCTGTTGACGTCATTTCTCTAATGAATGCCAGTTTTCAAAATAATCAGGCCCAAAACAGGCAAAACAGACAAGGAAGTGCCCGCGGACGCAACCTCCGAACAAGGGATGGTCGTCCTATTTGTAATAGATGCCAGGGAATTGGTCACGTGGCACGTAATTGCGCAACGCCACAACCACAATCAAATATGTTTAGCCCCCAACCACCTCGATTTCAGTATCAGCCTCGTTTCAATCAGCAGCAACAATGTCGACCACAGCCTCGTTATCAACAGCAGCCTCAGTTTCAACCACAGCAGTTTCAGCAACAGCCTCAGTTTCAAAACACACAACAGCAGAATTTAAACGAAATGGGGTCTTCACAGTGGGGAAACTGAAGACCCAAAATGATGGTGAGAGTTTCGTTGCCCCTGCAATTATGAACGCTAAAACTGAACATTTCAATCAGGATAAAATACAAACAATGATTCCAAAACGTGAAAATGAAAAACAATGTGTATCAAAAGGTTTTAATTCTACTGATTTATCGTCTCGATCCTTGAATCCTGAAAGTTTGTCTTTTAAACCGAACAACGCAGTGTCAAAAACAGTCAAAAATACCCCCGAGATTTCTGAAACGCCAAACTCTGATCAACATTGCCAAACAATTCCGTGTATTGACTCAAGCAGTATAAAAGAACCACCTTCGAATGTTTTGATTTGGGGAACAGTTTTGAAACAGCCAACAAAATTATTAGTAGACACTGGTGCCGCAGTTACTGTTGTTAGCGATAAATATTACAACGAAGTTTTGCGTCCTTGCTTTGCCCTCCAGAAAAAGTTTCACTTGAAAATGTTAAAACGGCAAACGGAGCCATAATACCTGTTACCGGTTCGTTATCTTTTCCTGTTTCGATTGGAAGCGAAGAGTACTTATGCAACGCTGCAATAGTCCCAGATTTAACGTATAATGTTGTTCTTGGTAGAGACTTTTGCATAAAGCAAGCGCCGTTATTGATGTTCGTAAGAAGATAGTAACATTTTCGGACAAAAACACTGTTTTCTTTGCAAGCGGTGAAACACCTCCGCTAGTTTCAGATGTTAGAATCTCAAATACACAGGTGATAGATGCACATAGTGAAGCAGTCATTCCAGCTTACCTCACGAGTTTTCCTGCAACGCCTGTTATAGGTCTAATTGAAGCTACGCCTAAGCTTTCTGATCAATATCGTCTGCTCGCCGCAGCTTCTGTTTCTTCACCTGATACTGATGGCCACGTGTCATTTCGCTTGCTTAATCCGACAGATAGCCCTGTTATTTTACATAAAGGAACATCTATAGGACAGTTCGTTGAAACGGATAACGATGACGTAATCATGCCACTGGACTCAGGTTCTTCTAGATCTATTGACAAGACTTCAGCGTCCAGTTCTACTGGCCTAGACAATTTACTCTCTGCCTTCAAGTCTCTGCCAAGCCCAGCTCTGTCTGCTGCCCAGAATCATCAACTGAATGACCTCCTTAAGAGCTACGAGGATATTTTCGCCTCTTCCAATCTCGACTTGGGTCACACGACGGTAATTCAACATGAAATAGACACGGGTGACGCTAGGCCCATTAAGCAGCCACCGTACAGAGTATCACAAGCGCAACGTGCTGAAATCGAGCAACACATATCAAATATGCTAGAGCAGAACGTAATTCGTGTTTCCAGTAGCCCTTGGAGTTCTCCTGTTGTTTTAGTCAAAAAGAAGGACGGGACAACTAGATTCTGCGTTGATTACAGGAAATTAAATGCGGTCACGCGTAAGGATAGTTATCCACTGCCAAGAATTGATGACGCCCTAGACTCTCTTGCTGGATCTAAGTATTTTACAACGCTTGATTTGCAATCTGGTTACCACCAGGTCGCCATGCACCCCGATTCAAAGGATAGAACTGCTTTCATTTCGCACGCAGGACTTTATGAATATAACGTTATGAGTTTCGGACTAACAAACGCCCCTCCCAGTTTTCAAAGACTAATGTCACGTGTTCTGCATGGCCTCGATTGGAAAATATGTTTGATTTATATCGATGACATAATTGTATTTTCTTCAACATTTGATGAACATCTGTCCCGCCTTAGCCTCGTTTTCGATCGCCTAAGAGACGCAAATTTGAAATTGAAGCCGTCAAAATGTCATTTCGCACAGTCATCTGTAAACTTTCTTGGCTTTGTTGTTTCGTCTGATGGAGTTCTGCCTGACCCAGATAAACTAGAAGCCGTTAAATCTTTTCCGGTTCCAAAATCTGTAAAAGAAATTCGTAGCTTTCTAGGACTTTGCAATTATTACCGCCGTTTCGTCGATGGTTTTGCAAAGATAGCATCACCGCTAAACCAACTCACGCGAAAAGACACAAGCTTTATTTGGAGTCCAGACTGCGAGTCTGCTTTTACTGAACTAAAACGTCGTTTGTGTTCGCCACCCATTTTGGCATATCCAGATTTTAGCCAGCCGTTTCACCTGTACACCGACGCAAGTCAGTTTGCTCTAGGCTACATCTTAGGCCAAAATATCGACGGTAAAGAAACTGTCATTGCTTATGGTGGTCGTGAATTAAACAAAGCAGAAACGCATTATAGTACAACAGAACGCGAAGCTCTTGCTGTAGTAGATGGTATCAAGCGCTATCAACCATATTTATCAGGTGCTAAATTTTATGTCCACACCGATCACAGTAGTCTCTCGTGGCTCATGCGAATTAAGGACCCTACTGGTCGACTTGCACGTTGGGCTTTACAACTGCAGCAATACGATTTCGACATAATTCATCGCTCCGGCTCAGCTAACGCAAACGCCGACGCGCTTTCTCGTCGTCTCTATCCTGTTGATGCACTTTCGTCTGCTGACATTACTGAAATTTCACTACCTGTGACAGTTTTAGATAAGCCGTGTCCTCCGACTCAAACGCTTTACACGCAGCAGCGACAAGACAGTAATCTGTACGATATTATTCGCTATCTCGAAACCACGCAATTGCCTTCAGACAACTCAAAAGCTCGCGCTCTGCTACTGTCTATTGATTCGTATTATCTTGATGACCATGGAATTCTTTGTTATCTATGGACCCCTGGTGGTCGACGTGTTAAATCGCTATGTAGTCAGGTTGTTATTCCAGCTTCTCTTCGCTACGAAATCCTTGTCGCATGTCATGACGATGTCACTGCTGGTCATCTCGGTGTCTCTAAGACATATGAAAAAATTCGCTCTCGCTATTATTGGCACGGGATGTATAAGGACATTGAGCATTGGTGCAAGTCATGCATTGATTGCTCCATGAAAAAGGTTCCACGAGGTCAACGAGAAGCGCCGCTTTTGCCTATTCCGGTTGATGGTGCGTTCGATCGTGTTGCAATGGACATTCTTGGTCCGTTTCCAGTTACTCATGATGGTAATCGCTACATCATCGTCTTCTCGGATTACTATACTCGTTGGCCTGAAGCTTTCGCTATTCCTTCGACCGAAGCTACTCGTATCGCTAAGTTGATTGTCGACGAAATTGTCTCTCGCTACGGTGCACCTCGCACACTTCTGTCAGATCGAGGATCCAACTTTCTCTCTGCCATCGTCAAGGAAGTCTGCTCCATCATCAACACTCGTCGACTTCACACGACTTCGTATCATCCACAAACCGACGGTCTTGTCGAGCGTTTTAATGCGACGTTAGCAGAAGGTCTCTCGATGTATGTGAGCACTAATCAAAAGGATTGGGACAGACAACTTGCTTTAATTTTATTCGCTTACCGTGTGTCACCAAATGCAACGACTGGAGAGTCTCCGTTTTATCTTCTCTACGGCCGAGAGCCACGTCTACCGATCGACGCAACGTTATTAATCCCAGATTCGAATTTGTCCTCGTCAGTCGCCGAACATCGTGCCAGAATCGTGCGCAACTTAGAAGAAGCTCAGCAAATCATCTCGTCGAACACTCAGCTCGCACAACAGCGTATGAAAGCGCAGTACGATAAAACGTCCGCTCCTGTTCCATACGACGTCGGTTCGAAAGTCTGGGTCTATACGCCAAAAGTTCGAAAGGGTCTTTCTAAGAAGCTTTCGCACAACTATCATGGTCCTTATCGGATTGTAGCGAAATTGTCTCCCGTACACTTCAAACTTCGCACTCTCGACAATCGTCCGGTCTCCGTTCCGGTCCACGCAAATCGCATGAAACCGTACTACGATCCAGCTGCTCGTCCAATTGAACCTCCACCGGAAAACATCGCTTCGCCAGATCTCGCCGACTCCGATTTACCATCCGACAGCTTCGTTTCTTCGGAACAGTCGTCTCGTCCGTCAGCGTCTTCAACAGATGCTACTACCTCGTCATCGACTTCGAATGCAGAACCAACAATAACTCGTCCGGAAGATGTTCATCGTCCTGAAGAGATTCGTCCTGTTTAATCTTGTAGCCAAGCCAGGAGGCTTGTTTCTAAAGGGGGGAGTGATATTGTGATACGGGCATCCCTCCCTGTTAAGACAATATATGACTAATTGTTTTTCTAACATTAAAATGCGTCAATGCCTCTGTTTATTGCTGATTTCGAATTACGTATGAGGAAACCAAGATTGAACTCTGAATCCAGAAAAGGTTCCTGTTTTGTACTGAAGAATTTAGACTTACGTATATGAAATGACTAACTTTTTCTTTTACTACTTTATTACTATTGGTCAATCTTAATGAATGATCCGTATTCCTATTGGTTAGTTTTGTGCATTTTAATTAGTTTTCCTTTTATGGTTATTTAGGTGTAACTTTGTTCACGTGTTTTGTAGGCTTTATAATCGTTGTATTCTTAATGTTTAGTTAGATTTTGAGATTTTAGGATTTTAGGTTAAGTTTAGTGACCGCGTCACTTGAATCGTACGCTGCGCGTACTGTTGTTTCAGAGCCGAACTGCTCTTGTGTTTTTCAGGACCGAACTGTCCTTGTGTGTTTTCAGAGCCGAACTGCTCTTGTTTGATTAAGTAAGTTTTATAAGTTTAAAGTTTAGTTAAGTTACAGTAATAGTTATCAAGATTTGTGTGTTCAATTTGTATCATTATCAAAGTCTGGATTTCTCTGCCTCCGCCTGCCAGCGCAAGAAAAGAAAGACAAGATAAAAGTGCGTAAGTTTTTCCTTGCATATTTGTTTCTTATAATCAAGAACCCACTTGTAAAACCCCCTTGCAGAAAAGTGGTTTTACAATATCATTACTACTGAAACGCAATACGAAAGGGCTCTATAGTACTCATAAGCTTAGGAAATCCATAGTTCCAACAAACAAATACACTCTTTTCTTTTTATAAGAATATTGTTGATAAGAAAATTCAGGCTCAAAATCATCTTATTTTTAAGAATGTTGTAAGAATATTGCTCAGCCTCAGCTCCCATATTTGTGTCGCATTTTGTCAGCAGATCCCTTTTTTGTAATGTTAGAACGAAACTTCAAGATTGATTAACAACATTCTTATTGTTATAATAGCTTAAATTTTTCTTTCGCTCAAGCATTTTCTCGTAATGAGATGTAATGACGATTTTTCTTTTAACTGTGTTCCCCTGAAACCATATCAGGTTTGAAAAAATAAGAATACTTTAAGAATATATTCAGGCTCAAAATGAACATTTCTTAAGAAAATTGAGGCTGGACAAAATTTATAGTATTCTTATAAAAAAAAGAGTGTAGAGCGTAAAACTCCATACTAAGAAATTCACAGTAAAACATAAAGTAAAACATTCACTGAAAAAATATAGATGTCTGAGTAACAAAGGAATTAAGAATAGATTTAGAACACTTCAGGCAAAAAAGGCAAAAACTTAAGAACAGCTAACCTGCGTTGCAGAGACCTTCCTTCAAATCATTATTCGAAGGAAGGTCTGCAACGCAGGCCAAAGAACAGCCAGCCTCGATCAAAATTTCCTGGCTCCTATGATAAAACAGAGTGTATATCAACAGACGGAGCCCATTAGTAGTATAAATACATACCATAAATTTGGCATACATGCTTGCATTATTGGCATTATGGCTTTCATTCATTGCAGCTAGATCATTCACTTCAGTACTGATGGCTTCGTTCTCCATCTTAGCTACACGAGATTTAAGGCTTGCTCGCAAACGACGTATTCTTGCTCTTTCCTTCTTTTCTTCAGCTTTCTGTTTAAGAGCTGCTTTACGCTCCTCAGCACGTCTCATTTTGTTTTCAATATTTTCCTGAGCTGTCGAAGAAATCTCTTGTTCTTTCGTTGCAATGTTTTGCTTGACATGTTGTTGCTTTCTCTGAGCTGTTATCTTCTTTTCATCAGCTTTTAGCTTCAGATTTGCTTTACGCTCCTCGGCACGTCTCATTTTGTTTTCAATATTTTCCTGAGCTGTCGAAGAAATCTCTTGTTCTTTCGTTGCAATGTTTTCCTTGACATTTTGTTGCTTTCTCTGAGCTATTACCTTCTTTTCATCAGCTTTTAGCTTCAGATTTGCTTTACGCTCCTCAGCACGTCTCATTTTGTTTTCAATATTTTCCTGAGTTGCTGAAGACACATGTCTATCTCTTGCTGCAATATTTTGCTTTACGTTATGTTGCCTTCTTTGGGCTAGTTCATTTTTCTCTTCTTTTTTCAATCTCACCGCTTCTTTGCGTAGTTCTGCCTTCTGCATTTTATTTGCAGTCGCAGCTGAGGTTTTTCTTGATTGGCTAATTAAATTTTCTTTCGCCCTCAGTCGCTTTCTTTCAGCTTCTTTGAGCTTGTTTTCCTTTTTGTCCATCAAAAGCTGCCTCCTTACTTCTGCTTGTTCCTGCTTTTCCTTACATCTCTTATTTATTTCTTTTTGTTTCTCTGCATCAAGCCTTTCTAACATCTCTTTACTCAAAATCTTAGGCTTTGTTGCTGTCTTTCGAACATGTGTCAAGCTGGAGCTCTTTCCACCATCCAAGTTATCCCCAACCTTTCAAAGAAAAAAACATGGGAGTTGGACTTTGTTTCAAAGCAAAAATTCTTAGGAATTCAATTCCGGTACGTAGTTCTGGTGAAGTATTGTTTTTACCTGCAACAAATTACAAGTTAGGTTAAATTAGGTTAAGGACATTCAAGAGCCATCTAGACCTGGCGGCAAAAAATAATAACTCGTTCGGGTAGCTCAAAAGCCTGGTCTAAAGTGCGTCACTGGCTATCGCTGAGTGTCATAGCTACTGAAACGTCAAGATTACTCTCTCACACCGCTTTCTCGCTTGTATAAAAACGATGTGGAAATCAAGAGTGGAAGATACACTTAGCAAGCAAAGCAAGCTGTAGTTTGGATGGTGAAATGTAACAAATATAAATTTTAGATTTTTCTAGCAAGATCTTTTTATTGACTTGCGAAAGTTGTGAATTTGTTAGCTAACCTTGCGAGATTAACGTTCTTTTCAATCTCTGGCAATTTCCTAAGACGCATTGGTTTGAGGATAGCATTGTTCATTATACCCGTCGGTATATAACGCCCATTCAAGTCAACTGCAAAAGATATTGATTTAATATTTCCAGTTTCCTTTACTGCATCCTTAGCATCCGTCGATCCATCCGATTTCGCGCCAATTTGAGGCAACGGCTTCTTCCCGCGTTGAAAAGCTAGCTTTCCATTTAGCAGGTCGGAATCAGGTAAGAATCTGTCTCTTAAAATACTCATTCTAGAGCTTGTCTCGATCTCACTGCACTGGCTCACTGTTGCTGCCGAACAAACGTTGCTACGAACCGCCTTTGGAACATCGTAAGTGCTGCTACAAACGGGCGCAATTTTATTACCAAAGCAGCAGCAAAAAAGTCTGCGAGAGGCTCTGTTTCTTTGGACCGGCACCTCTTGATTTGAAGATATAGGTTCAACTCTATTTTTCTTTGACATGAAAGTCCCCATGTTTAAGTAAATTTGCTATTAACTTGCTTCACTCAGAAATATTTCGTTCTGAAATTTTCACGCAAGCCGCAGCTAATAAATCCAGATTGATTATGACGTCACATTATAAAGTAACCTCTGGTTACTGGTTCCTATTCATCGTTATGTCATAATTACAATAATTTATTATTCGTAGCTTTATAACTTGATAATGAAATTATAAAAATTTCTACTACGTAAGCTTTGAATCTGCTATCTCGAAAGCTATAAGTACTCTTCAATTTTTAAGTTATAAGTAGCCACTCTTAAATGTTTTCTCGTGTCTCGTTGCTAGAGCTTTGTTAATTGTGCACTGTTCTAAATTTCAAATGAAAGATTCATCACCGACGTGCCCTGTGGTCCTATTTGGATCGAAAGCTCCTCAGCTCCTCGGTCCTCGAAAAAGTTCTAGTCTTGGGGTCCTGGTTTTAAGTCAGCAAAATGGCAGGGTCCCTTCTTTGAACATGGTGGTTGTGTGCCGTTGACGATCTGTGTTATGGTGGGTGACAAATAACCAAGAAAATTGGAAAACTATGACAGGATTTTTCGATGAACGAAGCATTTTGGGCAGGACTTTCCCTCGTGCGTAGACCAGTCTTGGGCCCGAAAAATCAACTGAAAAAATCTATGCCAATCTCGCGTTCTCTTTAGGCCCATTATATTCGGCCTACTGCTCCTGCCCACCATTTTTAGGCCTAAGTAACTGTCAATATCAAATTTCAATATCTGTTTTTGTGAAGCAGCAAAACAAAACAATGGCAAGTAAAGGCGAGAGTATCGAAGTTGCTGCTTCCGATGCTCAAACTGAACAAGGACAAGATGTCAGCGATGGAATGCAAAGAAACAGTCCAGAATTTGAAATTATGATGTTGTTATGGGGTCAGAAAGCTAAAAATGTTTACGATAAATTGCCAAAGAACATGAATTTCTCCAAGCTCCCTGGAAACTTTTGGAATGATGCTACTGAGGGAATGGCAAAGACATACACAGAATGGGTCTCATCTGCCATAAACAGAAGACTAAAGCAGTTACAGAAAGAAATCAGCCAACATAAGTTTAAAGAATTAAATAAGAGATTTTGCGCACTTAAAAAACTATGCAAATTTAAACAGTGGGCATAGGGCAGCCTTAGAATTATGGAAAAGCCTCTGAAGCCAATTGCCAAGTGCAGGGCCGACGAAAATCAGCATAACCCGGACCAGGGACCATTAGACACAGGACCTATAGTAATATAATCACGGTACATTCCACAGAGATTCTTGTAATTTTCGTAAGATGTATTTTTAGAAAATTATGAAATATTAAAATCATTGACAAAATGATAAAGAATATTCATTTCAAAGTCATGCCCAACCCTAAGCAAGGGGTGAACTTTGTCCTTTGTAGTGTAATAATGCCCTGCTGTAGTATTGTAGTGCCCTGCTATACAGTCTACAATACGTAATGCTCTAATGTCTACAATCCCCCTCAGTCAACAATGCGTATATGCTGAAATGGCTACAGTTTGGTGCGTGTATATCTGTAGTCCACAGTCCTTTTTGTGCTACAATAGTGTGGGCTTCTGTTCAGTATTTCATTCTGAGGATATAGAAAACGTTTTGATGAAAACTACATTTTGCAGCAATTTGCAAAAGGTGTCTCTTGATTCCACAACATCAAGAGCTATCAGAGGAAGAGTTTTGGGGCAACCTGACTCAAAGGGGGCGCGTAATCTAAAGGAGCCGCTTTATCCCAAGGTGTGCTTATTCGAGAAAATGCGGTATTTGTCCATAAATCTTTCAAAGGAGCCATACAAGGTTATACGAGAAAGTTGTATGATGGGTAACGATTCCATTCATTCTCCATTTTGAAAGGAGAATCTCAAAAATCTTCCGCTGCAATTTGATCTGTTTTCAAAGGTTCTGTTTGTTTGTGCGGAAAAACCTAAATCTCCCAAAGTTGTTTTGAGCAAAAAATTTTCCGCCATAACAAAACTTTTTCCGCTAGGACGAAGACAAAAAATTGTATAAAACATTATAAATAACATTGTTTTCCAACACAAAATGATGCGGTGTGTTAAAAAAACGCTTTTTAGCGTAGGAAGAACTTTCGAGGGCCGTATTTAAAAGGGCAGCGACCGACCTTTCGTCACTTTACTGACCTGGTTGCGCTATCTGGAAGAGACAAGCAATTTACGGTAAGTAACTGAGCTTTATTTTGTGACCTGGGGCATTCAGGTATCGAGTCATTATTGAGTCTTTCAAACTTTCTTTTTTTACAATTTGCCTCTATTTTTATTTTCAAAGGTCGAGCACAACAAACCAGTGTTGAGCACAGATTACCTTGACTATCTTGGTCAATCAAAATGAAGACGGTTTTGCTTTTGGCCCTTGTTCTTGGACTGGCTTTCTCCGTTTTTGGTAAGACCCTTTTCCAGTTACTAAGCAAAATATACCATTTTCTCGCCAAGCTGCTTATGATCTTGCAATTAAATAACCGTCAAAGAAAAAGATAGACTTTCTAGCTCTAGCAAATAATGACTACTTGATTGCCAAATAGATAAATTCGACATAAAACTTCACGAAGAAGTCAAGAAAAGAAGAACAAATATTCCAAAACTGCTACAGCTCAGCTAAGTATTTTCATAACTGAATTAAAGTTAAATATTTTTATCTTGTCTTTCAGTTTAAGAATGTCAGGTGATAAACCTGAATTGGCGATCAGCCAATCTGAGATCGGCGCAATTTCTAACTGCGTCACAGAAAATAACTCGGCAACTTTGATAGAAAGCGAGTCGAATATCACTGATTTTATGAAAGATCTCAGTCAGAATATGGCTTCAACCAATGCACTGTTGACTGAATTAATTTCTTTACAAAAAGAGTCAGGTTCTCATAAGCCTTCAGTTGCAGAGAACTAACTTCACAGTGCAGTGCAGCCAAGCTCCGCAATTCGCTCGCCTGCCCCTTTTACAGCCGGGGACAGTCCTGCTCACTTAGCACAACCAATACCACGTCATGCTGAAGACGACGCAGTGAGCCTGTTTTGCGAGCAAGACATTGACAATGATGTCAATGTCCTTATGGATCTGGAAGGTCACCACGAGCAAGAGACAACTTCCGATCCGAGTCCAATGTCCACTGAGGACGAATTTTTGGACTCCGTTGAAGCCACGGTCAACCCTGGAACGCAGCAGGTCTCCCCTATTCTGGACCACCTTACAAAAATAATCAACGCAAAATGCCAGGCTGATATTGATGCCTCACAGCGGAAGCAGTTGATTGAAAAGTATAACACACCCGCTAATTGCGTTGACCTATATCGCCCAAGGATTAACCCACCTATCTGGAGTTCCCAGAAGCCGGAATCGAAATCGGGCGATCGAGCTCTATCAGCATTACAAGACGCCCTTGTCACGGCTTCAAGTACCATTGCCCTATCAGCCGCAGACTTGCTTGAAGCACGTAAACAGCAATCTCAGATTGATTACCAGGCAATAATGGCCCGTCAAATTTACGTCATTCTCTTTTTAGGGTATGTTTGCCAAGAAATTTCATTTCGCCGCAAAGAGGCATTACGGCACACCCTCAGCCCTGAATACAAAGCGGCCTGTAACCGCTCTGCCAAGCCCTCGAAATTCTTGTTTGGTGACGACTTGGCAAAAACGATGCAGGAGGCCAAAGCTGCCAACCGCTACATACAGCCCTGCGTCCCCATGGCCTGACGTGGCCCCAGCCCGCGACCGTGGTATAATAGAGCCACTGGAAACTACAGCCAGCCAAATATTTCTTTTTTAGGGCTGAAGGGGAGGTCACCTTATCCCCCCCGAAGAAATCAGAATGCCGTACAGTCTCCTGCCAAGCGGAAGTTCACAAAGAATTGGAAAATGTGAACTGCCAGGTATCAAAATTTCCTAAATTTGTAAAAGAACTTATGCAATCATATCTTGAGTTAGCGGCTGCATCATTCAGGTCCGGCAAATTTCTTCTCATCTCTCGTCATGGGAACGTATCACCTCAGACCCCTACATACTGCAGATCATTGAAGGAGATCAATTAGAATTTTATCAAATCCCACCCGAGCAACGAACGTACCCTAAAAATATTATATCCACTGATCATTCCCCCCCCCCTTGTTAAAGAGGAAATCGAAAATTTCATGGCCAAAAAGGTCCTTATACATTCGGCACACGAAACACCTGAATTTTTTTCTCCGATTTTCTCTGTGCCGAAACCAGATAATAAAATACGTCTCATATTAAACTTAAAATGTTAAACACTTACGTAACATATCATCATTTTAAAATGGAGACCATTGAACGTGTTTTACAAATGGTCACTCCACATTGCTGGATGGCATCTCTTAATCTTAAAGATGCTTACTATATTGTTAAAACTATAGCGTAAAAATCCATCCAGATGATCAACGTTATTTTAAATTTATATTTAATGATCAATTATACCAATACACTGCCTTAGTAGGTCGCATACCGCGGGCCAAACTTCAGTGATGGTGGCCTCAGCGCAGTGACGTCATCATTGACGTCATCAGGTCGCGCTATAGTGCGACGGTTTAATCTAGTACAGTAGAAAACAGCCACACGATCTCGATTGTCTTCAACAATCTAAAAGGAATAAACTGCTATCGCATTGATTAAAACTTATAATAGCATACTTTTATAAAACTATTGGCTGATATAGTTATAAATAATGTTCACAAAAAGCACTTAGTAAATATGTGAAACAATTTAGAAGGTGAAACATATAAAAAGACTGTTATTTGGAACGCGTTTCATCCGTTCATGCGGAATCTTCAGCCTAAGTAAATACATTTTATTTCGCTAACAAATACATCGAAATTTTATTACAATTTGACGTCACATAAGTTACAAGGTATTGTTATTGATGAAGAAAGTTTTGTAGCTATGTTACGCAAGAGAAGCCTCCTTTTGAAGATTCAGATGTCTCGGTTTACTTCTGGGTGAAATTTTCTAATAAAATGTTGTTCGGTTTCTTCGCGAAAGGTCCTATCGTCACGTTTTAGAGAAAAGAATGGTATGATTTTAAAAGGCGTGTCCTTTCCTACAGCACAATGTGCTATGTGGCGGCTGACATATAGGTGTCGTAAGAGTGGGTCGAATATTTGCTGTTTATGAACCCGTACTCTGGCACGTAAATTAGATGTTTCTCCTATGTATTCCTTATCGCATCCACTACATTTCATCAAGTAGATGGTATCATTGACTGAGCAATTCATTTGATTTTTTACTTTCGTTTTTACTAACGTTTTTACTTAAGTAAAAGCTCAAATTAATTGCTCAGTCAATGATATAATAACAACTATAGAATATCATATGTGTATATGTCTATCAATTTGTTGTTTTCTCCATAATCATGTGGCTCATCAGCTGATCACCCAGGCGGACATTTCTGGGCTTTGAGATCAGTATATCCTACGCCACCCAACAGCAAAAGAAGCTGTTGCCATTTTTTGTATATGTGGAGCTCACAACAGAGTACTGGAATGCTGAGATTGCAACCAAGTTGACTTGTGGTGTTTGTTTGTACGTGTATACATTTTTCTTGAAAATTTTAGCTCCTAAAAACAGCCCCGACGGTGACAATTAGAAAGATTTCGACAGGGATTGCCTGCGAGCCGTTCTTTATGCAACTGATTTTGCTGCTGGCTGAAAGATTTTGTCAAACCATGTTTATTTTCCAACAGAATAGACCTATGTGAAACATCTATAAATTTTCAGAGTCTATTCTCGGCGTTTTTCTCGAAAATTTTGCCTCCTAAAATGAGTTCCCCCGACGGTGACACAAATTTTTCGACTACGATCGTGCGCGGGCCATTCTTTGTGTATAACTGATTTTGCTGCCAGGCAAAAGATTTTATCAAACCAAATGGATTTTCCAAGAGAATAGAGCCATGTGCAACATCTGTAAATTTTCTGAGTCTTTTCTCCGTGTTTTTCTCAAAAATGTTTACTCCTGAAAACAGCCCCCGACGGTGAAATTTAGAAATTTGTCGACAGGGATTGCATGGGAACCGTTCTTTGTGAAACTGATTTGCTGCTAGGTAAAAGATTTCATCAAACCAAGTTGATTTTTCAAGAGAATAGACCTATGTGCAATATCTATAAATTTTCATTTGTTGTGAAGTAAATTTCTGTAGAGACTTTTCTTGTTGTTTTTCATGAAAATTTTTCTCCTGAAAACATCTCGCGTACGTTTAAGCATCACCGTCGGAGGCTGCTTTTAGGAGCAAAAAATTTCCAGAAAAACAAAGGGAAAAAACTCAGAAAATTTACAAATGTTGCACATGGGTCTGTTCTGAAGAAAAATCAATTTGGTTGCAAGATCAGTTGCACAACAAATGACCTGCATAGGCCCCGAACGCAAACTGAACTTCAACAGAACACAAACTAATCACAAACTAAACGCAAACTAAACCTATTGTGATTAAACTTATTTATGAAAATGAGACCATGATAAATTAATAAAATATAAAAATCAAGCAACTTTGAAGCTTGCTTGCCATCAACTACCAAACCAAACTACCATGCAAACTCTAAGTGCGGGAAAACGTGTGCACTTACTTTGGTTACGTGATAGCTTAAAAACTAAACAATAAGTTAGAACAATAGGCTTCCAGACCAGTGTTTTTTTCTATTGACTATGAAATAATTACCTGATCCTCACTAATCATTACTGATCCTTAGCTAATCATTACCTGATCCTCACTAATCATTACTGATCCTTACTGATCCTAACCTAATCCTTACTGATCCTTACTGATCCTGGACTGATCCTTACTGATCCTTAACTAATCATTACTGATCCTTAACTAATCATTACCTGATCCACACTAATCATTACTGATCCTTAACTAATCATTACCTGATCCTCACTAATCATTACTGATCCTTACTGATCCTTAACTAATCATTACCTGATCCTCACTAATCATTACTGATCCTTACTGATCCTAACCTAATCCTTACTGATCCTTACTGATCCTTACCGGTCCTAACCTAATCATTACTGATCCTGGGCTGATCCTTACCTGATCCTCACTAATCCTTTCTGATCCTGGGCTGATCCTTACTTATCCTTTTCTAATCCTTACTGATCCTTAACTAATCATTACCTGATCATTACTGATCATTACTGATCCTTAACTAATCATTACCTGATCCTCACTAATCATTACCTGATCCTCACTAATCATTACTGATCCTTAACTAATCATTACCTGATCCTCAATAATCATTATTGATCCTTACTGATCCTTAACTAATCATTACCTGATCCTCACTAATCATTACTGATCCTTACTGATCCTAACCTAATCCTTACTGATCCTTACTGATCCTAACCTAATCATTACTGATCCTGGGCTGATCCTTACCTGATCCTCACTAATCCTTACTGATCCTTAACTAATCATTACCTGATCCTTAGCTAATCATTACTGATCCTTAACTAATCATTACCTGATCATTACTGATCATCACTGATCCTTAACTAATCTTTACCTGATCATTACTGATCATTACTTGATCCTTAGCTAATCATTGCTGATCCTGAGCTAATCCTTGCTGGTCATTACTGATCCTCGCTGATCCTTAGCTAATCCTTACTGATCCTAACCTAATCCTTACTGCTCCTAACTTAATCCTTACTGATCCTTACTGATCCTTAGCTGATCATAACTGATACTTAACTAATCATTACCTGATCCTCACTAATCCTTTCCGATCCCTAGCTAATCCTTACTGATCCTAACCTAATCCTTACCGATCCTCACTTATCATTACTGATCCTTAACTAATCCTTACTGATCCTTAACTAATCATTACCTGATCCTTACTGATCCTTACTGATCCTTAACTAATCATTACCTGATCCTTAACTAATCTTCCTAATACTTTACTAACTAATTATAACCAATCTCCTAATGCTTTATCATTGATTTCTTCTTTTATTTCTTCTATGAATGATGTTGCTACAGTCCTATCATGATATTTCATTAAACCATCAGCAAGTTCTTCAATAAAAATCATTAACATAGCCATTCTTCCCCAATTTCCTTCTTTATCCATAATTGAAAAAAGTTCACAAAAGAGGCCTTTAGCTTCTAGCTTGGATAAGACTTGATGTTGTTCTACTCGAGACTTTAGTGAGCTTTTAGAGCTAGCTCTTGCATATGTTAGAAGATCTCGCATCCAATAATACTATGCACTGCTGATTGGGATTGATTGTCTCTCGAAAGATATAACTCCTAAATTGCGACATTCATAGTTCCTCTCCAAAGAATATGCAACTAGATTTTTCTAGTTAATTCGCGCTCCTTCTTCATAGCGTTGAATTTCAGGAACGCTGTTGAAATCATCTTTGCATCTATCGAGTGGTATGGCGAGACTGTTGCTTCTTCTCGATTTATATAGCTATACTATGGAGATTCTCTGTTAAATCAGGGACTTCCCTATTCTGGAAACTTCTCGAAACTTCTGGAAACTTCTCGAAACTTCTGGAACATTGCGAGTGACTTTCTTTTTCTCGATCATAGAGATTTGCAGGATACATTCGAACGTCACGTTCGAATTATTACAACATCATGATGAAATCCATAGCAAACCGGTTTAAACCGGTTTTGAGTATAAACCAATCATATTGCAGGATTTCTGGTTTCTAGAATCTTCTGGAACATTCTGGAAACTTCTGGAAAGTTCCAACCAATCAGACTGCAGGATTCTTAGGGACGTTCCCTTTTTCTGGAACATTCTGGAAACTTCTGGAAAGTTCTAGCCACTTCTGGAAATTTCTAGTCAATTAGATTGTAGGATTCTTAGGGACGTTCCCTTTTTCTGGAACATTCTGGAAACTTCTAGATTGTAAAGGTTGTTATATCGGAAACGAGGCTAGCGGTTTCAGACAAGTGTGCTATATTGTAAGAACTCTTGAGGTTGGAGAAACCATATTAAAACCCGTCGCACTATAACGCGACCTGATGACGTCACTGATGATGATGATGCCACTGATGACGTCACTGATGACGTCACTGATGACGTCACTGCGCCAGTATGCCCCCCTCATACTACTTGCCTTCCCTACTGGTTTGTCGTCCTGCCCTCGCCAATTTACGAAACTCTTAAAGCCTCCACTTGCAACATTGAGGGCACAAGCCCACATCATTGCTAGCTACATAGACGATATTTATTTGCAAAGTGCAACATATGACGGGTGCGCTCGCACTATACTTGCCACTTTTTAACTTTTTGACCAGCTCGGATTTGTCATCCACCCAGAAAAGCCTGATTTCTACCCAAAGCATCAGCTCACCTTTTTAGGCTTTCTTATTGACTCTGCGTTAATGCAGATTCGCTTAAAACCCCAACGGGAAGAAAAATTAAAACTGTCCTGCAGTCCACTCGCGCTCACGCACAATGCCAAGATACAGCTTGTGCAGTGGGACATATCGTCTCTAGTCTTCCAGCTGTCCCCTTTGGTGGCATATACTATCGGTGGCAAGAGAGGGACAAAATACTTGCTTTGAAACGAGCGCGAGGTAATTTTGAAGCATACATGTCTCTAAGCGAAGAAGCCATTCCGGAACTTGATTGGTGGCTCACCAATTTTGCAGGCAGCTTTGCCCCAATATTTCAACTTCCGTTTGATATAACATTATACTCTGATGCCTCCCTGCTGGGCTGGGGTGCAGCTCTGGAAAATTTCTCAACAGGAGGTAAATGGACAAACTCAGAAGCATCATTACACATTAATGCTCTTAACAGCATATTTTGCGCTTAAAGCTTTCCACTCTGTCCTTGTTTGGAAACATATAAAACTGATGTTGGATAGCACTACAGCAGTTGCTGTTATAAATCACATGGGCACCAATCACAGTGATGCATGCAACCGTATTGCTATAAAAATCTGGAACTTCTGTCAAGAGCACAATATGTGGCTCACCGCCTGTCACATTCCCCGCAAATCAAATATAATTTCCGATCTGGAATCTCGGGGGCTTGCTAAGCAAGACGCAGAATGGATGATAAACTCCGATATTTTAACAAGCGCACTATTACAATTAAATTTCAAACCCGAAATTGATCTATTTGATACCAGATTAAACACATAATTTCCCAGGTACTGCTCGCTGCGCCCTGACCCTGATGCCTGTGCCATTGATGCCTTTACGTTGCATTGGCACAGTTTAAAATTTTATTCTTTCCCGCCATTTAGTTGCATCTTACAAGTACTACGCAAATCACGAGCTGAACAAGCGACAGGGATTGTTGTTGTTCAAGATTGGCCAACACAACCCTGGTACCCTCTGTTGTTACAATTACTTGCCGTACCTCCAATACACATCAAGCCCCACCCATTAGCTCTGTCCTTAGCAACAATGCCAGATGCAATACATCGCCTTCACTGTTATCTACCGCTACTTGTTTGCCTGCTGTCGGGCAAGAGCTCTCAGCGCAAGGTTTAACCGAGCCTTCAATAGAAATAATAATGGCTTCATGGAGAGATTCTACCAAGAAGCAATATCAAACCCATCTTAAACGTTGGTTCGCTTTCTGCCAAGAAAAGCTATGTGATCCGGTCCGACCTTCAATTAGCTCTGCACTAGAATTTCTAACCACGCAATATAAAGCTGGTCTATCTTACAGCTCACTCAATACAGCTCGCTCTGCGCTTTCGTCTCTAATTGTATTACCACATACAGATATAACCTTTGGTGAGCTCCCAGTTGTTCGCAGATTCATGCGTGGAGTTTTTCAGCTTAGACCTGCTCTGCCAAGATACAACTCGATCTGATCCGTAAAGAAAGTTTTTGATTACCTGCTTAGATCACCACGCATTGCAGAACTTGATCTGAAAAATCTCACCCTTAGATTGACATTCCTGTTATGCCTCTTGAGCGCACAGCGCTGTCAGACTATTCACTCCTTGCGAGTCGATCAAATGACTTTAATGGACACTTCGTTAACTTTTTTAATTACTGAGAAGTTGAAACATACACGCCCTGGAAAACACCAACAACCTATTACGTTTAATCATTACTCAACTGAGCCATGCATATGCCCGCATTGCTACCTACATGAATATTTGAATCGCACTAAACAATTGCGTAGCGGCTGTACTCAATTGCTGGTTAGCTTCACCCGTTCTCATGCTGCAGTATCAACGGATACTATTTCTCGATGGTGTCGAAATGTACTTTCAAGAGTTGGAATAGATATAGACAAATATACTAGCCATAGTACACGTGCTTCGTCAACCTCGCTTCTAATAACCATGGGGGATATTCAGTGCCGTGGGGGCATACCATGAGTTGTGTGGGGAGGCATCTCTGAGTATCGTTGGGGTTGGGGAATTCAGTACCGTGGGGCATACCATGATCCGTGTTGGGGCATACCTTGGAGTACCGTGGGGGATATTCAGCACCGTGGCGCGAATCATCTTTAAAGTCATTAAAACGCATTTCTGAAATCACGGATGACAGACGGGAGCAGATTATTAGCAAAAAGCTCTTGGTTCTCCACTGTTGAAAAGCCTGAATTCTGTTTCCTATCGGAATTAGCATGAGACACAGCGACTTTTTACTCAAACAACTCCAATGATTCCCCTTTACCCCCAAAACAATGTTGGTAGTAAAGCAAGATAACATTTTCTCGAAACAAAATTGTAACGGGGGAGAAGGGGGAATCCATAAATAATAGCAAAACTATGAAAGCCGTTCAAATATATTTTAGGGGAAAGTACCATGGCGAGCCATAGACAAGGAAAAGAAACCTACCCGTCTGATTCTAGAGCATCAAGTCAGTTGCGAAGACACCAGGCACAATCACTTCCATATCTGAGCAAAGAGACTCTATCAAGGTCAGTAAGCGTACATTTTGCATCGAACCCAAGCAGAAGACAGAACGAAAGCAGGACATTCGTATCATCGATCGAGCCAGTTCATTTGAAACGATCTCTGAACAACATCACAGAAAACTCTTACCAAATGGAGCCCAAAATCATGTTTCCGACAGTACAAATACGAGACATTGCTAGAAGCATGCTAGAGCATTTCCTAGAAGGAGCAGAATACAATGAAACAACCTGCAAGCAACTATCCATGGATATTTGCAATGAGATACAAACGCAAGTAAAACGACTCAATGTGCCAAGGTTTAAATTCGTATGCTACGTACATATTGGCCAACTTATGGGCCAAGATATCATAATAGCAAGTAGATGCTTATGGGACACGAATGTCGATAATTCCGCATCAGTAAATTATAAGAATAAACATTTATTTGCAACAGCTTCTGTGTTTGGGTTTTATTACGAATAGGATCCATTGTTATCTTTGTAGATGTTTTTATCGGTTCTTATTATTCAACCATATATGTACAAGAGAAAAGGTTGCTTGGTTTCTTAGTAAAAGGACCTCACCTCACCTCGTTAACATTTACACGAATTTCGTGTAAACAAACGTATCTTGTTAATAGCTAGATAGATGGATAGATGGATGGATAGATGGATGGATGGAAAGATTGATATATAGATTTATAGATCGTGGCACCTTCAACGCCACACCACCGCAAGTCTTTTGGGAGTTCCATGGTCTTATATCCTTCTATTCTATACAAATCGTACAACGACATATTGAACCAATCATAAAAAAAGTCAACCAGTGGATTCAAGAAAGGCCACGACCTAAAACTGGCCGTTGCTTTCACGGATAGAAACGTATTCAAGTGGCAGAGTTAAAGATTGCAACAAAGAAAACTTCCCTCTGAAATCGCTAAATATCGTAAACTATACACAAACTTACTGGGCGATATGAATGTTATTTGTCCGAAATTCAAAACATTTTGTAATCTGCTAATATTTGCTCCACATATCCGAAACTGTCCACAAAATCATCATCAGTCAGTCCGTATTTACTGTATTGATGGACATACGCTTTTGCTGCAAACATGTTCCAAGCCTTTTCTATAACACTGTTCAATGGCCTAACGAAACTTTGACTATTGCTTATCAGAGTTGCTGACTTCTCGTAATTATTGAACGGCCTCTGTTGATTCCAAATTGACAACCTGCTGTTTTCAGGAACCCAACTTGCGTATCTGCATGAAGTACAGAAAAGTACAAAGAAGATATGATATGTACACTTCATACTTTAGGAAGGTCTAGTTTTCACTACTGTACCTTAATAAAGCGTT
Organism: Chrysaora quinquecirrha; assembly: GCA_014526335.1. Classification (NCBI taxonomy): domain Eukaryota; kingdom Metazoa; phylum Cnidaria; class Scyphozoa; order Semaeostomeae; family Pelagiidae; genus Chrysaora; species Chrysaora quinquecirrha. The sequence goes on from JACTAT010000219.1 coordinate 92,574, forward strand.
TTACACTTTTTTGTACAGCCAGAGAAATTTGATCGATAGTCTTACTAAGGCTTGATAGACATAATAAAGCCATGACTGGATAAGCATACACGTATGTTTTTACAAGAAAACAAAAAGTTGATCCAGTACTGAAAGTTTCTTAAAATTTTCAGATTTTGAGGACTGAAAGTTTCTTAAGAGTTTCTTGAATATCCATAGAGGCAGCATAGTTATTCTATTTAAATGATGTTCCAAACCCATTTATCCCTCGTATTTGAATGCATACGGGTTTCCTGTTTGTCTGCTTGTGACAGAAATGCGTTATTGCAGCACGGGAAATAAAAGACAACAAATTTTCTGTCTGAGGTGAAAAGTTTCCTACGTAAAAATTTCCAGTACTGAAGTTTCTTAAATTTTTTGCGGATCGAGAGTCTGCGTTTCTTATAAAGAGTTTTCTTATAAAAAAACACGTGTACGCCGATACGCTTACTGAGGCGAAACGGCACTGCAGCACATCTTCAAACAAAGTTACATCTTTTAGCGATTCATAGCGTTTAGCGATTCATTTCATTAACTTGGAACTACACGCTTTTTTTATAAAGAACCACTTTATAAGGAACGTACATGTAGAAGGCCCGAAAGTTCAAAGAACTTATACTACTAAAGAGAAAATCATTAAGGAACTTTTCAATATTGAATACTTTTATTACGGCAAATAATCAAGAATTAGAAAGCCGGTTCCATTCAATTTTAGTCGAAAATCACATAATTTGTACGTTACGCACGTTCAAATGTTTCCTTGAGTAGTCTCGAGGTTTGCTTACATGCAAGTGTCTCTCTATAATTGTTCTGACACTGATTGTACAGTTAAAATTAAGGATCTATGAAGGAGCTTTTGGAACTACAATTGCCTCAAAAGAGGTCCTAAAATAAGGAACTTTAAGAGCTAGGCCTTGAGGTAGGTTCCTTATAAATAAAAAAGCGTGTAGTTGCTAGAGCGCTCATGTTCACCAGTCTGCGATAGATTAGTTCCAAAAAGTTGCCAATCAGCATTTGCAACTAGATGGCTTCAGCACCCCATAACATTATTGTAATACAGTATCTGGTCGGTCTTTAAATCAGACATCTCAAAGTGCTCTACACACTCCCAGAACGATTATGTGCATCTTTTTCGGCTAAAGCGATTCTTCACACGTGACTATCCAGAAAGACTCGATGACTTCAGAGAATTTTTAATGGTCCGAATTTTTTAAAAATTTTTCCGAGCTTTGAACCGACTACAAATCAAATTGTTAGGACTGACATTGCCGTTGACGTTGTAAGGTAAAATTTTTGAACCGACCGACAAAATATTGTGGGGTGTCACACGCCCCCACACCCCCCTAGTTTGCGCCCCTGGGCTTTAACGAACGTGAGGGTTAAGATAGAATTTAAAGATACAATTAACTTTGAGATGACAAGATAAAATGATTGTTTTAAGAGCAAAGTAGACGAATCTTAAGTTACTTATTCTTCCATATTTTTATTGGCAAATTCAGATATATTAGCATCCTTTAGGTCTTTTCCTCTTATAACAACACCATTTGCCACTGATTTGTTAAAATGCGATCTTGATGTTATATTTTTTGTTGCTGCTTTGGAAGTTGATGATGAAGGCACTCTCACTTCCCAGTCAATGCCTAAAATTAACAAAATATTAAGATTGCAAGAAACAGCGGAAACATTTTTGGACATACTTTAAAGGCTTTTTTCGTCTGACACTCCTCAGAGTACAAACATCAAAAACACACCGAAACAGGGTATAAATTCCGCCTTTATGAAGTATTTCGGTCTGTTTCTGACTTTTATACTCTGAGGAGTGTCAGACGAAAAAAGCTTTTAAGTATGTCCAAAAATGTTTATGACTAGTTTTCTATTCTAAGAAAGCCCTTAAATGACTTTGATCTTTTAATTTATGGAAGTCTTCTTAATTTACGTGATAAACTGTCCCTTAATAATCAAACCTCTAGTATTCCTTCGTTTTTGTTTTAATTTTTCACGATGTTGTAAAATTCTCTTGCTTTGCCTTTAATTAATTCAATATTTATTATTCCATTGTTCTTGATTAGTATAAATTAACCATGCCTGTAATTTGAATCTCACCTGATGATGCTAACTGTAAGTTAGCGAAACGTTGAAACAAGTATAAGTCGTTGTTCTTTTTCTTTAACTAATGGCCTAGCCATTTATTTATATTACTGAAACTGGACTTGACAATGATTTGATTTTGCCGATATGAAATAAAACTTTTCTGATTATGCTGCTCTGTCGCCGAAGAAATTGCTCTGTCTAATTTGTCTCAATATGCTTTTGGTCGCCGTATTAATACTACAATTTATCTTGAAACTTCGCTTCCCTAAAAGTCAATCTAAAAATGTTGCTGCTGTTTATCGCAATAGACAAGGTTTTTTCCGCAACAATCTAGCCAAGAGGGTAACCTTGGGTTTTTTCAATGAAATCTACCGAAGAAAGGTCGGAGAACACGAATCCAAGATGGGCCTTCGAAAATTTTCGCCGGAAGTACCCTTAATTAACGCTAAATTATGCCCAATTAAGTCAATTAAAAGTTGCACTTTTTGAAACCTTATTACTGCAATATGTAGATCTTGAAGCGCTGAGTGAAATTGTCTTTGGCTGTATTTCAATACAACCTACCAGTTTCGAGACAAACTCGTTTGAAATTATGATGACCATCACCATTATGATCAGTGCAGACCTGGATTCTATTTTTCAACTTGTATAACTTTATGAGTTGGGGTGCAATAGTCACAAAACCGCTAATTATGCGATAGATGTACGCTAAGACAGCAAAGTGACGATAATTGGGTGTGGTTGTGACATCATAAGGGGGTCGATTACATCAGAGGGGCAACTGACGTCATAATGGTACCTAAATGATGCCCAGTCATTCATGAGCCGAGTGGCGTTGTGAAGGACTACTAATGTTCGAGATTTGACTTTTTAATATTAAACCTGCTGGAAATGGCGAGAAGTCAAATTTGTTATACAGTATTCATATAATCGGGGTCCTATTGTTGATGCAGTGAGCCCCTTTCTTCGTTTTTCCAAACTTGCAGCGGGGCTTATTATGCTTATTTTGCTGTCATACATATACGTATCGCATTGTAAGCGGTTTTTTGACGATTCGACCCCTATTTGTGAAGTTACGCGAGTTGACAAAAGCCCATACTGAGCCTTAGGACAATGACGTCATCGTTATTTCAAACGAGTTTTTCGCGAAACTGGTAGGTTGAATTGAAATACAGTCAAAGACAATTTTGCTCAGCGTTTCCAGATGTACATATTACAGTAATTAGATTTCAAAAAGTGCGACTTTTTTAATTAAATTAATTAGATATAATTAGGCGTTAATTAAGGGTAGTTCCATCGAAAATTTTGAGGGCCCATCTTGGATTCGTGTTCTCCGACCATTTTTAGTGGATTTCAATTTAAAACCCTAGGTTACCCTTTTTGCTAGATTGTTGCGGAAAAAACCTGTCTACAATATTGAAATTTTGTACTGCTCAAAGAGGATTAGAATATTAAGACTTTGCAAATTGCTTCTGTAATTTAAAACGGGGTTTAAAATGAATGGATAAGCGTTAAAACCTGAAATGAAACTCTCTTAGAGAGACTATAAATACGTCATAAAGCGCAAAAGTACGTTATACCGTATATTCTCGATTTACCGCCCATTTAAAGACTTTATGAATACACAAACGTTCTGACAAAAAGAAAGTTTTGCAGCATCTTGCAAAAGGGGTCTCTTGATTGAACCTATAAAGAGCTTGTCTGAAACGTACCTGATGGGCACCTCACATCTGGAACAAAAAGGAAGCTCCCATTTTAAGGCTAATTCCACCTTCCACCTCCAATTTCGTAGGATAAAAGACTGCATTTTCAGCGGATTGCGTGAAGAAGTGTGTGAATGAAAACAATAGAAGAACAATAGGGCCTGTTGTTTTCCCCAAGGTTGTGTGGAGAAGCTCTTTTCCACGGACAAGAAAAATCCAGTTTTGAAAAACTCCAATACACGATTCCCCACTGTTCACCATATCAATTTTGAGGACTTGTGAAATCAAACAACAAGATTGCACAGCTGTCCATTATATGGCTATATAGAATTTCGAACATAAATGTAATTTAATTAGAGGAAATACGGTATTGCTACCTTCTTCAAGTGCAGCATCAGCAATCAACATCTGATGCAAATGTTTCATGAATGAAGACCACACAAAAGTTGTATAATCCATTGATCTCAGACTTATCTGTGGAATGTTCTTGACAGACAGCAGTTTGTATGCTGGATGGCAACAAAGTTCAGAAACAATATTTCCCAGAGAATTTTGTGCATTTGAGCTTGAAAATGCAGGTTGTACTACACTTGCTAGTTTGTGGCTGATTACTCTGTTCATAACGTGAAATGAAACATGTTTTAAGTTCAACAATTTGGTGCAAATTTTATCAAGGTGATCATTCTCTAAGATAATGATACCATCAGAGCTTTGATAGAGATGTGATAGTGTCAGAACTGTGTTGTAATTCTGTAATATGACTTCTCCTGTAGTCTAAGGCCATACTACTTGATTAATGACAAATGCATCTGCAAAGTTGTCATGAAATGAATGAGTCAGATATGTGCCCAATCCCGAACCAGTACCTCATGCTAAACTCATTGTAATTAAAAATCCACTGAACCAATCATATTGTTCTACTTCTTTCCTTGCTAAATCAATGATTTTATCCTTAACTTGGGAGCCATATCTTTCATACCCATGTGCCCAGTTGTTACCAGATCCTTGTTTCTTGAAACAGATGTTACTCTCTCTAAAACACCATTTCCCTAAGAGATAAAAGAACAAGAGTTAGGTAGATTTTATCTGATGGCGATCAGATCTGATTAATAGCCGGTTCCTTATAAAAAGAGTGTATGATCAGTGGAGTAGCTACAGGGAATATTGGGAGCTTTAACTCCTAAGCCAAGTTGTTTTGAAGGTGCTGTGCCATTGTGGTGCAATCCAGCTGACTCTTTGGGTCAGAAGCTCAGTGTGGCCAGTGTTCAAGGTCAGCCAGAGTAGCGTTGCAGCCAAGGTTGAGTTCTTTATTTGAAGGTGCTGTGGTGTCGTGGTGTAATCCAGCTGACTCGTGGTGTCAGAAGCTCAGTCAGTGTTGAGCTTTTTTTTTTTCAAATTCGACGCTATATCATATGATACATGGTCTACAACAACTACACTACAACATAACAAAAATACAATGTTAATTAGAAAAAGATACGTAAGTTACATGACAGTTGAGTGTTAATAAAATTAAGGTTCTAAAAGCTCTAGTTTACGCAAGTTTTTTTTTTTTTGCTCTAATTTGCTTGTAATCGTTTATCATATATAGTTGAAATGAATTCGCTTGTATCTTTTATCAAAGTTTCATTTTCGCATGTCATTAGATATATGAATTTTTGTTCATTTGTTGGGATCGATTTAAATTGGGGACATAGATTTTCAATCTTTTCAAGGAAAATCTTGCGTTCAAAGTTGTAATTTTACAGGATAACAAAAGTGTGTTTCATTTTCTACTTCATTGCTACAGTATTTGCAGAATCTTTGATCTCTTTCAATGGGGGTTTCAAGTGTCTCCCTTTTCAATTGCTAGGCAATGGTCGCTAAGTCTTAATTTTGAGAAGAATCTTCTACATTTTCGATTTTGGATTAAGTATAGATATGGCTCAAAGTAGGTTCGAGTCTTGTATGTCTTATAGGAAAGAGCTTTTGAGCAGCTGTCAATGTAAGATTTCCAGTATATGTGATATTGATGTTTTAGTACCTTTTTCGTGTTAGTTTTAGAGAGAGACGTTAGAGAGTCTATGGCTAAGCCGTTTTCTTTTACATCGTTAGTTATTTCATTAATATAAGAGTTTATTGTTTTACGAGAATTAACAGAGTTTTCATATTCAAGTGCTTGAAAAACAAGTGAATCTGGTTCACAATCGCCTTTAATATGTTTGACAAAATTATTAACTCTACAGTCAATTGCCACGTTTAGAGGGAATCGTCCCATTTCAGCACGGACCAAAGCATTTGTAGTGGATCTGTTAACACCAAGAATTCTTTTAAGGAATTGGGTGTGCACCTTTTCGATTTCCTGTTTATCCCAATCACTTTGTTTAAAGTTAAGGTAGGGTCCCCAAACTTCTGAGCCATAAAGGAGGATAGGTGAGATCATTGAGTCAAAGAGTTTTAAAGCAATTTTAACAGGAGATGTTTAATTTTAAATCTGCTATTTAGAGCCAAAAGAGCACGATTGGCTTTAGCGCTGAGTATGTTTAAAGTCTCCTTGAAATTACAAGCTGCGTTTAGGGTGATACCAAGATAGGTGAACTCAGTTACATTTTCGATTGGGGAATTGTTTATGTAAAAATTTCGTTTGTATTTGGTATTGTTTTTATAGAATGTCATACACTTGGATTTATCTGAATTGACTTTAAGTTTCCAGCGGTTACAATAGTCAGCTAAGCTATTCAAGCATTTCTGTAGCCCGTCATGAGAAGTTGAAAGGATGATTAAGTCGTCAGCATAGAATAGACAAGTTATAGGTTCATGACCAAGGTCAAGCGGTGTTGGATTGTCTTTATCTAGGATATCAACTAAGTCATTGATATACAAATTAAACAACGTTGGGCTTAATGGACATCCTTGCCGAACACCTTTGGAACATTTGAAGAATTTTGTGCATTTGTTGTTTAATTTAACTGCGCATTCAGTGTTTTTATAGATGCTTTGAACTGTTTTAGAAAATTTTGATCTATTCCACTTTTCTCTAGTTTTTGGAAAAGGCCGTTGTGCCATACATTATCAAAAGCTTTGCGGAAATCTATGAAAGCAGCATGAACTTTTGTTTTCTATTATCATGAACATGTTTATTTATTAAAGCTTTTAGAGTAAGAAGATGGTCAGAAGTGCGGCTTCCGCTCTGGAAGCCAATTTGTTCATATTTACAATTGAAGAGAGCCTAGTGTTTAATAGTAGGCAAAACAATTTAAGAAGGGCATTACCAACACAGATACCACGGTAGTTATCTGGGTTAGATTTGGATCCTTTTTGTAGACGGGAGTAATAAGTCCTTTACACCATGAATTGGGCACCTGACCCGAGGAGAGCATTAAGTTGAGAGTTATCTTGATTAGTGTAAATAAATCAATAGAGCAGTTTTTGATCATTTCGTTGCTTATTCCATCAAATCCTATAGCTTTTTTGTTTTCAGTTTTTTATGCATTCAGTAAGTTCTTTGTCATCAATCTCTTTACTAAGTATTGTAACATTGGGATTAGCTGCACGGAAATGTGTATTTTCCTGATTATCAGCATGGAAAAGCTCTTTATAGTAATTTTCCCAAATAGAACCGTTTTGTATTGCGTTGGGTTTTTTTGTAATGTTTTCATCGAAGTCTTTCCAAATATTCCAGAAGCTCTCTTCATATGGGTTTTGTTGCAATTCGGTTATTCTGTCATTCCAAAAATTTTTACGTTTAGTATGAAGAAGGGATTTGTATTCTTTTAATTTTTCTCTATATTTATTTCTTTTAAACAGACTGAAAGGATCGAGTTGTTTTGTTTGGAGAGTTTATTTAATTCGCTTTTTGAGAGTTTACATTGGGAGTCAAACCATTTCTTTTTGGGAGGTTGCTTGCTATTTTGTGATTGCTTCTTCGGGTTCTTAGGTTTTAGTGACATTTTAGCCACGTCGTGGAAAATGCTCGTTAATTCTGAACTTAAGTAATTAAGATCGTTAAGTTTTTGCTTATCGTTTAGGATGTTTGAAAGTCTGATTCTTATTTCGTCAGAGCTCAGTGCCCGGCGAAAGCTCTCTGAGGATTCCTTGTCCCATATGAAATTATTTTTTAAGGCTGTCCAGTTATACTTATTGTTATTTTCAACTATGAGCTTTTTGTTAGGTAGATGAGCAGTTATTTTACAGTGATCAGACAAGCAGGACTGCTCGCTTACGTAGAATAGGGATGTCTTGTCATAAAGTGATTGGGATACAACAGCATAATCAACAGTGCTAGCACCATTATTTGTAAGGCAGGTTAGATTCCCTATTGCATCACCGAATTTTCGACCATTTAATATTCTAAGATTCAGTGATCGACATAGATTGATTAGCTGGCGTCCATGATTGTTGGGATCACCTTGATCACAATTCGACCTTGGTAAGAAGTTACCAAGATTCAGAATGTCGGCTTCTGTATTGGATGAATGTTTAAAGTCTGGTAGATTATCAGGTACGCAGCTCGTACGAGCATTGAAGTCACCTATTATCATTAAGTCATCTGTGGAAGTAGAAAAATTTATAACATCGTCTAAAAGATCATCAAAGATGTCATTTGTAAAGTATTTAGAATCTGAGGGTGGTATATAGGTAGCGCAAATCCTGAGGTTTTGGTGGTAATTGTTAAAAACGTTTTTATCTATCTCTAGCCAAATATAATTGTTATGGACTTTCACAACTTTTATCTTATTTTGTAGATAGAGTTTGCAATATATTAAGATTCCTCCAGAACTTCTTCCAGATGCATTTTTATTTATCTTGTTCGGAGGAACCTCAATATAAAAAAAGTTAGGAACATCTTTGTTATGGGTACAGGACCAGGTTTCAGTAAAGATATTAATATCATTTCTAATACATTCAGCCTCAAGATCAGGAATCTTGCAGCCGAAAGTGCTGTCAAGACCATGAATGTTGAAATGACTTATTGTAAAATCCAACTGGGATCTTAATTTCATTTAGTTTCATGTGAAGTACCAAGCCAGCAGATGGAAGATATCTTAGCATTTGGAGGGGGGGTTAAGTATACTGTAGGGGCTTTAAAAGAAATTTCTTTAAATAAGGGAGAAAAAAAAAAAAAAGAAATAATATATATGATTAAGAATACGAAGAGTCAATTACCATACTGAGAACGATGAGCTGCGTCCATTTCCAAAAAAAAGAGATTTGATTTCTGTTATAAAAATCTTCAAACCTACTCGGTCAAGATGTTTTTCATCTGCCAGCATTCTTGGATTGATTTTGGCATGAAACAAAATTTCCATTTGATCATCCCATGGCCTTTCTTGGCAAAACTCTGCTATTATATCGTTGGCCAACATGACCTTTCTTTGTTGGTTATCACCTCTTGGTAGGATTGCGGACACAATGATATCTGCGTGGGGTGCTTTTGATTTGATTGTGGAGATTGCTACTGTGAGATGGTCTTTGAATTCTGTGGATGATTGTAAATATTCTATGTCATTGGTTCCAAGATGTACTAGGATTTTCTTTGCATTTGGAATGTGGATACTATTCATGATTTCAGGTATTTTCTGTAATGTTGGGCATCGGATTTTTGCAATGGCTGATGGGAATCTTTTTGGTGAGATATAGCGAATGTTTGAGTCGCCAATTAAAATATTTTGTTGTTCGAAGAGTCGTGCTTGTTGTCCTTGTTGTGATTGTTCAGGTTGGAGAGATGTTTGGGGCAAAGAGGCGGTTGAAGCTTGTTGACTTGGTTGGTTATTTTGTGTTACTTGCTGTTTTTGCAGTGTTTGGCTTTTTGGGTGCAGGTGATAGGATGGTCCAGTTGGTGGGTGATCAGGAGTCCAAGGTCGTGATGTGGCTGATGGAAAGCTGTTTTTGGCTACTGCCGAGTAGGATTGTCGTGGTATGGGTTGGGGTAGGGTTGCAAAGGTATTGTTATTTAGAGGGTTAGAATCATTCATTCTGTTGTTGAAGGATAGAGCTTCTTCTACATCTTTGGATATGTTAATTGTGACCTTCTTTTCTAAATTACTCATATCGTTTTGTAATTCTTTACGCAAGGAATCGATGTTTTCGTTTAATTTGTGTTGGATAATTGAGGAGTGGGTGGCAGCTTCTTGCGCAATTTCTTTAATTGAGTTTAATGATAAATCTAATTTCTTTTGGTTTTCTGTAATAACGTTAATTTTTTGGTTAAGTTCTGTGTATTTTTCTTCCAGACAGAAATATTTTAATTTACATTTTTAAGTTCTGCATCAATTGTGTCAATCTTTTTATAGACGGCACAATGTCTTGTAGCTGAATTTGAATATCTTTCATTGAGTTTTGCAATTTATTGAACATTTCGAGAGATTTCTGCTGCCAGTTGCTATTATCCAATTGATTTTTTCCATCCATTTCGTCGTCGTCGCTTGGGTATCTGATTGCGTCTTCCTTGTCTTGGCTTTCCTCAATAATGATCGGAAGCTCTATATCAGTTATCGAGGAGTTGATGCAAGTTGGTTCCCCTTTCAAATCTATTTCATCCAAATTTCCCAAGAGGTCTTTTGATATATCTGACTTGTTCTTTTCGTCCAATACAGATAAAATTTCGTGATAGTTTTCAACAAAGTTTAAGATATGGTTCTGACTGCCTTGAACTATTATTTTATGCTTTAATGGAAAAACTTGAATACTGATTTCTAATTTCGGCTGTTTGTCAGATTCAGTAAAGTACGAAAGATTTAAGTTATTCTCTTTTTCTTCAATTTTAAAATTTTTATTTTGAAAAATATTATAAATTCGTTTTGAACTTGTTTGATGTCAACATATCCAGGAAGAATTGTAGTAAGATTAGTTGCATATGACTTACTTTCATCTGACACTTTGTCGGAGTGGTACTCTATTATTATTTTGCCAACATGATCTTTTAGTAGCTTCTCTTTCAAAATTCTTTTTTCGTTTTTATCTGCATATTTTTTCCATACAAGCTTTAAGATAATTCCTTCGTCTATAATATCTACAATATTCTCCATCTGCTGACAGGTACTATTCTAGATTTATCTTTTTATCGACATTTTCACTTTTAACCAGAGCAAAAATTACACGTCCGTACCGTACAAACTAAGTAAAAAGTTTAAGGGGTGGGGTGCTTTTTTCTCGGATTGATGAATTAATTCCTTCAATAATCGCTATAAAATCTACGGAAACCGAGAGAGGCTTAATCTTGTGTTGAACAGTAACTACAAGCGCCAAAGACTTGTGTAATTAAGTTTTGAAAGTTGCCTGCTTGCTTGCCCCAATAGTACCAGGGGGTTACTTACATAGTACAGGACAACAGTAAAAAACGCTCTAGAGTTGATAGAAAGAGTATCTTAGCGAACAAGCATTTTTTTTGATGGAGAATGGCGGGAAATGGGTTAAACATTTGTGTAATTTTGTTTTGGAAACTGTCCACAACTCAGTAAATGATTTAAGGGGGTGGGGTGCTTATTTGTCGGATTGATAAATTAATTCCTTCAATAATCGCTATAAAGTCTGCGGAAACTGTTGATAGAAAAAGTTGATAGAAAGAGTATCTTATCGAACATATGACAAGAAAGTAATAATATAAATAAAAGAACATGCACAGTTGAAACGCTCGCAGTGCACTGAGGAAAATTTCAAGCGCGCTTGCGCTACCCTCTTTTGTGTTCCCTATCCCGTCATTCATTGTGAAGAGACCCTGCTTGTTCTTGATGTTGACCATATTTGAAAACTATACAATTTATTAATATACTAGGCTAAGATAAACCAAATGAACGTCCATGTTGCACAGTTGCACCGACTGTAAGCAAACATGACGGTTGCTTCTTGGCATCGAAAAACGGTTGCGGAAACTTTTCTTTGCAATATGAGTATACAAATTTCTATAAACCTGTCATGCTGTTAAGAACAGAATACATCTTGCAAACTGGCGCGGCAAGCCGAACTTGGGGTGTTCGTGGCAATGATGAAACTGGAACCGGATGGCGCGCAAGGCCTGTAAAATGGAAGAAAGGCGTGAGTGGCAAGCAAAATAAGGATTACAACAAACCGAAAGAGCCATGCGATGATCTGGTAAGCGCGTTTTCCTTCTTTTTTCATCTATTGCTATTCTGTATTTTCATGCTTCAACACCCAGATTTCATATAGAAAAAGGGGAGAACTTGTGCAAAAATATCTCTGGATAAAGAAGACAATTATAACAACAAGTTCCTTTTCGTTGTACCTTCTTTTTTTACCTTCCATTATACATCTTCCGTTTCTTTGCTTTTTGTTCAGTTTATCTTATTTGAAACTTTTTTATACCTCATGTCGTTTCGAAAAAAAAATGAAAAGTATTTCATTACATGTACGATAACTTTGGCTCATTTCCTTAGCAATATGAATAGCCTTTCCTGCTCGTCAACACATTTACTTTTTGTTGAGTTGGTTCTCATTTGAAACTTTTGTTAAAAATCATGTCGTTGCGAAACCGTAATGAAGACATGTACTTCATTATATGTACGATAACTTTCGCCCGTTTGTTAGTAACGTGAATAGTCTTTCCTACTAGTTAACACAGTGTCGTTTCCTTCTAAAAGAGTTTTTAACTCTAAAATAGAAACCTATTCGGCTCAACCCAGGATTCGACTAACGTAATACAATACTCGATATTTGTATACGTGTATAGCAGATATCTTAATGCTTCCCAACGGCGAAATTCACAAATAGCTACTAAAATGCGGAAAGTATAAAAATAAGAATTAATGGACTGATGCCACACTTAGCCTGATGATTGTCTAGAACTAGCGAGGGCAAAATTAGCGGTATTACAGTTTTACAAGACGTGCCGCCCAAATGGGTAACTTTTTCAGCGCCAATGTCCCTAGATATGGGTTGATTTTTGTAAAGAATCTCTACACATGGGCAGTAAAATATATACAACATTTTAGATATGCATTGTTTTGAAAAGACTGATAGCAAGTGCGTTTTAGTTTTCCGCGCAAATGACTTTTCGATGCATTTAGAGTTGCCCCAGGCTTTGAATTGGGTTCAAAAATTTGAGATATTGGTATAAATGGGTAGAAAATTTCGTTGATTTTTCAATACATGGGTACCACGAGAAACATAATTTATCGGTCACATGGATGGGTTTGGAAAAAGTGGGCTGCACGTCCAGTCATTTGAACCATGAAGTACCCCCCGGGTGTACAATAGCCTGTTCAACAATGGCGCATGCGCAGGTCAACGCTATTTGAATTATTTAAAGCATGAACAGAAACGCACTCAAAAAATCTGAGAGTTTGAGAAGCATTAATACAAGTCTGTTAATTACTTTAAGGGTATTAATTTTCGCGTGAATTACATTTCGTTCTTGTTGAGGAAGGGAAAAGTGCGGTGAAAAGTACTAGGGAGAAGAGAATGTCGGCACATTCTTCACGAACAACATTTTCTTTCAGGTTGCTTTGTTCACCGATTCACAATTACGTCCGGTGGTGGAAGGGCGGTTTCATCATCTTATCCCGGACACCTGGTATGTGAATTCGACTCCAGGTGGGTGTTTTGCCGATATAAAAGAAGAGGTCCGAAATTGCAAGGACATTGAGAATACCCCACCCAAATATGTGGTTCTCTTCTGCGGTACCAACGACATGGCCAAGCACTTTCTGTTGGAGCGCGCAAGAAACAGTTTCCACTGTCTCATTGCTGCAGCACAAAAGAAGTATCCGAATTCAAAGGCAAGTTCCTTTTCCAGCTTAATTCATTCGTTACTGACCAGGGAGGCTGGGGTGGGTAGTCTGCAACATGTTTGTCAGGGTATGTGGCTATCGAAATATGTTAAGACCTATCCCCAGTTAATTTTTGGTATCTGTGACAACATCGATATCTCGGAAATTTGTACCATTTGCATCCTCGTGGTCTTTTTGCCAAATGTTCTAATGCTCTTAGACGCTTGATTGCAGCCCCCTATGCAAAACATACTTTTGGATAGTTTTCAACTACCCCCTCCCCCGGTTCTCACCCACCGTTTATTTTGACCCCGCCAATTGATTGGTATGAGCATTAGTCTAAGTTGATATTGATAAGTACTATTTGTTCGTTACAGGTAGTTGCGATATCAATAACCCGAAGGCTGGATGAATTCGACATACGGCGGCTGCAGTACACAAACATGATGCAGGAAGTTTGTGCAGCGACGGGTACCTTTTTTGTAAATACAGATTTAGATTTTGAACAACAGCATAGATATCTTTGGTCGTCCAAAGACTCAGTTCATCTTAGCGAGTCTGGTTGCATTCAGCTACTCGTAGCCGTCATTTCAAAGCATCTACGAGAGCTGACTGCTACTCCGCCGCAAAAGATTCAAGTTTGTAATTCAAAGCAGTTGCAAGACTGTCCCGAATGGATGTGGCAGAAATTGAAATATCATCACCCGAACGGTACCTATTTCTATGTCTTCCATATTTTAATTTCTTCTCATTTACGTGTATAACTGTCCGATCAATGCAGTTCTTACTTCTCTTCTTTTTTCCTTGATGGGTTTTCAAATTACGTAGAATTCATTATTATCACCATATTTACTGTAAAGCAAATTTGTCAAATGCAAGTTTTTATCCAAGGGAAATTCTGCATAAAGAAATATCGAAGAGGTTCATCAAGCGGCAACACAAATGTGCCATACAAGGCGGAAATGCGATGGTAAGCACGCAAGTTTCAAATACCATCTACAATGCTCTACGGTGTGTAGCAAATGCCAAAGTTCGGAGCAGATGACTTATGGAATGATTAATATGCCTCTTTTGTAGTGAATCACCGCATGCCAAGGCCAGCCCAGAAGCAAGGAAAATTAAAGATCCAGAGCAACAACGTTCAAACATGAAGCCCGGGGTTAACGATAAGAAGTACTTGCATGCGACACTGAACGGTCATGTGTATGACAATGTCGTCATCAAATATACAAGTATGACGGGTTTTTACAATAGTGGTCGGAAAGAGGTATGTCAATATTTATGCCCATATATTGTTACAGATGCAGACAAATGTAGCTAAATAAATGAAGGGTTCCCTCAATAACAAAGTGGGTTATTACTTTTTTTGTTTCTTCTGATAATAGAGGCATTCGATGGAGCTAATACCTTAGAGGAAAGACATGGTAAGATTCCATTGGGAGGCGTTGAATATATTAATTTAAGGATTCGCGGTATGTGCCAAATTCCTTAAGTGCGTCATAATGTGTTGCCCCTAAATTCTTCAAAAGTTTTGCCTGTCTCGAGATTTTTCTGTGCGTGATCCTCACAACATCAATGGGGGTTTCTTAGAACACATGCGTGTCTAATAGGATTCAGCAGCGACACTTCTGAAATTATAGGAATGAGGAATTAGCCATTTCTAGCTATGTGTACCAGTATACCTCATAATCTAATGACGTTTCTTTGCTTTTTTTTAGAGAAGGAGATGGATTTCTCCATTCTTGACAATTATAGGAATCAGGACAAGAACATGGAGAAGAAGAAGAGCCTGGAAAAAAGAAGAACAACAGAGGCTGGTCCCCAAGATCGACGGTATGATATGAAGAAGCCGCAACCTTCAATTATTTTCCATGGTTCCAACGTTTCATATTCAAGCAGAAATTTAAAGGGATGTGTACCGCGTTTTATTTCAATAAAAAATAGAGTATATGCAAACCTTACGTTGAGTCTAAATTCAAAAATGTACGCGCGACCATTATGCAACGTTGCCATGTTGAATAGGAAAGGTCCCTTTAATGTGTTGCCAAGCCCGAAACTGTTACACACTAGTACCCCATTGCACGACCTTACAGCTGTGAAAGACCATCGGTCTACTACTAGCAGGTGTTTGGGCGGCGGGCGTCCAAAAGCAGGCGCTGAATTTCATACAACGGAAAACGCGGACAAGCTTGTCCGAGCACTGATGCAAACAGTGGACATGCATGGCAACACATTCTCAAATCTGAAACGAAGCGATTTCCTTGACGTATGCCGTCTTTTGTTTGACAGCAAATGGGCTACTGATAGAAATCATCAGTTTAAGATTAGAAACTTGTACCGTGCCAAGAAATCTTACATTGACGCTCTCCTGAAACAAGAGTTGGAACGCCCTAGTAAATCCATGGACAGGGGGGAACAATCAAATCCAGATATAAATGTAAAGAAATCGCCGACGCCGACGCCATCGCAGTCAAAATCTACCCAGGGAAGTGAAGTAACTAGGCAAAATCCAGAAATTTCGAATGAGAATAGGTACCCACACGATGGGTTTGAGATAATCGACCATAGAGTGTCTGATATTTCTGATATTTCCGATTTGGAAGAGATACCAGTTTATCGACGTAGCAGTGATGGAGTCGACACCTACACGATTTCAGATTCGGGTAACAGCTTAAACTTCAGTAACACAGGCACTTTCGTCGATAAGGGAATGCAGTGCAACAATGTTGAGGCATCCCAACCATTAAATGTGCATTTTTCATTAGACCCTTCCCTTAAAAACCAATCGAGGTCAGAAAATGATTTAAACAGCCAATGTAGGGAAAGCCCTATAATTGCAAGCGAAAATACCAACACCCAAGAATATTATGTACAACCAAAAAACACAAAGGGTATAACACATTGTACGCTCCGAACGTAACTTTAGATGCAGAGACTAGATATATGGGAAAGCTAATAGGCGAGGCAGTAAATCGTGTAGCTCTATGTCGTGGATTTACAACAGGGCAAGTGGGTTATTCAGAAGAGGGTCATAGTGAAATTAATTCATCTGACGTGGATGACAGACAGACTGCACCGAACAAAGACGTAGATCAACAGGAATATAATGTAAAGGGAAAGGGAGAACAGGGTGACAAGTTGTACAGTAACGATTTAGTGAAAGTAGTATCACGCTCCCAAGTGACATTAAACGACTTCCAAGCGAAATTAAAATCCAAGAATTAGACGTAGCGCTCCCGAGAAATTGGCAAAAACTGATTCCACCAAGACCTCGTAGTAGGGAGAAAGGGGGGGCTATTTCCAAACAAAGTCTCCCAAGGAACAAAATCAGTGTTGATGCTGCTAATATGATTTGCAAAATCCTAACCCAATGTAGCAAATTTTGTGTCTGGAAGCTTGGTTACCAGCATGTTCAGGTGCAAAATTCTCGCAAATCACATTGCGATTATTTCAAAGGTAACGCTGAATGCAGCTTTGCAGAGTGTCCCCACAAAGTACAATACCATATTAGGGATAAAACGTCAACTGATATACACTTGCCATTCACTGGTGACATAACACATAAGAAAGACTCGGTTGCTGCTAGAAGAATCACAGGGTCGGATCGCCAGAATCTTGAGAACTTTTTTGTTTCAAATAGGGGAATTTTACCATCTGAGAAGCATAGGCAGGATTTAGTAAATATTGATTCTGGTTCGTTTGCTGCAGGTAATTTAACAGGTGCTGGCAAAACCATATTCCCTATCAGCAGCTTGCAGCCAAGAGTAGACAAAAAGCTGACTCCGCACTTTCGTTAAATAACGAAATTCTAACTCTTCAACGAGAGCTACATGACAAAGACGAAAAGGAAGCCATTAAACTCGGCCATACATTTCGGAATGACTTCGGCTATATTCAGCGACCAACGATAACTGAAACAGAATTAAGTATTGTCATGATTGATCAACCTATGACAATGCTTTATCACGAAACGGTCAAACATGACATTCTTTTCATCGATGCCACAGGCTCTGATGTAAAACAACCGAGCTATTTAAACAGAATTCTTTATTATGCGGCTGTTGTCCGTCACCCTTACAACCTAAGCCCACCAATGCCTGTTGCCGAATTTATTACCAGTAACCAAGACCAATTTTCCATAAGACGTTTTTTGACTACAATACATGAAAAAGAGTATCACAAATACGGGGCGGGGTCTGTGACGAATCCGAAGTTAATCGTCCTTGATTTCAGCATGGCTTTGATTCAAGCTTGTTTGCACGAATTCTGCGCTGAAAACATGTTTGACTACCTTGACCGTACATTTAGAATCGTTAATGGAGAAGGATCATTTTCCGATCTACAGAAAACGTTAATACACATTTGTGCTTTCCATATAATGAGAATGTGCAAAAGGAATGCTAAAAAATATAAGAATAAGGAGCAAAATGAAAGCAGTCAAGTTCATTTTGCTATGCGTCTGATGGGTAGGTTGATAAACTGTAATAATTTAAAAGAGGCTCACAGTATAGTTGAAAGAGCAGGTGTAGTTCTGAAAACGGAATATGCTACCCACAGAATGAAAAGATCACTTGCCTGGCTGCAAGAGAGTATTAATACTTTCTTGGAGATAGAGCCTGACTTTGATTACCTTGACAGCAATGACGAAGACGACAGTGACAATGAGCAAGACGACACCATGAATGATGAATGGAGTGAAGGTTGGGACGAGAATACACCGGATAGTCGTAAAAATTCCATGGAACGATACTGGGAGGGTTTGTTAAACATTGTCGACAGTTATCCAAATCATTCGGACACCACCAAGTTGGAAAAAAATAGATACTATATGCCCATGTTTTGGAAATGGTTGTCGAAGAAGCTAAGTTTTATTTCTCTTTGGAGCAATATCTGCCTCGGTCAACTTGATCGATTCAATGACAATTACGAATATAAGATTCCGCAAACGACAAGAAACACAGCTGTGAAAAGCAACACTACAAATGCTATCGCTGAGACTTTCTTTAGCCTAAAAAAGAGAAATAAGATGCACCTGCGACTTCCATTGCCCACTTTCATCAGAAAATGCTGGCAAGACAACAGGGGTATCGGGTGGGCATTTGTTCTTGGGTTAAAACAAGGTCTAAAGAATGATGCTAATGCTCCTAAAGAGATTAAGCGATCATATAGGTCTCTAGACAAACTTGCAAAAACATTGGGTGAAACGGAGGGGGACAAAAATGAGTTCAACGAAGACAATGCGCATCTCCACAAAGTAGAGGAACAGTGGAAGAAAGATCCTCCTTCCCGTTCCAAAGTTGGCATTAGCGCCGCAAAACGCAAAACCTATCAAAAACAACCTGCTAAAAATTTAAGATTTTTCCCCACCAACTCTGAGAAAGAGAAAAACAACATTTCAAAGTCCCCAACAAAAACTAAGAAAGCCAAGAAAGGCTTAAGGGAAAGAAAGACATCCACACCGAAGACAACCAAAAATTTGACCACTGAAAAACAACCTGATTTTGAAAACAGTTTTGATGAATTTGAACAAGAAGCAACAAAAAATTTGATCACCGACGAACAGCCTGATTTTGATGAAATTTCTGATGAATGTGAAGAAAATGTTAATGATTCCATGAGTAGTGATGAGATTAACGGGTATCAAAACTATAAACGTGATTCCTATGACACATTCAGGCAATTATGTACATCACTATACGAAATAAACGAAAGAATGAAACTATCTTGGCGTGCACTTTCACGCGAAGAGAAGCTTAAATACAGTACGGACACTATGCCTGACACAGAAAAATGTCGTTTATGTGAGCGAGAGGAGTCAGATGATAGTCAAGATGAGATTTTGTGGATTAACTGCTCAAGTTGCAGCCAGTGGTACCATGTTAGCTGTACAAAAGTCGATCGGAATTATGCTATTGACGTTCCAACATACGTTTGCAAATTGTGTTTAAAGGGTATAGGAAACGGCTTACCCAACTTTTTGTATAGGCTTCGCAATGTTGATAGTTCTCTAATGGCCACTCAAGAACCAGTAAGTCACTGGTCGAGTCTTGAAACTGAAATTAGGAGACTAATAAATAACCACAGGTTTCCTGGGGCTCACACTGATGACATTGCCTTAGGCCCTCTCGAAATATTATCCCAGAGGGGTATAAGGAATTCTTTTAATAATTGTTGGAGCAATGCTGCGTTTCAAATATTAGGAGGCACTGTCTTATCTAACCTTATGCCTGACACACTTGCATGCCAAACTAATGTATGCGAAGACATGAACAAGGTGGCAAGCAAGTTGCAGTCTAACTCGTACGGTCCTCTACCCTTTACCAGTGAAATGAAACGTATTGTACAACATTTCTCAAACAGAGACCAAACTGTGAAAAGAAGGCAGGATGATGCAAGTGAATTAATTGAGGCCATTCTGAGGCATTTCTGTGAAGAAAGCCTTGATTACAACACCGATAGGTACTTTCTCCCTGCCATTGCAAATCTTACATTCTGTTCTACCTGTGCTAAACATCATTTCGCCCCTATTGCAGGTACAGGAAACATTCCGATAAGACTGAATGTAAATAGTTTTCCGTCGAGAGATTGTTCACTGCAGTCGCTAGTCTGGCACTGGGCAACAAACTTTACAGGTTCCGTTCATTTCGATTGCAAATGTACAGAGGAAGAAAAGCGGCATAATAGTTTTTGCTACTATCTAAAACTCCCTACTGTATTACTTATAATAATTGACAGAATAGATTCTACCACAGGACTCATTAATAAGCTGCCTTTGCAAATCAACGAAATGCTTGATTTTGATGACATCATAGCTGGTAACTTTGCCCAACCACATAGTACTTATCGCCTAGCAGCTGCTTTGTCACACCAAGGCACATCGTCAAGTAGTGGCCACTACAACTGCACTCTTCTTGCAGATAACGGTACTGCTATAAGGTTTGACGACACTGAACAACACCCACTAACAACTGAGAAATTCTTGAAATCCAAAATTTGTAGTGAACAATCTAGGCTATTGATATATATTGACGCTGATGCCTTAAAAAGCAATGTCAACTTGCATACGGAACCATGGTTCACGGCTGTAAAGGAAGAAGATCTCCTGAAAATAGAAAATTTATGGTTTGGCTATCACACGCAGCACGCACTTGAAATAAGCATTTTTCGATCTTTAATGGATGCACAACGAATAAATACCCAAGTTATCAGTGCATTCTTACGTTTCATTACCTCAGAATTTGAAGGCAAAGACATAGAGATCATGCCTTCGTTTCTCATTGCTGACATTCTTCAAAAAAATTTTGGTAGTCCATCACTTGCAACCAGTCTGAGGAAGCGACTTCTCTTATTTAATAACGATTTGGTATTAGTGCCATGTTATGATATTGAGAGAGACCACTGGAGTATGGCAGGGCTTTTTCCAAAGCAAAAAGTTCTCGCTCACTGTGACTCCCTACCTGATAAATCGGCTGATTTAAAAATATGCGACGCCTTGCTTCTTTACATCGCGAAAGTAAATAAGCTGAATGATAAGAGAGATGATAGAGCCGATTGGACTGTCATTCCTCTCCACGAGTACGGGTTGCAAAGACTTATTCGGGGCTTCCATTCTTTGACATTTGCGTTAATATTTGCTTACTCACTCGCTGCGCTGCAAGATTTCGTTGTTGAAGAGAAAAATCAACCCAACGTCAGATATTGGATAGGAAAGGGGGCATTGACCGGCGCACCATTGCATGAAGACCTAGACAGCGGTTCTTCAATCTGGGAGGAGACAAAAGTTGACCATTACGCATTTTCTATAGGCAAGAAACATTTCCGTACTAGTAAAACGCCATTCCAACGTCTTGAGAAGTTTCTTCTTGACTACCCATGCAAGCGAGACAATCTAACGACTGAGGGAGACTCCGATGAGGGCGACTCATATCTTAAAGGCATTCTGAAGAATAGCAAGAAAAAGACGAAGGTACCACAAAGTACAGGATCCTCTTTTCAGGACTTTTTGAAAAAATCAAGGAATAAATTTATAGAGTACTAGCCCTGGTACCCGTCGATGCCGGGTTGAATTTTTTCAAATTTCCTTTAAAAAAGTGGAGACTTTTCTGAGATACAATTCATTCACACCTTTAATTGGACGTATTAATCGTTTCTTGTATCAATCGACTCTTGTTTAGCCGAATCGTACAACTAATAAGCATCATGTTGATTAATTTGACGTCAACATGGTTTCCAGAAATCGGAATCCCGTCGCTTTTATTTCCATTCTACTACCTTTTTACCTATTATTGAATGCTTCTAATTCAAAAAGTTTTTGAAAAATTTTTTCGCCGAGGACACTCTCCGAAAAACGCCGATTACAAAGGTACCTTTTGTTTTTCAGTCCGTGGAGTGGTTCTTGAGTTATAAGCGAACATATATACATACACACATACATACATACATACAAACAGTTCTGTTTTATATAAATAGATTGCAGAATTGAGGCACATAAGCTCTTAGATGTAATCAGTGCTATTAGTGCCTTGTCAGAGGGTCTGTCAGAATGCCTATATGCCCTATTCTCTCTGTCGATAGAAACATTTGCGGATTATGCTTCGGAGGAATACGAACTTAAAATTTTTCCAACATACCGCAGTGTCGCTGCTTCCATTTCGGATGAATTGTATTGTCTGCTAGTTTCAACAATTAAAGGGCCACATCACACATTTGAAAACCCACAGTTTGAATACGTGTACAACATGTCGCGCAGATTCGGTTTGGGAAAGAAGGAATTCGTCAAATGGGTTATGTTTCCCGAATTACTAACTAAGTTCTTAATGCAGGAAATTAACATAGATTACATGGCTGCTACTGGCCAACTATACGGTTTGCAGCATCCATCTGACACGGTATTCCGGGTAGCAATAGATGCTAATGAATAATTATGATACTTCTTAGGGAGTACCTAGGTCGTGAAGAGCGTCAAAAATATACGTAAAGTGCACAATCAGTCAAATATATTAAAAATTGGCTGAGATATGGCCATCCGCTTTTAAAAAAATAAATGTCCTACGACGTCACACTTGGTACTCCATGGTTGTTCATTACGCCAAGGAAATCGCTGTCCGCGTATCGAAATCGGGCAATCATAGTATATTATTTTTCCGGATAGTATATAAATCAAGATAGCTTTGATATCCGACCTTATTTATCTCACTAATCCGACTATGGCGAAGGGCATTTTACTTTTGGAAATCCGTGCGAGGTAAAAGAATGAATTTCCAAGGCATTTCAATAACACCATAAGATCGCCAACAAATGTTCCACAAAACAATAAGATTTCGAGCAATAGTATACGACATTTCCAAAAGTACTGAATTGCCCCTCGTGTTGTAGTATATAATATCTGAAGTATGAAAATCATTGGTATTAATAATCATTTGTCAATGATATAGCTGTCGAATGGAAGTAGATATCATATAATGTTCTGTGTAGATAATATACGATGTACAATATTTAAGTCGTTCAAAGTAGAAAAACTAGTACCACACAACAAGTGCTGTTTAAGCAGCAAATGGGTGCTTTTTTAAGATTGTGAGAGATGGATGCTACAAAATTGCTAATTTTTGCCGCATACCTGTCAAAAACGAATCACTTTTGCATCTCGAAATCAGACAGCACCGTTGTTTGCCTTAAGTCCAGCCCTCTGAACCGGTATTTCAATTATAGTTAACTATGCTTTAATGATTCAATAGATACCCTTATTTTTTCTTGCGAAGACTGCTTGTAATTCTAAGTTGGTTTGTTACATTTGTTTTCTAGACACAATGTGTATCTATAATGTATACAGTAAAGTAGTTATGTATTCGCATGCATTAATCAGATTAGTAAGCTTGCGAACTACTTACATTACGGAGTTCCAAGTATAGAGATATCGGACAATTCTTCAAAACATAATTACACAAATCTGTGACACCTATTCTATGTGCCTGTTACTTCAAAAATCATTTCCTAGTCTCGGTAGATTTTATACTGATTATTGAAGGAATTTTTTTGTCATTTTGTCAAAAAACCATGCAACCCCCTAGAAAGATAGTAAATGCAAGGGAATTCTATTGAAAACCTAATTACACAAACCTCTGGCATGCTGCTAACTGTTCTAGACCTTGAAAGAAATCGTAGAACTTGTATGAAACATTTTATAGACTCTTTGCTGTATTTTCACCCCATCGTACTACGTTTTTGACCCCCCTGTAACATTCAAAGTAAATTACTGCCACCCTTCAAAACATAATTACGCAAATCTGTGACACCTATACTATGTGCCTGGTGCTTCAAAAATCATTTCCTAGTCACTGTAGATTTTATACGGGATGGTATAATTTAAGATTCAAGATCCAAGATCCAAGATCCGAGATATTAAGATCCGAGAAATTAAGATCCGAGATATTAAGATCCCAGAAATTAAGATCCCAGAAATTAAGATCCGAGATATTAAGATCCAAGAAATTAAGATCCAATATTTGGCGGTTTATACATACTTGTATAGGCCTATTATACTTATAACTTAGGCCTATGGAATAGACAACATGAAGTCACTGTATTTTTAGCTTAAATTTGTTTGTTTTCTATTTTTAAACAATTCTCAAATTTGGCGGCCAAATTTGAGAATTGTTTAAAAATAGAAAACAAACAAGACTAAAATTATCATTAATTATTCTGTATTTTTTTATTAATTTCCCGCGAAAACAATCATGATGTGCTCATCGGAGAAAAATTTTTCGGAAACTAAAACTAATAAACTAAAACACAAGGTGGTGCTGTGGATCGATCCAGCGACCATATAGTCCACGTCACGCGCACTAACCCACTGAACTACTGTAGTGCTTGTGAAACCCGGTGATTTTCTTGATGTGATGAACAGAATATATAGGTGGATATTGTTGCTTCATTTTGCTGATGCAAAACAGACAGCCCCATTTTCACCCTGAACCCTATTTTGGCCAGGCTCTATTTGGGAACAAGGAAGACGGGGTACATGTGTGTGAAGCTCCTTGTATCCCCGCAATTTTTTGCAGAAACATGTTTAAAGTTAAACAGAAGCTAAATAACGAAAAGTTCGGTCATTAATATCTCGGATCTTAATTTCCTGGATCTTAATATCTCGGATCTTAATTTCTCGGATCTTAATTTCTCGGATCTTAATATCTCGGATCTTAATATCTCGGATCTTAATTTCTCGGATCTTAATATCTCGGATCTTAATTTCTCGGATCTTGGATCTTGGATCTTGAATCTTAAATTATACCATCCCGATTTCATACTAATTATTGAAGGAATTTTTTTGTCATTTTGTCAAAAAACCATGCAACCCCCTGAAAAGATAGAAAATGCGAGGTAATTCTCTCCAAAACTTAATTACACAAATCTCTGGCATGCTACTAACTGTTCTAGACCTTTAAAGAAATCGTTGAACTTGTATGAAACATTTTATAGACTCTTTGCTGTATTTTCACCCCATCGTACTACGTTTTTAAACCCCCTGTAACCTCCAAATTAAATTGACTCCACCCTCCTAAACATAATTACACAAATCTGTGGCACCTATACTATCTACCTGATGCTTCAAAAACCATTTCCTAGTCACTGTAGATTTTATACTGATTATTGAAGGAATTTTTTTGTCAATTTGAATGTTCTGAATGTTCCGAATGTTCCTGAAACATTCGCGAATATTGGCCTAGCTATAGCGAGCCCTTCCAGACAGAGGGTGAGGGTGAAGGCCTTTAATAATGCCGGGCTGGGCTGAGCTGGGCTGAGCCACAGAGATGGGCTGATCATACTAGGTCTGTATGCAGCATACAAGAGTGTAATAATCATGTCAGAAGGTGCTGTGGCGTCGTGGTGTAATCCAGCTGACTCGTGGTGTCAGAAGCTCTGTGTGGTCAGGGTTCGAGCCCAGCCACGGTAGTGTCATGTCACGGCCAGGGTTGAGGTCTTGATTAGTTAACCTATTACTGAGATCCTAGTGACTGGCACTAAAACACCATTTCACCTTCACCTTCCTTCATTCACCTGTCATATCGGCTTATGATAATTTGCGGAATTTTTGAAAATTTCGCAAAATTTTTGCGAAATTTTCGCAAAATTTTTGCAAAATAAATAAATCCCAAATTCTTAAAGAAATGTACATTTAATGATAAAAACGAGGAGTAGACAGCTTCAGATACTGTGTCATGACGCCATTTTCGTGATTCATCAAGCAAATAGTCCTTATATTAGAAGATTTCAATAAAATATTTCGCAAATTACTAATTAGTAATTTGCGAAATTTTTCTAGAATGGACTCAGAAGCAGAGACAGGCAGAGCAGGGACGCTGACAACTTTTTACGCAATGTTAAATGATGCTAAATGAACATTAAATTGAAACTTTGAAATGTTGAACACCGGAATACATAAACAGAACCGGAATATAGTGAATAAAGTGTCGCTTAAGCCTAGGCCAAGAGTGTCAAAAATCAATTGAAAAATTTCTTCATTTAGCATGATAGGCAGGTTGATATGCTTTTGATTGAAGTGTAACAGCGATGAAACAAGGGAGAATGCATTATTAGAGCAACTGCATGTTATTTTGAAAATATTTCGCAAATTACTAATTTTTAATTTGCGAAATTTTTCTAGAATGGACTCAGAAGCAGAGACAGGCAGAGCAGGGACGCTAACATCTTGTTAGGCAATGTTAAATGATGCTAAATAAACATGAAATTGAAACTTTGAAATGTTGAACACCGGAATACGTAAAGAGAACCGGAATGTTATTTTGAAAATATTTCGCAAATTACTAATTTGCGAAATATTTCGAAAATTACTAATTAGTAATTTGCGAAATTTTTCTAGAATTTTGAATTGAATTGAATTGTACATTGTTTAACGTTAGTATAGCACAATAGTGATAAACACTAATTCAAACTAACATGAAGCAACTCCACAGATTGCATCAAATAATCATTTATTACAGAAGGAACACGCGCATTTTTTATTTAAGAACCATGTTTTTATTAAGCTTTTGAACTCTTTGTTATTTCGGGCTGACTTGATTTCAGCTGGAAGTGAGTTCCAGATTTTAGGCCCTTGAAAACTCAAAGATTTAATGCCGTAATTAGTCGTTTTAACCTTCGGAATTTGTAGTGGTTTTGTTATCCGAAGATCATGGTCTATATGCTTTTCTAGAAAATAGTCTTTCATGAACGATGGGTTCAAATCATTTAGCGTTTTATAAATTTCAAATGCAAGGAGTCTTATCGTTTGAACATGGATGGTAGTCTCATTTGATTTAGCAAGCAACATCTCATAGAATGGACTTAGAAGCAGAGACAGGCAGAGCAGGGACGCTGACAACTTTTTACGCAATGTTAAATGATGCTAAATGAACATTAAATTGAAACTTTGAAATGTTGAACACCGGAATACGTAAACAGAACCGGAAAATAGTGAATAAAGTGTCGCTTAAGCCTAGGCCAAGAGTGTCAAAAATCAATTGAAAAATTTCTTCATTTAGCATGATAGGCAGGTTGATATGCTTTTGATTGAACTGTAACAGCGATGAAACAAAGGAAAATGCATTATTAGAACAACTGCATGTTATTTTGAAAATATTTCGCAAATTACTAATTTTTAATTTGCGAAATTTTTCTAGAATGGACTCAGAAGCAGAGACAGGCAGAGCAGGGACGCTGACAACTTGTTAGGCAATGTTAAATGATGCTAAATGAACATTAAATTGAAACTCACAAGTTACCTCTCATTACTGTTTGATAGGTGTTAAATTGATTTGAAGATAATTTTAGCGTTTACCTTCCATCAGGGAACTCAAGTAAAAGATGTCAAGATTCCAAAAGATGCAATAAAAGATCTTCTGATCAATAAGCATTATTGCTAATACATGCATATGAAACTAAAAAGAATGATTACGTAGGTATTCAGTTATTTTGAGAAATTTATTTAATTATCAGTGGGCTATCACAATTTTTATAGTTTTCCTGACTGGGATTTGAACCAGTGACCTTGACACCAAGGCAGTTGACTACTCCACTGCAATAAACAGTGCAATGAAGAAGCCAACCTAACTCGAGGTCCTTTGAGCCACCAGTCTCCTCCACAACCCAGGTGTTTATTTTTGTGTTTTGGCTTGAAGCCATCATCAGAGCTTAATACATGAAGTGAACTGCATATAAGCTGACGCATGATGATATTTCTAATTGTAAGTGGGCTACTGTGATTTTTTTTAATTACCTTGACTAGATTTTGTTATTTTCAGAATATACAATATAAGAAAGAACTCAGACAAATATGACCTTCTTCCACAGGAATATGTTATGACAGAATTTTTGTGGATGGGTGGAATAAACTGGTGTTTGACAGCAATGGCATTAATGGACAAGCTGGATATGATGAATAAAGATGAGATTTTGAAATTTGTTGTTTCCTGTTAACGCGAATGTGGGGGATTTGGAGCGAGCGTTGATCATGATCCTCATCTGCTGCATACACTAAGTGCTATACAGGTATTTTTCACACCTTCTGCATCTAGCAAGTTGATTGAAGTCTTAAACACAATGCCAATTTACCTTCACTTTCTAATTGGTTCACATTTCAATCTGCATCTGGGTATAAATGCGGCCTTAGTCATTTGTTTCGGTCTGTTTCTGATGCTTATAATCTGAGGAGTGTCAAATGAAGAAAGCTTTTAAGTATTTCCAGAGGTGTTTTGGCTGATTCTTGCTATTTTGGAATTTTGTACCAGTCAAAAAAGATTAAATAACTCCAGAATACGAGGGTTAAAAAACCAGGGCAAGTTGCAAATGTTCCTTTCCTCTAAGAACCATAAGGACATTAGTATAATGAGGTGATTAGGGGTTGTTGCTGCCTCTCAGTAGCAAGGCAAGGAGCAGACAATTGTCAGTTGCCTACATCCCTCTGGACAAAGAAGTTTTTTTTAACAGAGTCGAGAATTCTTTGTTAAGGCGGACTTTTTTTGGCGTAATTTATAAACAGTGAGACGACCTGAAACGACCTGAAACGAGGTGAAACAACATGAAACCACCTACAACCATCTGAAACGAGCCGTCAAATTTGGAATCGAGGCTGAAACAACCTGACACGACCTGCTATCTTAGCAACGAAGTGTTATGGTCAAGGGATTTGTATTGTTCTTTACGCATTGTCGCATTCTTTTCTTATCACAATAGGAACACGTGTCAGTATCAAAGCGGCCATCCCTCTGTGAAGGTATTGTTTGAGATCACCAATCAGCGCATAGCGGCCATCCCTCTGGGAAGGTATTGTTTGAGATCACCAATCAGCGCATAGCCATTAGAAAAAGGCAAAAATAAGAGAGCACTGAATGTATTAGTTTCTCCTTTCTCTGCCAGATTCTAGAACTGTGTTTCTGTTTCTGTTCCTTCGCTATGTTGATTTGTAGCGAGCGAATTTTCGCAACGAGAACTTACGGCTGCACCGCACTGGAAAAGAAGTAGCAGGAAACCTTGAAAACTCTGTTTTGTTGAAAGTTAGTGGATACATTCTCTACTCTCGGATAAATATCTAGATAGAAAATATTTTCAGCCTAATAATATGTAGAAAGCCGTTAAAATTGTAATTAGATTTGAATTTATTTTTCAAGTCTATAGTAGAAAATCAAAACTTACAGTATTGCATTAAGACAAACTACTATGATCATTCGAACTTTACGTAATTTTATTACCCTAGTCATTGTTGTTATTCTAGATATATCTATACATCCTATCAATATTGTATCCATCCTGAATCGATTCGTCAGCACCTGCAACTCCAATTTTGCTGAGATGGCAAATCACCCACCTTTTGGTAAGTAACAAATATCTATCATTTGTACTAATCTTTGTAATGTGTATCTGTTTGTTAAGGGCTAAAGCATACCTGTCACGATCGAGGCCTATTCCATTGCTTTTGTTCGAAAAAAAATTGTAACGGGGGAGAAGGGAGAATTCATAGATAATAGCAGGGCTATTCAGACTGTTCCAAAATATTTTTTCCAAGATTGTAGACCTGGTCCAATGCAATACAATTTGAAAAAACACTTTATCATTTTAAGGGCGTCGTTTTCAAAATATTTTTAAAATTGCTTCGCAACTTCAGAATTCAGATTCGAATTCAGCAGCACCTTTGTTTTAATGTCCAAGCAATTTTTAACTTAGGCCACGGGGGCAAAAGCACTACATTTCAGCTCAGCTCAGAAAGGTGAGGACTAGGGACCTTGGGGGCGATTGCCCTCCCACTCAGTACCAAAAAAAATTCCCTGATTAGCAAAAATCCTTTATAAATTTTCAAAATATTAATGGCTATTAGATCAACATCATGATGAATAGCGGCGTAAAAAATTTCCCTTAACACTATAATGAAGGAAAGAATTTTCGTAAATTTTGAAAGCGAGGCTGTCAAAGTGTATTTAGCCCTACCCTTCCGTTAGACTCACTACATGAGGCGCTTGCTCGATGTCGTTGTTGTTGTTGTTGTTTCCTGGAATCGCTCAGTGTGGGATTTATTAGACTTACAGTATTATAACCTTATTGCATTTGAATTGACCTGCTTGGTGCACATATTGCGAATCATGAACTTCCAGTGAGAAAACTGGTCAGAAATTCGCTGCCTCGATTCCATAACTTTTTGCATTGAAAGTCTGAAAATGTGGCTACCCCCTGTTAGTTAGAGTAGTTTATTTATGCTATCAAAACCTACTTACTTTGTAGTAGTTAACTACATAAGTACAGCCCCGTATACAAAACAAAATTTTTCTACAAAAAACGACAAAAAACCTGTTGCCTAGCAACATGTTACGTGACTTTATAAAATATAAAGCTGTCTTGATTGATACTTTTTACCAAAATTTGTTAGGTGAGAGGACAAGGTCCCCTCACCTATGTCTAGACTGGTTTTTCAGTCTTTTATTCCATTGAAAAGATCTTTGATTGGCAATCCAAAAAGTTGGGGTGGAAGGCCAGTTTTTTCACAGTTATTTCTGGATCATGAATCATGAGTCCCACTTTGAGGTATCTCATTTTAGTGTTAGCCTCGGTCTCATGAGCGGTAACTGGGTCTCTGTCTGTTCGGAGTGGCAAATCAAAATTGAATTAGGGGAGTGTAATCACCTGAACACTTGTCGCGGATCTACTTTTTGGTAAGAATAATAGTCCAATAGACCCGAACAACAACAACAACAACAGCAACAGCAACAAAATTCCTTTCTCAAAAATCATGAAAGCTCATTAAATATTCAATGGTTTTTTGGGGGCACTCATTAATGCGCAAATATGGCCAGATAATTAAGCTAGGAATGCTTAAAGTTGCAATGAAAACAAAGTACACATATTTCGACATTACGTATGAAAAAAGGTTGAAACTTAAAATTGCCATTTCAAGTGACTTGTCCACGCTAGCGAATCTATACGCACTACTGTGGTGGATACGCATTACTGTGGTGGGTTATTATGCTTGTTGTGGTGGGGTTTATTGCGTACTGTGGTGGACAAGCACTACTGTGGTGGGTTATTATGCTTGATGCGGTGGGATTCTTTTGCTGTCTTTGGTCTGTGGTTGATACTCACTATTTGGGTGGTATTTTCGCTTCAAATTGTATGGATACGGCTTTGAAAAACTGGTCAGTTTTGATCATCACTGATCTAATGATCAACTACAAACTGATATTTTGACTATTTAAATTCGAAATTCGAAAATTTGACCAACTGTAGGAAATCGATGACAGTCCTGTGCTAACAGCAAATCCCCAAGACATACAGAAAGTCTTATTTTTTTCTGATCCTGGTTTTTAAAAAAACGTGGCATATTATGAACTCTCAAAGATTATAAAAAATCTCAGATAAATCGAAAAATATAGTTTCGAAGTGATTTGGGCCTGCCCGCATTATTCCAAACGCGTGAAGTATTAAGAGAAGAAGAATATTTATAGACTAAAAACCCAGGCTAAGCAATAAGACTTTTTGTGTGTTTTTGGGATATTCTTTTAGCTAGGACTGTCATCAATTTCCTATAGTTGGTCAACATTTCAAATTTCGAATTTAGAACGTCAAATCATCTGTTTGTAGATGATCAAAAGATCAGTGATGATCAGAAAATGGCCAGTTTTTCAAAGCCGTATCCATACAATTTGAAGCGAAAAAACCACCCAAAAAGTGATTATCAACCACAGACCACAGACAGCAAAAGAATCCCACCGCATCAAGCATAATAACCCACCACAGTAGTGCTTGTCCACCACAGTACGCAATAAACCCCACCACAACAAGCATAATACCCACCACAGTAATGCGTATCCACCACAGTAGTGCGTATAGATTCGCTAGCGTGTCGTCATTATGATCATAATAATCGATCATTTCAAATCAACTCTTCGCAAACAGCAACTGCAGCTTAAGCAACACCAACAACCCTTTTCATGAAAAATAGAATTGGATTGTCTGATTCTCATAATTGGACTTGGCAATTACACTTTTTTTTCAATAAGCAACTTGACATCCTGTCCAGCCCTCGAAGCTGCTTAACGTATCTGGTCTTTCAGCCCTCGCAGAATGACTGGGTACCCCCTAAAAACTCTTTTTTTTGGCTCCTTTCATGCTGTTCAATGTAATTGACAAGTTTGCAATGATGTATTTTATAAAGAAAGCTATTTCAACCAAAAATTTGAGCAAATCTCAGCCCTTAGTTGCTTATTGACCAGTTGCTTATTTAAAAAAAAAGTGTATTTAACAAAAACCTGGACAGAAACTTAAGTTTTCTGGACACTAATCATAGAGAGTGGATTTGTTTTTGGAGCGATTTGTTTTGTTTTTGTTTTTCTCAACAGTAATTTAGATCGTAGGTCGTAGGTTTAAGCGATTCTGCTATCTATCTTTTTTCACTGTTATTCTCTTAGAAACACAATGAAACTTCAAAGACTATTTGATTAAGCCCCCTCCCCTGAATTGCCCCCTCTTGAGATCCAGTTTTTTTACGAGAATTCACAGTATAGCTTAACCCTTTCGTTATAGGGGAGTGCATCCTGATTGAAAGCGACGACGAAAATGAATTTTTAACTTTGGATAATTTGGCAATTTTTGAAAACAATGCAAACTCTACATCATCGTCAAAAATAGAGAACAATGAAGAAAACCACGGAATAATTGACAAACAGCCCTGCCCCACCGATAACATGGCTTTGCTGAATATTTTACTGACATGTCCACAGGATATGGAGCTTAAAGAGAAACCTTCAGCTATTCGTAAGACATTCTTTTGTACCATAGACAGTAAGCGAATCACAATAGCATCAGCTATGGCTGATGACAACGGAGCTTACATTAGTGGGGGCAAGTCTCGGAGGTTGTACTGCGTAACGTTCGAGCCAAATGGGTCGATCAAAGGGACGAGAACAGTGTCTAAAGATAAAGATGGTACCTTGTTCTATTGTTTGCGAGCTGATGGTAGGAAAGGGACGGTGTATGATAAAATTCTAGTTCAAGATCATGACGTTTATGAACTGACCAGATCGTATAGAAAAAACAAAGCGAATGCTGCGTTGCAGCATATGATCGTGACCGTTAGAAGAAAAGACAAAAAAGAGCCAGAGCAGTTTTACATATCTAGTTATCGACTTGATGTGAATATCGACGGACAGGAATTTGAAGAAGCTTTTAAGCTACCACGCCATGGAAACGCAACAAAGCCTACAGCAGCGAGTTATTTCCGTACGGACACAAACGTATTGCGCAGAGTAGAAAGCTGCTTGGAGCAGAAAATGAGCTGCGAACAAGCCTATCAGTTGAATTCGAATGCATGTGGTACTGTTAGTGGTGAGTTAAGAAATCGTCGTCAAGTGCATAATATCAAGCATCAAATGAATAAACGAATAAAAGAAAACGAGAGTCTACAGCCCAAAACAGATGAAATAGAAAATATTATCTGTCAAATGCGAGATGGAATAGAGACAGAACAATTTACGCGAGCTTTGACCATATTGCCAAAACACTATTTTAGTATTCATTTCCTTGACGAAAGCTTAGAAGATATCGAGCGGTTCTGCGTGAATGGCAG
This sequence comes from Chrysaora quinquecirrha, assembly GCA_014526335.1. Lineage (NCBI taxonomy): Eukaryota > Metazoa > Cnidaria > Scyphozoa > Semaeostomeae > Pelagiidae > Chrysaora > Chrysaora quinquecirrha. Next base: position 126,194 of record JACTAT010000219.1, read on the forward strand.
TTCAGTTTTCAGAGCTGATACAACCTTTGAAATAATCGAAAATTTCTGGGTTACAGATACCAGCTACACAAATTCATCTTTGCTTTGTGAACACACTGGAAAGAATCCAGAGTTTCCTGGCCCCATAATGCTCCATTTTCGCAAAGACAAAGCAACTTACCGGAAATTTGCAGCCCAGCTCGTCGCACAGAATCCTGCACTCCTTGATGTTAAGAAAATTGGAACAGATATGGACAAGGCCCTCTCCGATGGGCTTTGAGATATTTTTTCTAAAGCCGATAAGCTAGTCTGCCTTCAGCATTCAATGGAAAGGGATGCTATGCAGCTAAAGAAGATGGGAGCTACACCTCGTAACAAGCAGCGCATTATGGCCGACATTTATGGCAGTAAGCAAGACAGATTACTGCAGTTTGGCCTCGCAGATGCTGATGATGAAGAAGATTTCGACATTAAATTGGATAATCTATTTGATATTTGGGAGGAGCTAGTTGAAGGCTTCCACAGCTGGTTTAAGCACCGCAGGGGCTCCGTGTTTAAAGAAACAATTGTTCAAAGTGCTAAAGATCGGATAGGTATTGATGGAAGCTTCTTCAACAACCGGCTGGAGGTGATGCACAAATTGCAAAAGAAGACGATTAGAGATCACGATGTCGGGAAAGAAGTCTGTGAGGTAGGTTTTTTCACAAACTAATTGTTGATAAGTGACTCGATTTCATTACATTATACATCTAACCTTGACGCTTTCGCAAATTAAAGTTTCAAAGCACAGGTTCGCGTTCCATTTTTTGCATGAAGCATGTTCACAATGCATCATAAGGACTCCTCAAAAAAGTTTTGCAAATTGGCACTTTGATTTATAGAATTAGCGGATTACAACTAATTTCAGTGTTCAACTGCCGATTTAGATATTTTATTGTTTTCAATTCATGACCACGGGAATAGCAACTTTCAAAATGTCGTGTGAAAAGTTTCAGAATTTCTCGACATTGAAAAAACCGCACATCAACGCGAAACTGAAAATGCTTTGGTGGCCACTTAGAATAATACTTCATCTTCCCTTCTTCATGCAGGCATTAACTGAATTGATTAATTTTTAGGTCATCGCTGCGCTGAAGGAATGGACAGGAAGCTATCGAACCGAAGCTGTGAAAGCATTGCGAGGACTTGGAAAATATCGCCTTGCTCCTGGATACGAGCAATTTGCGGTTGAGCCAACCAGATGGCTTCGCTGGAGTATCGAAAGGCAGCAGCAACACTGCAAAGCATTCTTTGCGTACCGTCCAACTGCTAGTGAAATGTTCGAAAGACCAGCCAACGCAGGAAAGAAAGGAACAGTAGAAAGGAAGAGAAGAAGAGACCAGGCTGAGGCGGAGATCTTCGTTCAAAGAATAGAAATTGCTGAAAAGAGGCAAGGCTCAGAAACAAAGGCTGCAGCAGCTCGGAAGGTAACGCCAATAAAAATTCAAAAAAAGGATTGCCAATACCATGCGGCAAAGAAAGATATGGCGCCTGGAAAAGAAGTTTCCTCCTTTGGCTCTGACCTGTGGGATCCTTTAGACCCTGTGCGAATGGAAAGAAAGCTGTACCATCTTGTGCACCGAGAAGATCCAAAGAATTGCCCGAAAAGTGTAAACAGGTGCCAAGAATGCCTTGGTCGTTTCACCAGTGCCGAAATTGTTGTAGTAAAGACCACTGGCATCAGAGAGTATACCAATAAGAAGACGGGCAAGCGAGAAAAGCAGTCAGGTAATATTTACATGCACTATTTAAAACAGTACTTGAAGAACTACGACTGTAAATTTAAATTTCAAGAAATTGTGGTGTTAAAGGAAACCTTGAAACGCCTCCCTGTGACAGCTGTTTCGAAGTTCCGAGAGCTTGGATTGCAAATCGAAAACTGAAATCAACGTTAGTTATGCCATGATTTTTACACATGATATGTTGGACTGTTTAAGTTTATGTTTTTCATGTTCACTTAAAACTACCTCCCAACCTCTTTGTTATGATCTATACAGTAAATGTGGCTTAGGAGCTTGAGACTGACAATTATTAAAAAGAACGGGTGGGAGATTTGCTGCAATGTAAGAAGCGGGGGGTTGGAATAAACTTGGCGTCATTGTAATATTTCCATTGCAATGACGTAAATTTGTAGCAATTTGCCTTACTTAAGAATTACAATGAAGTCAACGTGCTTGTGCTCAGCTTCAGTAACTAAATAAATTATTCCCAGAATCCCCTTCCAAAATCCTCAATTAAAACAAAGAGCTCAGACAGCCATCTTTTTGCAGAAGCCTCAATTGTAACATACAAAAACTTGAGTCAATCAATAACATACATGCAAAAACTAGTTTTGTCTACACTTTGCGAAAACTTTTACGGTTTCGAAAATAATGAAGAAATTATTGTTCTCCTTGGAAAAAAACGAAAATTAATAAACGGGGTTTTCCAGAAAAAATTTTCAGAAAATATAAGCGGGGATCCGGTTATTTGGGACCTTATAGTGACCAGTTTGAACAAAATAGTCTTTAACTTTCTTTTCGAGATGGTCCTCTTTAATTGGTTGTGTAGTGTAGTTAGCTAATAAAAACTGACAGCATTCTATAAATTCTTCTGTAAAGTTAAAATATTTACTAATTTTAATCATTTTGTTGACCCTATTATTAAATTGTTAACATTTTATGTCGTTTATTTCCTTCGTTAATACCAATACATCCTTTCAACTGAGAGCCTTGTTTCCAAAGTTTACGAGAATTTTTTCGTACAGCAGTCTTGAGCCCAGATTCAGATTGAGCACCTTCATTTTAGTGTAAAGGGAAATTTTGTAAAAATTTGCCTCAACACTAAAACAAAGATACTGGATTCGAGTCAATATTTTTGAAAACGAGGCTCTTGGTTGAAAAGTTGTATCACTTCTTCATGTTATACATCATGATTTTTACGATGAGTGCAAATTCAAGCTTTTTCATCAGACACCTGATTTTCTGTGAAAGACAGTCTATCCAATCCACTAGGGGTCATTGAGCATGAGGGGTCATGATGATGGGCGATTTTCCCGTGTTTTTAGACATTTAGAGAGCGGTTTTACTGAGGGGCAATTCTTTCCTCAGAAAGATGTATGAGATTTTAATGAAAACAAAAGGATCTCCAAGAGATTTTTGTCAAAACAATAGGTTTTCTAGCAAAGGTGTACGAGGTTTTCATCTAAAGAATTAGGCGTTAAAAACAAAATTCAGAATAAAAACAAAAAGAAAAGGCCAACAAATTCAGAAAGCCCCTGCTGATTTATTTAAAAAAGATAAGCATAAAGCTTAAAAATGGGCATTTGTAGGAGAACGGCAACAACAAAATATCTTTATTGGAAATAGACTCCTCCTTTTGATCAGGAAATCATATCAAGTCAATCAATTTCAGCTCAAGCAGTGTTTTTTTCAACAGATTAAGAACAATACCTTTCCAGAGGGATGGCTGCTTTGATACTGACACGCGTTCCTATTGTGATAAGAAAAGAATGCGACAATGCGTAAAGAACAATACAAATCCCTTGACCTTAACACTTCGTTGCTAAGATAGCAGGTCGTCTCAGGTCGTTTCAGCCTTGATTCCAAATTTGACCGCTTGTTTCAGGTGATTTCAGCTTGTTTCAGGTCGTTTCAAGGTGTCTCACAGAAAGCAGTGGTTTGTCAGGGGTTTACAGCAGGATGATGGTTCATTCATAATGGTGACAAATGGGGTATGTTATCCAGGTTTACTTGCTGAGCTAAATGATTTTCAAGCTTGTGATCTGGAGTAGGGGGTACTTGAGTCTAATCAGTATGGAGGTATGCACTCTAAAAAAATGATTTTTTGACCTGGATCTAGAACTTTGCCTCCCAAATGATACCCTGCTGTAGATAAAATCAGCAAAAATTATATTCCAAAACCTAAAAAACGCACTGTATAACGTTAATTTAACAACCCACTCTGACAAAATTTTTTAATTTTTACAAACCGGATTTAGAAAAAGTGTCTTCTTTTGATACCTGACGCTAGAAAAAAAAAGAAGCGAAATCTCTATACTAATACGCTAAGGAGGCGGTGGTCTTGGCACGCGCGTTTCCTTGTAAGAGTTCGATCCGAAGTTGGGCCGCTTCCCGGTTTGCCAACTCCCGTGCGGGGTCGAGCCACCGACGTGCTACCTTGTCATCATCGCCTCGTTCGTGGCAGGCTGCTGCCTGCTGCACCGCGGCCTGGAAAATACCGATCATTGTGCCCGATATTGGTCTAATGACGTGCGAGGAAACAAAGGAAAACAAAAGATGTACAGTAAGGCAGGATTCCCCCGCCCTTCGAAAACATTTCAGGCACGAAACCTGGGAGCTCCCCGTTGGCAATGGGCTACGCTCGGGGAACAATCGACCTCGTTCCCGCAACCAATCGTCGGGAACGTCCGGTCACGGGGTTAAATCCATGTCGGTGCTGCGTCACGGGGTTTCGAAGCGTCTAGAACGATCCCGTGTTTCGTGGCACATCCATTCGTGCATCCTCAAGGAGCAAGGAATATATTTCCTACAAGTTCGAGTGCTGATGGAAAATGGTGAAGGCGTTTATCATTTGTCCAGTTCTTTTATGTATGTTTCGTTCCACAATCGCAACAAAACAGGGAACGTAAGATGAGAATTAAGAATTTATTTCAGAGCATTCTCGGTTCAGTGGATGTTTGTTTACTTGATTTGGTGGTTGCGTCATCTGAACTGGAGTTTTTTTTACGTGATTTTATTGCGTCAGCTCAGTTCACTTGAGTAAACTGTCAACCTAACTCAAGGTCAGTGCGAATTTATGTCTTATTGATTTATGGTATGTCTTATTAAATTTATTGAATAAAGTTCAATGTCAAATAGAGTGAATGGTAGAGTGAATACACTTATTTTTTGTTTAATTGCAACTGTTGCGTCGTTTCAATTCATTGGACCATGTCCTTCTAGCTATTTTACGTTAACGACCCTAAATGATTCTGAGTGTGTAAAAGTGGGAACGGGGAATCAGGGAATCGAGGAATCGAGGACATACCGTCATATTAAGGGAATCTATGGGTATTTTGGAGTTTCATCAAGGGGGGCGTAACCCCTTGACTTGAATTAAGGGTGTACAATGTTATTAATGAAATATATTCATGAGGTACATCAGATAAATTAGGGAATTGAACGATTGGGAACATATTAAGCGGATCCAACGGTATTTAGGAATCGTATAAAACTGGGCAGCCAAGTAACTAGGCAACTGGGTAACCCAACCACCGAGCAACAGCGCAACTGAGCAACTCGGCAACTAGGGGAACCGATCAAGCGGGCAACCGATCAACCGGGCAACTAGGAAACCATGCAGCTTGCATCTGAGCAACTAGGCAACTAAGCAACTAGGCAAGGAAAGCGTTGACGGAACTGGAGAACCAGGCAACTGTGAAACTGGGAAACCGAGCAACTGGACAAGTGGGTAACCGAGTAACTGGGAACTAGGCAACCAAGCACATCAGCGACAGGGCAACAAAGCAATTAGGCAAGTGAGCAACTGAGCAACTGGGCAACTGAGCAACTAGGCAACGAAAGCAATGATGGAACTGGGGAACCAGGTAACTGTGAAACTGGGAAACCGAGCAACTGGACAAGTGGGTAACCGAGTAACTGGAAACTAGACAACCAACCACATCAGCGACAGGGCAACAAAGCAATTAGGCAAGTGAGCAACTGGGCAACTGAGCAACTGCGTAACCGCGCAGCTGCGAAATCAAGCACCGAGACAACCAAGCAATTTGGCAAGTCAGCAACTGGGCAACTAAGCAACTGGGCAACCAGAGCAACGGCGCAACTGAGCAACCCAGCAACTGGGCAACTGAGAAACCGAGCAACTGGGCAACTGGGAAACTGATCAACTGGGAACCAAGCAACGGAGCAAATCAGCAACAGGACAGCCAAGCAATTGGGAAGTAAGCAACTGGGAAACCGAGCAAAAATGGGAACCAAGCAACTGAGCAAATCAGCAACAGAGCAGCCAAGTAATTGGGCAAGTGAGCAACTAGGCTACTGAGAAACTTGTTAACGTGGCAACTGGGAGACCTCGCAGCTGGGCAACCAAGCAACGGGGCAACTGGGCAACCAATCAACTTGGCAACTAGAAAACCATGCCGCTGGGCAGCTGAGCAACTCGGCAACTGAGCAACTAGGCAACAAACGCAACGGCCAAACTGGGGAACTGAGCAACTGTGCAACTGGGCAACTCGTAAATTGTGCAACTGGGCAATTAAGCAACGGAACAACAGGGCCAACCGAGTAATTTGGTAAGTCAGCAACTGCGCAGCTGAGCAGCTAGGCGACCAGAGCAACGGCGCAACTGGGCAACCGAGCAATTGCGCAACTGGGCAACTACAGCAACACCGTAACTGGGCAACTGGGAACCAAGCAGCCGAGCAAATCAGCAACAGGGCATCCAAGCAATTGGGCAAGTGAGCAACTGAGCTATTTGACATCTTGGCAACTGGGAAACCAAACAACACGGCAACAGCACAACCGCGAAATGGGGGAGTGAGCAACTCGGCAACTGGCCAACTGAGCAAATGGGCAACTGAGCATATTCTCAACGTGGTAACCAGGAAACTCGGCAGCTGGGCAACCAAGCAACGGAGCAACAGGGAAACAGACCAATTAGGCAAGTGAGCAACTGCGCAACTGGGCAACTGTGCAACTCAGCTACCGAACAACTGGCCAACTGGGAAACCACGAAACTTGGCAGCTGAGAAACTCCACAGCTGGGCAACAAAGCAGCGCTGCAACAGGGCAACCGAGCAATTGCGCAAAGGAGCAACTCGGAAACTGAGTATCTGGGCAACTAGAGCAACACCGTAACTGGGTAACTGGGAACCAAGCAACCAAGCACATCAGCGACAGGGCAACAAAGCAATTAGGCAAGTGAGCAACTGAGCAACTGGGCAACTGAGCAACTAGGCAACGAAAGCAATGATGGAACTGGGGAACCAGGTAACTGTGAAACTGGGAAACCGAGCAACTGGACAAGTGGGTAACCGAGTAACTGGAAACTAGACAACCAACCACATCAGCGACAGGGCAACAAAGCAATTAGGCAAGTGAGCAACTGGGCAACTGAGCAACTGCGTAACCGCGCAGCTGCGAAATCAAGCACCGAGACAACCAAGCAATTTGGCAAGTCAGCAACTGGGCAACTAAGCAACTGGGCAACCAGAGCAACGGCGCAACTGAGCAACCCAGCAACTGGGCAACTGAGAAACCGAGCAACTGGGCAACTGGGAAACTGATCAACTGGGAACCAAGCAACGGAGCAAATCAGCAACAGGACAGCCAAGCAATTGGGAAGTAAGCAACTGGGAAACCGAGCAAAAATGGGAACCAAGCAACTGAGCAAATCAGCAACAGAGCAGCCAAGTAATTGGGCAAGTGAGCAACTAGGCTACTGAGAAACTTGTTAACGTGGCAACTGGGAGACCTCGCAGCTGGGCAACCAAGCAACGGGGCAACTGGGCAACCAATCAACTTGGCAACTAGAAAACCATGCCGCTGGGCAGCTGAGCAACTCGGCAACTGAGCAACTAGGCAACAAACGCAACGGCCAAACTGGGGAACTGAGCAACTGTGCAACTGGGCAACTCGTAAATTGTGCAACTGGGCAATTAAGCAACGGAACAACAGGGCCAACCGAGTAATTTGGTAAGTCAGCAACTGCGCAGCTGAGCAGCTAGGCGACCAGAGCAACGGCGCAACTGGGCAACCGAGCAATTGCGCAACTGGGCAACTACAGCAACACCGTAACTGGGCAACTGGGAACCAAGCAGCCGAGCAAATCAGCAACAGGGCATCCAAGCAATTGGGCAAGTGAGCAACTGAGCTATTTGACATCTTGGCAACTGGGAAACCAAACAACACGGCAACAGCACAACCGCGAAATGGGGGAGTGAGCAACTCGGCAACTGGCCAACTGAGCAAATGGGCAACTGAGCATATTCTCAACGTGGTAACCAGGAAACTCGGCAGCTGGGCAACCAAGCAACGGAGCAACAGGGAAACAGACCAATTAGGCAAGTGAGCAACTGCGCAACTGGGCAACTGTGCAACTCAGCTACCGAACAACTGGCCAACTGGGAAACCACGAAACTTGGCAGCTGAGAAACTCCACAGCTGGGCAACAAAGCAGCGCTGCAACAGGGCAACCGAGCAATTGCGCAAAGGAGCAACTCGGAAACTGAGTATCTGGGCAACTAGAGCAACACCGTAACTGGGTAACTGGGAACCAAGCAACCGAGAAAATCAGCAACAGGGCAACCAAGCAATTGGGCAAGTGAGCAACTGAGCAATTTGACAACTTGGCAACTGGGAAACCAAGCAACACAGCAACAGCACAACTGAGAAACGGGGAAGTGAGCAACTTGGCAACTGGCCAACTGAGCAATTGGGCAACTGAGCAACTGGGCAACCAGAGCAATGGCGCAACTGACCAACCAAACAACTGGGCTACTAAGAAGCCCAGCACCTGGCCAACTGGGAAACCAAGCAACTTGGAACCAAGCAACCAACCAAATCAGTAACTGGGCAACTAAGCAACTGAGCAAATGAAACACTATCTTACGATGTTTGCAATACTTCTTCTGTCCTACATTCCCATGCCATCCACATTTCACGTCATCTTGTGCACCCTCAGGAAAAAGGCTACTATTTTAAATCCCCCTGGTGCATGACGCCAATCTAGATTCTTATTTCCTCCTTATGAAATTCTCACTCAGGTGCGATGGTCAAATGGACCTTTTTACCCTCAACAATATTGTTTCCAACGAAAATCCCCCTGGTACCTCACCTCACTCTAGATTCCTATTCTGTCCGTATGAAATTCCCATTCAGGTCGGATATTCACGTGATGCTTTTTATTCTTACCAACATCATCGCAACTAAAATCCCGCATATATAGGACGTCAGTCACCTTATTTCATACATAGCCGACTGCTTTGTGCACAGATACGCCTCCCAACGAGTTTGGAAGTAGCAAGAGCACGTGCGGAGCACGTGCCACCGAGAGGTTGCCGCGAGCGCAGCGAGCGGCAGCCGAGCGGAGCGACGCGAAGCGTCGCCCGCGAGCCGCGAAGCGGCGAGAAGCCCTCCGCAGGAGCTAGCGATGGCCGCCTCGCGCGTATATTAAATATACTATACTAAAGTGCGGAGTAGGCGTGGCGTTGGCGAACGCGTTTCCTTGTGACAGTTCGATCCGCAGTTCGGCCGCTTACCGGTTCGCCAACTCCCGTGCGGGGTCGAGCCACCGACGTGCTACCTTGTCATCATCGCCTCGTTCGTGGCAGGCTGCTGCCAGCTGCGCCGCGGCCTGGCAAATACCGATCATTGTGCTCGATATTGGTCTAATGACGTGCGAGGAAACAAAGGCAGACAAAAGATGTACAGTTAGGCAGGATTCCCCCGCCCTTCGAAAACATTTCAGGCACGAACCCCGCGAGCTCCCCGTTGGCATTGGGCCACGCTCTGGGAACAATCGACCTCGTTCGTGCATCCAATCTTTGGGTACGTCCGGTCACGGGGTTAAATCCATGTCGGTGCTGCGTCACGGGCTTTCGAAGCGTCTAGAACGATCCCGTGTTTCGTGGCACATCCATTCGTGCTTCCACAAGGAACGAGGAATATATTTCCTACAAGTTCGAGTGCTGATTGAAAATGATGAAGGCGTTTCTCATTTGTCCACTTCTTTTATATATGTTTCGATCCACAATCGCAACAACAGAGTGAACGTAAGAAGCGAATTAAGAATTTATTTCAGAGCATTCTCGGTTCAGTGGATGTTTGTTTACTTGATTTGGTGGTTGCGTCATCTCAACTGGAGTTTTGTTTACGTGATTTTGTTGCGTCAGCTCAGTTCACTTGAGTAAACGGTCACCTTAATCAAGGTCAGTGCGAATTTATGTCTTATTGATTTATGGTATGTGTAATTAAATATATTGAATAAAATTCGATGTCAAATAGAGTGAATGGTAGAGTGAATACACTTATTTTTTGCTTAATTGCAACTGTTGCGTCGTTTCAATTCATTGGACCATGTCCTTCGAGCTATTTTACGTTAACGACCCTAAATGGTTCTGAGTGTGTAAAAGTTGGAACGGGGAATTAGGGAATCGAGGAATCGGAAACATGACGTCAAGGTGTTTATCGTTTGTTCAGTTCTTTATATTTGTTTCGTTTCACAATTGCAACAAAATAGTGAACGTAAGAAGAGAATTAAAAATTTAAATTCAGAGCATTCACGGTTCTGTCTATGTTTGTTTACGGGATTTCGTGGCGCCATCTCAATTGACCAGAGTAAACTGTTCGTTTACGTGATTTTGTTGCGTCATCTCAGTTCACTTGTGAAAACTGTCAGCCAAATTTAAGGTCATCGCGAATTCATGTCTCATTAAATTTTCATATGTCTTATTAAATTTATGGAATCAAATTCTATTTCAAATAGAGTGAATGATAGAGTGAACAAACTTATTTTTTGTTTCATTGCAACCGTTGCGTCTTTTCAATTCATTGGACCATGTCCTTCGAGCAATTTCACGCTAACGACCCTAAATGGTTCTCAGTCTGCAAAAGTAGGAGCGGGGAATCAGGGAATCGAGGAATCGAGGACATACCGTCATATTAAGGGAATCTATGGGTATTTTGGAGTTTCATCAAGGGGGGCGTAACCCCTTGACTTGAATTAAGGGAATACAATGGTATTAATGAAATATATTCATGAGGTACATCAGATAAATTAGGGAATTGAACGATTGGGAACATATTAAGCGGATCCAAGGGTATTTAGGAATCCTATTAAACTGGGTAGCCAAGTTACTAGGCAACTGGGTAACCCATCAACCGAGCAACAGCGCAACTGAGCAACTCGACAACTAGGAGAACCGATCAACGGGGCAACCGATCAACCGAGCAACTAGGAAACCATGCAGCTTGCATCTGAGCAACTAGGCAACTGAGCAACTAGGCAACGAAAGCAATGATAGAACTGGGGAACCAGGCAACTGTCAAACTGGGAAACCGAGCAACTGGACAAGTGGCTAACCGAGTAACTGGGAACTAGGCAACCAAGCACATCAGCGACAGGGCAACAAAGCAATTAGGCAAGTGAGCAACGGCGCAACTGAGCAACCCAGCACCTGGGCAACTGAGAAACCAAGCAACTGGGCAACTGGGAAACTGATCAACTGGGAACCAAGCAACGGAGCAAATCAGCAACAGGACAGCCAAGCAATTGGGAAGTAAGCAACTGGGAAACCGAGCAAATGGGAACCAAGCAACTGAGCAAATCAGCAACAGAGCAGCCAAGTAATTGGGCAAGTAAGCGACTAGGCTACTGAGAAACTTGTTAACGTGGCAACTGGGAGACCTCGCAGCTGAGCAACCAAGCAACGGGGCAACAGGGCAACCGAGCAACTGGGGAACTGGGAAACCAAGAAACTTGGCAACTGGGGAACTCCACAGCTTGGCAACCAAGCATCGCTGCAATAGGCCAACGGAGCAATTGCGCAACGGAGCAACTGGGCAACTGAGCACATGGGCAACCAGAGCAAGGCTGGAACTGGTAAACCGAGCATTTTGGCAACTGGTAAACCGAGCAACTGCGTTACCGGGAAACCGAACAACTGGGAACCAAGCAACAGCGCAAAAAAGCAACTGGGCAAGTAAGCAACTGAGCAAAATCACAACCTGGCAACTGGGAAACCAAGCAACGGAGCAAAAGGGCAAGCGAGAAATGGGGAAGTGAGCAACTTGGCAACTGGGCAACTGAGCAACTCGACAACCAGAGCAATGGCGCAACTAGGCAACCGAGCAACTTGGCTACTGGGAAACCGGCGATACCAAGCAACTGGGCAACTGGGAAACCAAGCAACCAAGCAAGTCAGTAAAAGGACAACCAAGCAACTAAGCAACGATGTTTGCGATATTTATTCTGTCCATATTACATTCCCATGTCATCCACATATCACGTGATCCTGTGTACCCTCGCAGAAAAAGGTTACCATTTTAAATCCCCCTGGTGCATTTCCTCCTTATGAGATTCCCACTAAGATTCCTTTTTACCCTCAAAAATAATGTTCACAATGGTAATTCCCCTTGTCTTGGACGCCACTCTAGATTCCTACTCTTTCGGTATGAAATTCCTATTCAGGTTGGATGCTCACGTGACGCTTTTTATTACCAACAATTATCGCAGCTAAAGTCCCACGTAGGTATGACCTCAGTCACCTTATACCTTGCATAGCCGACTGTTATGTGCACGGATGAGCCATCCAACGAGTTTAGAAGGAGCACTAGTGAGAGCACGTGCGGAGCACGTGCCACCGAGAGGTTGCCGCGAGCGCAGCGAGCGGCAGCCGAGCAGAGCGATGCGAAGCGTCGCCCGCGAGCCGCGAAGCGGCGAGAAGCCCTCCGCAGGAGTCTCTATACTAATGCGTGAAGTAGGCGTGGCGTTGGCGCACGCGTTTCCTTGTGCGAGTTCGATCCGCAGTTCGGCCGCTTCCCGGTTCGCCAACTCCCGTGCGGGGTCGAGCCACCGACGTGCTACCTTGTCATCATCGCCTCGTTCGTTGCAGGCTGCTGCCCGCTGCGCCGCGGCCTGGCAATTACCGATCATTGTGCCCGATATTGGTCTAATGACGTGCGAGGAAACAAAGGAAAACAAAAGATGTACAGTTAGGCAGGATTCCCCGCCCTTCGAAAACATTTCAGGCACGAACCCCGGAGCTCCCCGTTGGCAATGAGCCACGCTCGGGGAACAATCGACCTCGTTCCCGCAACCAATCGTCGGGAACGTCCGGTCACGGGGTTAAATCCATGTCGGTGCTGCGTCACGGGCTTTTGGAGTTTCGAAGCGTCTAGAAGGATCCCGTTTGTAGAATTTTCAGAGTGTTCCCTGAAAAATATTTGTTCCTTGTGGCACATCCATTCGTGCATCCACAAGGAACGAGGAATATATTTCCTACAAGATCAAGTGCTGCTTGAAAATGATGAAGGCGTTTCTCATTTGTCCAGTTCTTTTATACTTGTTTCGTTTCACAGTCGCAACAACTGAGTGAACGTAAGAAGCGAATTAAGAATTTATTTCAGAGCATTCTCGGTTCTGTGGATCTTTGTTTACTTGATTTGGTGGTTGCGTCATCTCAATTGACTGGATTTTGGTTTACGTGATTTCATTGCGTGAGCTTAGTTGACTTGAGTAAACTGTCACCTTATTCAAGGTCAGTGCGAATTTATGTCTTATTGATTTATGGTATTTCTTATTAAATTCATTGGATGAAATTCGATGTCAAATAGAGTGAATGTTAGAGTGAATACACGTATTTTTGTTTAATTGCAACTGTTGCGTCGTTTCAATTCATTGGACCATGTCCTTCGAGCAATTTCACGTTAACGACCCTAAATGGTTCTGAGTTTGTAAAAGTGGGAACGGGGAATCAGGGAATCGAGGAATCGAGGACATACCGTCATATTAAGGGAATCTATGGGTATTTTGGAGTTTCATCAAGGGGGGCGTAACCCCTTGACTTGAATTAAGGGTGTACAATGTTATTAATGAAATATATTCATGAGGTACATCAGATAAATTAGGGAATTGAACGATTGGGAACATATTAAGCGGATCCAACGGTATTTAGGAATCGTATTAAACTGGGCAGCCAAGTAACTAGGCAACTGGGTAACCCAACCACCGAGCAACAGCGCAACTGAGCAACTTGGCAACTAGGGGAACCGATCAACCGGGCAACCGATCAACCGGGCAACTAGGAAACCATGCAGCTTGCATCTGAGCAACTAGGCAACTGAGCAACTAGGCAAGGAAAGCGATGACGGAACTGGAGAACCAGGCAACTGTGAAACTGGGAAACCGAGCAACTGGACAAGTGGGTAACCGAGTAACTGGGAACTAGGCAACCAAGCACATCAGCGACAGGGCAACAAAGCAATTAGGCAAGTGAGCAACTGAGCAACTGGGCAACTGAGCAACTAGGCAACGAAAGCAATGATGGAACTGGGGAACCAGGTAACTGTGAAACTGGGAAACCGAGCAACTGGACAAGTGGGTAACCGAGTAACTGGAAACTAGACAACCAACCACATCAGCGACAGGGCAACAAAGCAATTAGGCAAGTGAGCAACTGGGCAACTGAGCAACTGCGTAACCGCGCAGCTGCGAAATCAAGCACCGAGACAACCAAGCAATTTGGCAAGTCAGCAACTGGGCAACTAAGCAACTGGGCAACCAGAGCAACGGCGCAACTGAGCAACCCAGCAACTGGGCAACTGAGAAACCGAGCAACTGGGCAACTGGGAAACTGATCAACTGGGAACCAAGCAACGGAGCAAATCAGCAACAGGACAGCCAAGCAATTGGGAAGTAAGCAACTGGGAAACCGAGCAAATGGGAACCAAGCAACTGAGCAAATCAGCAACAGAGCAGCCAAGTAATTGGGCAAGTGAGCAACTAGGCTACTGAGAAACTTGTTAACGTGGCAACTGGGAGACCTCGCAGCTGGGCAACCAAGCAACGGGGCAACAGGGCAACCGAGCAACTGGGGAACTGGGAAACCAAGAAACTTGGCAACTGGGGAACTCCACAGCTTGGCAACCAAGCAACGCTGCAATAGGCCAACCGAGCAATTACGCAAGGGAGCAACTGGGCAACTGAGCACCTGGGCAACCAGAGCAAGGCTGCAACTGGTCAACCGAGCAATTTGGCAACTGGGAAACCGAGCAACTGCGTTACCGGGAAACCGAGGAACTGGGAACCAAGCAACAGCGCAAAAAAGCAACTGGGCAAGTAAGCAACTGAGCAACATCACAACCTGCCAACTGGGAAACCAAGCAACGGAGCAAAAGGGCAAGCGAGAAATGGGGAAGTGAGCAACTTGGCAACTGGGCAACTGAGCAACTCGACAACCAGAGCAATGGCGCAACTGGGCAACCGAGCAACTCGGCTACTGGGAAACCGGCGATACCAAGCAACTGGGCAACTGGGAAACCAAGCAACCAAGCAAGTCAGTAACAGGACAACCAAGAAACTAAGCAACGATGTTTGCGATATTTATTCTGTCCATATTACATTCCCATGTCATCCACATATCACGAGATCCTGTGTACCCTCGGAGAAAAAGGTTACCATTTTAAATCCCCCTGGTGCATTTCCTCCTTATGAGATTCCCACTAAGATTCCTTTTTACCCTCAAAAATAATTTTCACCATGGTAATTCCCCTTGTCTTGGACGCCACTCTAGATTCCTATTCTTTCCGTATGAAATTCCTATTCAGGTTGGATGCTCACGTGATGCTTTTTATTACCAACAATTATCGCAACTAAAATCGCGCGTATGTATGACCTCAGTCACCTTATATCTTGCATAGCTGACTGTTATGTGCACGGATGAGCCATCCAACGAGTTTGGAGGGAGGGAGAGCACGTGCGGAGCACGTGCCACTGAGAGGTTGCCGCGAGCGCAGCGAGCGGCAGCCGAGCAGAGCGACGCGAAGCGTCGCCCGCGAGCCGCGAAGCGGCGAGAAGCCCTCCGCAGGAGCTAGCGATGGCGGCCTCGCGCGAAGCGCGAGCCGCCGAGCTAGTCTCTATACTAATGTAGTAGAATGCTAATGAGCTGGCGAGGGCGGTTTCTTGTGACAGTTCGATCCGAAGTTCCGCCGGTCCGCGGCTCTGCAACTGCCGGGAGTCGTGAACCGACCGACTTGCTACTTTGCCATCATCTCCCGGTTTGGGGCAGGCTGCTTCCACGGTGGGGAAAGCCTGGCAAATACCGACCATTCTTCTCGATATTGGTCTAATGTGGCACGGAAAACAAAGGAAAACAAATCAAGCGTGCGTCTGTACACTTAGGCGGTATTCCCCACCAACCTAAAAAATTGCAAGCACGAGCCTCGCGAGCTCCCCGTTGGCATTTCGCCACCCTCGGGGAACAATCGACCTCCTTTTCGTAACCAATCGTCGGGTACGTCCGGTCACGGGGAAAAATCTATTTCGGTGCTGCGTCACAAGTTTAGAAGCATCTAGAAAGAGCGCCGTGTTTTGTCGCACATCAACAAAGCTACTGTGGTGCAACTTTTCGCGCGACCGAGCAAGGAATCAGGTTCGACTGCTGTTGGAATATGATTAAAGGCCTTTATCATTTGTGCAGTTCTTTTATATTTGTTTCATTTCACAATCGCAACAAAACAGTGAACGTAACAAGAGAATTAAGAATTTATTCTCGGTTCAGTCGATGTTTGTTTACATGATTTGGTTGCGTCATCTCAATTCACTGGAGTACACTGTGTGTTTACGTGACTTTGTTGCGACATCTCAGTTTACTTGAGTAAACTTTCAACCTTATTCAAGGTCAGTGCAAATTTATGTCTTATTAATTTATGGGATGTCTTCTTAAATTTATGACATGAAATTCGATTTCAAATACATTAAATTATAGATAGAATAGACTTATTTTTGTTTAATCGCAACTGTTGCGTCGTTTCAATTCATTGGACCATGTCCTTCAAGCAATTCCACGTTAACGACCCTTAATGGTCCTCAGTCTGTAAAAGTAGGAACCGGGAATTCGGGAATCGAAGAATTGGGAACATGATGTCATATCAAGGGAATCCAAGGGTATTTAGCAATTGTATTAAGGGGGCATAACCCCTTCCTTGAATTAAAGGGGTACAATAGTGTTCAGGAATTATATTAAGGGGTACATCAGATAAATTAGGGAATCGAAGAATTGGGAACATGACGTCATATCAAGGGAATCCAACGGTTTTGGGAATTGTATTAAAGGGGCATAACCCCCTTCACTTGAATTAAGGGGGTACAATGGGATTAAGGAATTATATTAAGGAGTTACATCAGATAAATTAGGGAACCGAAGAATTGGGAACATTACGTGATATTAAGGGAATCCGAGGGTATTTGGGAATAGTATTAAGGGGGCATAACCCCGTGTCTTGAATTAACGAGGTACAGTAATATTAAGGAATTTTATTAACGGAGTACATGAGATAAAACAGTTGAAAGACCGGTTCGTTCCATGCTTCGATTTGCATTTTGGGGGTACAATAGAGCAACCAAGAAACTGGGCAGCCAAGCAGCTAGACAACTGAACGACTGAGCAACAACGCAAGTGGGTAACTAAACCATCCAGCAATAGCGCAGCCTGCCAACTCGGCAACTGAGTAAACGGGCAACTTGGCAACAAGAGCAACTGGGCAGCTGAGCAGCTGCACAATTCGGCAACCAAGCAATCAAGCAACGGAGCAACAGGCCAACCGAGCAACTTGCCAACTCTGCCACTAAACAGTTCGGGAATCAGAGCGAGGTCGCAACTGAGAAACAAGGTAACTAGGCAACTAGCAAACAAAGCAGCTAGGCAACCAAACAACTGACCAACTCAGCAACTTGGCAGCTGGGGAGCCAGAGCAATGATGCAACTGGGCAACCAATCAACTTGGCAACTAGAAAACCATGCCGCTGGGCAGCTGAGCAACTCGGCAACTGAGCAAGTGGGCAACTGAGCAACTAGGCAACAAACGCAACGGCCAAACTGGGGAACTGAGCAACTGTGCAACTGGCCAACTTGTAAATCGTGCAACTGGGCAATTAAGCAACGGAAAAACAAGGCCAATCGAGTAATTTGGTAAGTCAGCAACTGCGCAGCTGAGCAGCTAGGCGACCAGAGCAACGGCGCAACTGGGCAACCGAGCAATTGGGCAACTGGGCAACAACAGCAACACCGTAACTGGGCAACTGGGAACCAAGCAACCGACCAAATCAGCAACAGGGCAATCAAGCAATTGGGCAAGTGAGCAACTGAGCTATTTGACATCTTGGCAACTGGGAAACCAAACAACACGGCAACAGCACAACCGCGAAATGGGGAAGTGAGCAACTCGGCAACTGGCCAACTGAGCAAATGGGCAACTGAGCATTTTCTCAACGTGGTAACCAGGAAACTCGCCAGCTGGGCAACCATGCAACGGAGCAACAGGGAAACAGACCAATTAGGCAAGTGAGCAACTGCGCAACTGGGCAACTGTGCAACTCAGCTACCGAGCAACTGGCCAACTGGGAAACCACGAAACTTGGCAGCTAAGAAACTCCACAGCTGGGCAATCAACCAGCGCTGCAACAGGGCAACCGAGCAATTGCGCAAAGGAGCAACTCGGCAACTAAGTATCTGGGCAACTAGAGCAACACCGTAACTGGGTAACTGGGAACAAAGCAACCGAGAAAATCAGCAACAGGGCAACCAAGCAATTGGGCAAGTGAGCAACTGAGCAATTTGACAACTTGGCAACTGGGAAACCAGGCAACACAGCAACAGCACAACCGACAAATGGGGAAGTGAGCAACTTGGCAACTGGCCAACTGAGCAATTGGGCAACTGAGCAACTGGGCAACCAGAGCAATGGCGCAACTGACCAACAAAACAACTGGGCTACTAAGAAGCCCAGCACCTGGGCAACTGGGAAACCAAGCAACTTGGAACCAAGCAAACAAGCAAATCAGTAACTGGGCAACTAAGCAACTCAGCAAATGAAACCCTATCTTACGATGTTTGCAATACTTCTTCTGTCCTACATTCCCATGTCATCCACATTTCACGTCATCTTGTGCACCCTCAGGAAAAAGGCTACCATTTTAAATCCCCCTGGTGCATGACGCCAATCTAGATTCTTATTTCCTCCTTATGAAATTCTCACTCAGGTGCGATGGTCAAATGAACCTTTTTACCCTCAACAATAATGTTTCCAACGAAAATCCCCCTGGTACGTCACCTCACTCTAGATTCCTATTCTGTCCGTATGAAATTCTCATTCAGGTCGGATATTCACGTGACGCTTTTTATTCTTACCAAGATCATCGCAACTAAAATCCCGCATATATAGGACGTCAGTCACCTTATTTCATACACAGCCGACTGCTTTGTGCACAGATACGCCTCCCAACGAGTTTGGAAGTAGCAAGAGCACGTGCGGAGCACGTGCCACCGAGAGGTTGCCGCGAGCGCAGCGAGCGGCAGCCGAGCGGAGCGACGCGAAGCGTCGCCCGCGAGCCGCGAAGCGGCGAGAAGCCCTCCGCAGGAGCTAGCGATGGCCGCCTCGCGCGTAGCGCGAGCGGCCGAGCTAGTCTATTATACTAAAATGCTCGGCCGACCGTGGGGTAGGCGTGTCGTCACCCTTTCATTTTTTGCAAACTTCTCTCGCTTCTGGGGTAATTGGGGCTAACCCCTCTTTGAAGTGCGTCATTGGTGCCTGTTTGAACAATGGCCCGATTGTTTTCCTAAAGGGATTATCGAAATCTGAAAGCCGTGAAAATAGCTCTGTTGGTAAAGGCTCCTGTTTCGTGATGCGGGTTGTGGGAGGCAGGAGATCGATTCCCCTCACGAGAGGATCAGAATTTTTTATTTCTGTGATTTTCCTGTTGAAAATGCTTTCCGGAGGACCGGGAGACTTCTCGATCACTAAAACTTGCTTCGGAATAATTTTAAAATTCGTTTGGTATCAATTTTATTCAATCAAAGTTCCTCAAACAAAGTCCATGTTTACGTGAATATTCAGTCAACCGGCTTGAATCCCGTTGTCACAAATGCTTTCAACCCTTTCAATGGAAACAAAATGCCATTACCGCATTTCAAAAGCTTATTCAGAAGTGCATTTCATTCAAAGAAAACAAACCAAATACTTTTTAAAAGGGTTTTTGAAGAGTGCATTTGAAAGCACTTTCCAAATGCAATCACGAAGTTGAAGCTGCCTTGATAGCAGTATCTGACTATACAGGACAGAGCAAGATAAACTACAGCAAAACCAAGAAAGAGGATACTGCAGTAAACCCGAGTTCTCCACGATCAGACGGAGAATGCGCTCAATTTATTATATTGCTACGTTTTCCACCATGATCTTTGGGGGATCCTTTCAACGGGAAGAAAACAAGCCAAGGACAGCTAGAAAGGTAACATTTTCTTCGCAACATAAAAACTTGACCAACGAACTTGGCTAAGGAAAACGATGTGGAACAGAACTGCAGAGAATGAATAATAACAAGACTGAGGAACGGGACCACAGTATGGGACTGAAGGCCACGAATAATTTTAGGACTGAGGAACAGGACTAAAGAATGGAACAGCAGACCATGAATAATTTCAGGACTGAGAAACAGGAATAAGGAATGCGTCTGAAGACCATGAGACATTTCAGGACTGACGAACAGGACTTAAGAATGGGACTAAAGACCATGAGTAATTTCAGGACTGAGGAACAGGAATTAGGAACAGGACTGAAGGCCATGAGTAATTACAGGACTGAGGAACAGGACTAAGGAATGGAACTGAAGACCATGAATAATTTCAGGACTGAGAAACAGGAATTAGGAACAGGACTGAAGAATGTGATTAATTTCAGGACTGAGGAACAGGATTAAGGAATGGGACTGAAGACCATGAATAATTTCAGGACTGAGAAACAGGAATAAGGAATGAGTCTGAAAACTGTGAGTCATTTCAGAACTAAGGAACAGGACTAAGGAATGGGACTCAAGACACTGAGTAATTTCAGGACTGAGGAACAGGACTAAGGAATGGGACTGAAGACCATGAATAATATCAGGACTAAGTAATGTGAAGAATAACAACGTTTACGAACTAGACTAAGGGGTGAAGATCTTCAATAGATTTAGGAATAAGACACAGGACAAAGAAATGGGACAGGACCCCATGAATAATTTCAGGACTAAGGAACATGAACAGTAACAAATCTGAGGAACAGGACCAAGGAATGGGATAGAAAATCTGAACAATATCAAGACTGACGAACAGGACCAAGGAACGGGACAGAAGACCATCAATTATTTCAGGACTATTGACGGAACAGACCATAGACAAAGAGAACTGCTGTACACTAACTAATTTGAAACTAGGAACATCATTGCGGACTAAGGACCTTGGACTAAAACAGAGGAACAGAACTGTGATTGGCACTAGGAAAAAGGACCCTGGACTATGACCAAGGAAAAATAATATTAGAAACTAGGAGCTAAGTCGAGAAGCAAAGTTTGTTCAAGCGCAGGTTCTTAAGGCAGAGGTCCTTGAGGCAGAGGTCCTTGAGGCAGTGGTTCTACGCGGCGGTGGTTCTATGAGGCGGTGGTCAGAGACGGGCATGAGCTAGTCTACTATACTAAAATGGTAATTTCCATGGAAACCGATTTTGTGTTAGTCACTCCGCCGACCTCGGAAGTGGTACGCTTTTCCTTCTTTTTCGCCGCCCGGCCGCCCGTGGGGTAGGCGTGTCATCACCCTTTCGTTTTTTGTAAACTTCGCTCGCTTCTGGGGTAATTGGGGCTAACCCTTCTTTGAAGTGCGTCATTGGTGCCTGTTTGAACAATTGCCCAAGACCATGAGTAATTTCAGGACTGAGGAACAGGACTAAGGAATGGGACTGAAGACCATGCATAATTTCAGGACTGAGGAACAGGGCTAAGGAATGGGATTGAAGACCATGAGTAATTTCAGGACTGCAGAACAGGACTAAGGAATGGGACTGAAGACAATGGGTAATTTCAGGACTGAGGAACAGAACAAAGGGATGGGACTGAAGACCATGGGTTATTTCAGGACTGAGGAACAGGACTAAGGAGCAGGACTGAAGACCATGAGTAACTTCAGGACTGAGGAACAGGACTAAGGAATGGGACTGAAGACCATGGGTAATTTCAGGACTGAGGAACAGGACTAAGGAATGGGACTGGAGACCATGGGTAATTTCATGACTGAGGAAGAGGACTGAGGAGCGGGACTGAAGACCATCAGTTACTTGAGCAATTTCAGGACTAACAAACAGGATAAAGGAAAGGGACTGAACACTATGAATAATTCCGGGATTACAACACATGAACCATAACAAGACTGAAGAACAAGACAAAGGAGTGGGACTGAAGGCCACTGATTATGTCAGGATTAAGGGACAGACTATATAGAAAGGCAATGGTTGTACACTGACTAATTTGAAACTTAACAACATTATTGTGCACTAAGGACTTTGCACTAAAACAGAGGACTGAGACTAGGAAAAGGGACCCTGGACTGGGAGAAAGGACAAATACTAAAGATTAGAAACTAGGAGCTAAGTGAAGAGGCAGAGGTCATTGAGGCAGAGGTCCTTGAGGTGGAGATCTTTGAGGCGGAGGTTCTTGAGACGGTGGTTCTTGAGGCGGAGTCCTTGTGAGGCGGTGCACTTAGACGGGCAAGGGCTAGTCTCTATATACCAAAATGGTTGTTGCTGTGGAAACCGATTTTGTAATAGTTCCTGTGGGAAGGCTGTGAGAGCTTCGGACGTGCGATTTTCGCACGATTCCGCCGCCCTTGGGGTAGGCGAGCCAAGTTTACTTCGTTTCTCCATCTCTGCTGTAGTCTCTGGGGTAACTGGGGCTAACCCTTCTTTGATGTGCGTCATTGGTGCCTGTTTTAACCATCGCTCGATTGTTCTCAGTACGAGGATTATCACGAAATACGAACAAGGCACTGTAGCACGGTCGGTAAGGCGGGGTGTCTCGTGAGCTGAGATGCAGAGTTGGGAGTTCGACTCCCCTCATGGGCAAATCTTTTCCTATCGAATTTTTTCATTTCTGTTATTTTCTTGTTGAAAATGTTTTCAAAAGGCCGAGGAGACGTCTGGTAACTGAAATTTTGCTTTAGTCTAATTTTTAAGTTCGTTACACATTATTTTCTTAACGTGTTTTCATTGTCCCTTCCATGAATATTAGGACAACTAGGAGATTATCGTCTCCTCAAGAACACGGCTATGTAGCCGATTGGTTAACTGCTCGCCTGCTACCCAGAATTTCTGGAGTTCAAATCTCCTCAGGGGCAAAATTTGGTGTTTTTGTTTTTGTGATTTAAATAGTTTACAATTCTTTTCAATAGTTTACAATTCTTTTCGATGTCTTAAAGTCACTTTGACAAAGCTAGAATGCTTTTTGGAATGACTCGAATCTTTACATCTATTTTTTCTCATATCTTTTCAATTATTTTCACTTTATCTCGACACTACTTTCATTTCCATCTGGTTTTTATTTTAATTTTAATTTCATCTTCGATTATCATTTAAAGTTTTATTGCAGTTGAAGAAATTAGAATAATATTGACATTTATTTTACATTAAAGACTAATTTCACTTTTACTGATATTAACATTAAGGCCATTAAGTACCAAATAAACAGGGGGTCCTAATCAATGGGGGGGCTGGGAATTTTTGTAGAAATTTTAAAAAACAAGGGGTCCTTATAAGGTCCGAGGTTGGGGAAAAATAATAAGCGTAGTTTCATCCTTTCACAAGTGAAATTGTTTCTTTGAAAATAAATAAATGGGGGGTCCTAATAAGACCCTGCAGGTGGGGGAAAAACTCAAAATTTAATAAAGGGGGACGTTTATTTGGCATCTAAGAGTATGAAGATGAATTAAGATGATGATAAAGTTTGAGATTCACATTCTTGCATGTGGTGATAAACAACTACATAAACATTAATTGTAAGTTTCAATGTTATTTCAGATTTACATGACAATTAACATAAAGGCTCAGATTAAGACTGATTTGAAAATGAGCTTCAGTTTACAAATTAAGAATAGCTTTAAGTTTAAGTTCAGAAATGAAAAACTGATACTTAGACCAAGACTAACACAGACTAAGAAAATATTTAGGTGGAGTTCAAGATTTACAAAGGCTAAGATTAGGATTAACATTAACATTAAGATTAAGAGTAACATTAAGATTAAAATTGAGATTTAGATTCTGATTAAGATTAACATTTAGATTAAGATTAAGGTTAAGATTCCAATTCAGGTACAAGTTAAAATTAAGATTCCATTCAAGTTGAAGACTGAGATTAAGACAAGACTAACATTAAGATTAAGATCAAGACTTAGATTAACAGCAAATATGGCCACCTCAATGCACAGTGCCTTTTAGGTGGAAGTTTTTATTGGCGGAGTTTATCGGAGGCGGTGGTCCTCATGAGGCGGTGGTCTTACACGGGCAAGGGCTAGTCTCTCTATATTAAAATGGTGGTTGCCACGCGACCGATTTTGTACTAGCGAGTTTGGCGAGGCGGTGCGACCTTTCGAGATGATGGTTTCGCACGATGCTGCCGCCGATGGGGTAGGCGAGCCAAAACCACTTCGCTTTTTCGTATCTGCTCCAGAAGCTGGGGTAATGGGGCTAACCTTCTTCTTTGATCTACGTCACTGGTCCTACTTGAAACAATCGCCCGGCATGAACGAATTTCAGTCGCTCATTCAAGCACACTCGCATCAAAATTAATTTCGATTTTTGATGTTTTCGTTTCCTAACAAGTTCTTCTTACGAAATGATTGAAAATTAAAATTAATTTACCAGTTCTGGATCCAAAAAGACGGGCTTTGGTTTTCTGTTTAGTCATGCAAAAATAATTTCTGTTTTCCTCTTGCAACTTCTTCGGACTGTTGACAGGTGACTTACATTTTGCAAGAGTACAACAATGTAAGCGTGTTGTGTTGACCGTGACCCTTGGCATGACTGTATAAAGTTGTAGTTTGTTTACATCTGTCTATGGTCAGTCAGCAGCATTTTGGTAAGCGCTCTGACAGATAGAACAGCATGAATTAAGAACGCTGTTAAAACCTGGACCAAGGAATCGCATTGAGCGGGATGCTGTGGAACAGGCGGAACATGAATAATGAATACCCTCGGGAACGAGACCCAGGAACAGGACAGGACTGAGGAGCATAAACAATAACAAAAGTAAGAAATAGGACCTTGAAAAAGGATTCAGGAATCAATTCAGATTAAATTAAGATTAACATTAAGTGAACTTGATAAGTGTAACTAAGATTAAGAAAATTTTCATAGACTGAGCCCCTTGGACTAAGACCAAGGAAAAGTTCCTTCACTTGGAGTAAAGGGACCTTGACAGGGAGCAGAAACAGGACCAGTTATTATGGAATAAGGAACCTAGATTAATACCAAGGAACAAGACCCTGGACTAGGACCAAGAAAAAGGACCTATGACTAAGCTAAAGGAAATAAGTAGAAAATCGATCTGCAGGCAGCAGTATAGACGAGTGCCATGCAATGACTAACAACTTGAATGCACAGACCTTTAAGATAGAGGTTCTCATGATGCAAGGGTTGTTACCCGGTTGTGGTCAGAGATGGGCAAGGGCTATCTCATGCCCTGGACAGGGAGTAGAAACAGGACCCATTATGGCTTAAAGATCATGAACTAATACCACGGAACATAACATTTAGAGGGAATGGGGAACAGGACCCTGAACTAGGCTAAAAAAGGACCTAGGACCAGAATAAAGGATCTAAGAAGAAGTTACGTCTGCAAACAGAATATGGGTAAGGACCATGGAATCACTTGAATGCACAGACCTTATAAGGCGGAGGTTGTTATAAGGCGGAGGTTGTCACGAGGCGGTGGTCAGACACGGGCAAGAGCTAGTCAGTATATACTAAAATAGAGATCGAAGCTACGCGCGTTTTGCTGATAGTCATTCCTCGGTTGCCGTGCAAGCTGCCCAACTCGAACTGCTTTCTTTCCTCGCAGACTTAGGGGTAGGCTTGCCATCGGCCCCTAATTTCTCTTTCTTCTTTCTCTTCTGGGGTAATTGGGGCTTCCCGTTTTTGACTTTCGTAACACGACGTTTCGAACAATTTCACAATTGTCTTCACAGCATGGGTTTTCGTCGTAAGACGTCGAGGCGAATTGGCGCCTTTGTTTTTAAATCGCCAAGCTCTGTTAACAAAACTTACCCTGGGATTCCTTGTGGATTTACATATTCTGGACATACCGGACGATTTCCTTTTGAAATGATTCAAAACATTATGAATTCATCAGCGAATTTTCGCTCTCAAAAACATCTTCCCCTCGCTGTCCTCGCTGTTTGCTGTTGTGCGTGCTTGATCACTGACATGACTTCCGCAAAACATGTAGTGACAGCAACTTCCGCCTTTTCACTTTGAGTTAAATTTTAAATAAAATTCTATTTAAATGCAATATTATTCTTTTCAAGTTTAAACATAAATTTTAACAAATTAAGTCTAAGCAATGTTGAATTTAAATACAAGTTGAATATAAATACAATTTTTATAACTCTATGGGTAGTCATATAACATAGAATTCCAGACTGAGTAACATGAATAATAACCAGACTGAGGAACATACTAACGAACAGGACTGACGACCATGAATAAAAACAAGACTAAGGAATATGACACAGGAACAGAACTGAAGAACATATGTAACAACAAGACTAAGGAACTGGACTGAGGAACATGAATCAGAACAAGACTACGTAAGAAGACGAAGGAACAGGACTGAAGACAAGACGGAGTAAAATAGCACAGAAACAGAACGAAAGAACATGAGCAATAACAAGGCTGGGGAACAGGACCGACCAACAGGACTGAGGAACATTAATAAGAACAAGACTAGGGAAAAGGGCGAGCAAACAGGACTGAAGAATACGAGCAGTGACAAGGCTTAGGAACAGGACCCAGAAACAGGACTGGGGAACATTAATTAGAACAAGCCTAGGGAACAGGACGAAGGAACAGGGCTGAATACCATGAAAAGAAACAAGACGGAGTAACATGGCAAAGAAACAGGACAACAGGACTGAAGAACATGAGCAATAACAAGGTTAAGAAACAGAACTGATGACCGTAATAAAGAACAAGCTAAGGTAGGACAAAGGAGCATGACTGAACAGCAACAAGAAACACAAAACTAAGGAACATGAGCAGCAAACGGTTAAGTTTAAACTGCTTTATTCTTATGTTGCAAGCAACATTAAGACGCATTTTAAGTTAAGGATCGGATTTAAATTTATTTTGAAATTTAAGTTGAAGTTGAGTTACAATTCAAGATTGAGATTCATTTAAAGTTTAAGACTAAGACAAGGCTAACATCAAGATTGAGATTAAGATTATGATTAACTATACGTTAAGTTCAAGACTAGGATAAACATTAGCATTAAGTTTTAATTTTCAGTCTAACACAAAGACCAAAGCTAAGAATAAAATTGACATTAAGAGTAAGTAAGATTAGGATTAACATTAAGATTAAAATTCAGAGCAAGTATAGCAAATTAAAGGCTTAATCCCCTCACCCAAGAGTCCTTGGGAGGAGGAAGTCCTTGAAAGCGGAGGTCCTTGCGAGGCGGTGGTCTCACTCGGGCAAGGGCTGGTTGATACCTAAATTGGAGTGCACGTCCTATTATCAAACTATACTAAGTGCCCCACCCTTCCTGATTTCGTAATTAATTTTCAATAAATTGCGATTTCTATGAAATCAATTGGTTTTCTTGGTTGTTACGTTTATCATTTTGTAAGCTTTCCTCTATGCTTAACGCTATTATTAAGATCTTCAATCTGCTGTCGTGTGTGCCGTTGCCGCTAATAAATGAAATTGTTTCTGATTGTGTCTGTCGTTTTGTTTGAGGAGTGTCAGAGGAAAAAAGCTTTGAAGCACGAACAAAGATGTTTTCGCTCTTTTTTGCAATCTTGGGGCTTTCCCTATTGACTGAAATTTTTGACTCCGTCGCTAAACGCTAAGTGCTATCTTTTTTCTTTGTACGAAAACGCAAGAAATTTAACAGTGTTTTACAATCATGTATTGAGAATCAAGGACGCCTGCAGTGATGGTGGGGGGGCAAGGATGGCAACCGCCCCTCCTGCCCTTATCCAAGGGGGGCATGGAGGGGCAAGATGTGCTCGTAGCGACAACAATAATTTCTTAAATAGCTTTGGAATTGTCTTATAAATATTGTAGAAGAAAGGCGAGAAAGATCCACGATATATCGATTTCATTACAGTATTTGTTTTTCGGTTGAGAACAGTGTAATGAGAACAGTGATTCAGCGCAATGCGTCGATCAAAGTCTTGGATTCGAGCCAGCAAAAGTGGAATTGTCTATGAAAACATTTAAAGGGCGTTTCCAACGTTTTCAAGGCTTCCAAAGGGCGTGGTTACTTAGATTTTTCCTGGGGCTACGTCCCAAAACCCCCTCAGTTGCCTTTCTTCAAGCCTTGGCCCCTTTGCCTTCCATATGTGCAGGCGTCTCTGTTGACAAGAAATGCTGTCTTTTTGCACATTTTTAGTAGCCCTTTCGTAAGACTAATTTTACGATTAAATCTTAGGTGAAAAAGACACAAGATTTTCATTCTGTGCTCTAGCGTGTCTCTTCCTTCTGGTGAGTTATAGCATTATTTCAAGCTGGAATTGTTTATATCCAACCCAATATCCAACTCCTTTAAGCTGAAATTCCTAAATTATATTCGCGTTAATTATTCTGTTTCTAGGTAAGGATATCTAATCACCTGGTTGTGGTGTACCGTGGGCAGAGATCCCTCAATGCCAAACCAAAATTTTGCTGCCATATATAGCACCAGTGATCTTTTGCCAACATATCATGTCTCTTTCGAATATATCTTTACATTGCCACGTGGTCGTGTTACATTTTGGAATGTAACACATTTTCATGATTTTTCATCTGTCCTTTATCACCTTGTGGTTTGTTCCAGTCATATCTCTATCCGTCATATATTCACTTTTGGACATTCATTAGTTCATCGGAGGCTGGATTTTGAAGTTGAAGTTTCTGAGGGTTGTTTAGAGGGGTAACATGTTCACCTGTTCGTTTGAAAAAATCCAATTGTTCCCTAGAGTTTAGTAGGCATATTTTTCAGATTGTGAGGCAAGCGGAATGACAGGGAGGGTCTTGTGTGATCCATGTTTCCCGATGTTCCCTTTTTCCCTTTTAATTTTGGCCATGTTCCGATATTCCTTGGATACATTTTGCATGTTCCCATGTTCCTTGGAACCCATAAACGACCCTCGTTAATGGCGCTTTATGCTCCAGGTCTGTCAGTTTGTTGGCTTCAGCTTTTTCCGCCATTTGCTTTCTACTTCTTCGAAGAGAACAGATAACCTGGCTTAAATCAGTCCGGGAAATACGTTTTGAGATATCTTCCAGGTTTTCTGTCAGAGATAGGAATGAATAGCATGTCCAAACTTATATTCGCCAAGACCAAGAGTAGCTCCTCCGCAATTTCAAGAAACAACCAACCCTTCAGCATGAAAGCATTTCTGCTATAGGACAGCATTTACCGGATAACCCGGACTGTGCAGAAAAAACATCGGGGATTTCTTTCGCGTATTTGGCAGAGCAAGACTGTTGCTTCATTTAAGAGTTTTGAGATCTGTCCACATATTAAGAAAAAGCCGGTTTTGCGTAGACAGAAAAGTTTCTCACTTGGGTTCTTCCATTATTTCTGTTGGTCATCCCTTGTACCCCCCCCCCCCCCCCCCGCAAGGTGACTGGTGTTCAAAACACAATACCAAACTAGCTTCCCTTTTCTGATTGGTAGATTTTGATATGCATCTGGGTTTATATTCCGATTAATTCTTCGGTCTGTTTCTGACGTTTATTCTCTTATTCTCAAACAAAAGAGAGCTTTTGATGAGTTTAAAGATTTTTTCGTTGTCCTTCACAATGCTGAAGTTTTACACAACATCACGTTTTGTACAAACTTCTAGGCCTCGTTTACACTACTGAATAGCCTTTCGGATAAAATTTGAATGATTTTTACTCCGTTTGTAGTTGATGAAATTCACTCCGCTCCAGATGTAATTGGCATTATTTGTGAGTGGGGATTAATTAACTATTGACATTTTCTATTGACTCGACTATCTGGTATAGTGTAAATAGGCCTCTCCGATATGAAAATCAAGACGCAACGATACCTCAACTTGTCCTATCATATATGGGTTAATGCAAGGTGCGGCGCTTCGATAGCTATCCGGTATAGTGTAGGGCCTTAATCTTTTGCAAATTTACTTTCTTTCAACCATGTTATTTTCTTGTAGGGTAGAATGGATGCAATCAGCGTTGACAGAGCTGTTGAATTTATAGTATCATGCATGAATTTTGATGGTGGATTTGGATGTGTTCCTAGATCTGAATCACGTGCAGGACAGGTACGCTTATGCCTTGCCCCTTTCTCTCTCCAAAACAGTCAGTCCATCAAAGGCAAATACTGTGCACTAATTATTTGTAAGAGCAAAGGAGATGGTCAGAAGAAGTGAAAGCTTCTGAGAGAATTTGAGTATCAAGAGCTTCTTAGCTTCTCAAGACCCTGGCCAAATGATCAAACACTGTCTGTCAAACGTTTGAGATTTGGTTATCTAGCAATGTTTGAACATTTCATCACGTCACAAAACATTAGTTGACATACAGAATTCGCAGAGCAATGTTCTTGAACTTGGAATGTTTTGCCTGACGAAAGCAAAAATGTTTGACGAGAAATGTTTTCCAAGGCGGCCTAACAGTCCAACATTTGTTGCAAAACAAATCACAAATGGTTGACCAACATTGTTTGATTGTTTTACCTAATTTTGTGACCATGTGGACCTTGTCAGTATGATTTTCCCATACTGGTTTCCGTGGTTTCATACAAATGAGTGTAGCATATTTCGTCTAATTAAAGGCATTTGCTAAGTTTTTGAATAGGGAGCCCTGGTTTGGAAGCAATTTGGGGCTGGGAGGCGTTCAGTGGAGGAAATACAATTTTGCATTTCGTCCGCTGTTGCTAATGTCACTTGCAAACTCTCTATCGACCAATCTTTTCTATTTTCTTTTCTAGATTTACTGCTGCGTAGGAGCATTGGCAATAACCCTTCGGGTGGGTTAAACGGAAGACCGGAAAATTTACCCGATGTTTGTTATTCATGGTTGGTTCTGTCCTCACTGAGAATAATTGGAAAATTACATTGGATCAGTAAAGTAAGTCAGAAAATCAACCAAATTTCATGCATATACCTTCCAAGGGGTGGGAGGGGTACATTACTTATAAATCGATCGGGATGTGCCGCACTGATTAAAAAAAAAACCATCCAATTATATTGTAGACCTACAATGCCTGCCAAAATGCTTGGAACGGCTGTTCAAGTAATTCTGGCAG
The DNA here is from genome assembly GCA_014526335.1 of Chrysaora quinquecirrha. Taxonomy (NCBI): domain Eukaryota; kingdom Metazoa; phylum Cnidaria; class Scyphozoa; order Semaeostomeae; family Pelagiidae; genus Chrysaora; species Chrysaora quinquecirrha. Next base: position 157,260 of record JACTAT010000219.1, read on the forward strand.
GCATTGTATGCAGAAAGAAACCCTATATTGCCAGAAAAATTAGCGGAATATGAGGGTAATAAGACTTCTAGGCCCTATCGTTGCTTGAAATTGTACTACGAATATCTTAGGCGCAATTTTTGCACTTTTCAGTTAGAAATGAAGTTAATTGTTGGAGGTTCAATTTCCCAACCACTTTTATTGTGTTTTTGTGAAAGTCTTACCCATGTTTAGAGATTTTCAGGGCCAAAAACCCACTCATATGGGCGACACATATCCGTACCTAAATTATGTTAAGTATCAGAGACGTATCTATCATGGGTTATATTGTCACGAATGGCAAACACTAGGATTGATTCTTCCAAAAGTGTACGACTACCCTGGGTTTATATCGTAGAGATGGTTTGTATACAATGATATGAGCTTTATGAAAGACGTTTATAAGCCTGTAGGCTGAATTTACATGCGAGGGGTATATCTCTTTTAAAAATTGCACACAAGATTTATTGGATTTGTTAATCAATTTGCCTTGTTTTGATGAGATTTGTAGAATTAATTTAAATTTGCAAAGGTTAATACAGGAATTTCTTCAATTTTTCTGGATGTTTCGAAGCTTTCACGGCAAAAAATGATGTAATTTTGCCCTAGAAAATGAGAATAAAATGGAAAGAAAATGAACGATTTCAGGTAAATTCCAGCGTTGAAAATTTGTCATTTACCCAACATAACTCTTAGGCTAAATTTTGACTAAAGGAACATTTCCGTTTACTGATAGTTTACCTAGCAGAAAACGGACATTTACCGAGAAGGGAAATCTCAGGCAAACTTTGCATTTCACATGCATTTATTTAAGAGGAACTTTTTTCGCATTTTAATTTCCGATGCATATTCTATAGGAAAATTGGCAATAAATTTTAAAATGGGAAATCAGGCGTGTTGAAGAAAATGTCAATTAAACTGCCCATTTCACTTAAATTTATTTGAGGAAACTTATTTTCTCTGCTTTATTTGATTGTTTAATACAGTATTTCTATATTAATAATTCCTTTGCACAAAATTAGCTCAAAATGCATGGTAACAAGTATTAACGGGGTTTGAAAGCTAAGTTATTGTTTGTACTATTTTTTGGATAAAATGTGCAAACATGATGTACTAAACAGAGCTTGAGTCTCATTGATATGATGCGCAAACCTGCGGCAGACAGTAACGGAATAAACAGACAATGACAAATAATTTCTTCAAACTGAAACGCATAATATAAAGTAAATAAATCATTCTTCGTCATTATTTGTTGACGACAGTTCTTCGTCTACAAGGCCAAATTTATATTTTTTAAGTGGCCTTCGTTTCATCGGGGATTCTCCAACAACCCTTTTTTTCCTTAACACCTGTCTTCCATCTGCAGCATTTGCTTCGTCAATGCGCCGATCCAGGTCTTTTACAAGTGCTGAGAGCTCTGCTCCTCTCCACACAGGCGTCTTGACTTTCAGAGAATCCCCCATGTCTTCTTCGTCAGACATTAGCTCCTGTGTGACACAGCTCCAAATATCATTTTCTTCAGGACAAACGTGTCGGCTGCGTGATTCGAAAAGCTGAAAAATGAAAATATTTCATATTAACAAAATTGTTATAACAAAACAAGTCAAATCTATATCTTAGGTGCAGGAAAATAAAACATAATTTCAAGAATTTGTGCAATTTAATTGGGCAAAGAAAAATCTAGAATCTAGATAAAATATCTATTATCAAAGTATAAATATCCCGGATAATATTTCGATTTTACTTTCTTCCAGATTCTAACATTTCAATTTACACCTCTTAAGAAATTTTATTTGAATTCTTTCCGTCAAGTTAAAAAAGACGACAAATAAATTATTATACGGAGCAAAATGCTTTGATGATGCCTGTGTTAAAGATAAAAATCATGCCAAAAGACTCGGAAGACTAAAGCTCCTGTAAAGACGATATTCTTTAATTATTGACCTTACTGCAGAAAAAATTTTGTTCCAAATTTGCAATTTTCCCTGTGACTTTCAAGTGGAAGGGGGTAGCTGCCTCCCAAGGCCCTATAAATTGGGTATCTGCTTATGGTTGGAAAAAGGTAAAATCGAAAGTTTCTCGACAAACAAAAACAAATCATTGCTTTGAAGGGGGAAATTGTTATAAACTTCAATAATCCAGTGGTTAAGATAAGTTTCTTGAGTATAAGGTATGTAGCCCTGGCTTAAGGCCTTACGTTTTTTTAACAGAATGCAGATGTAGGAATCGTAAAGACAATGTGCGGCTTTTACTCACTCTTTGACGTCGAGAACGCATTTTTTTAGATTTCGAGATTTCTGCATGCCGAGAAGGGTCTCGAAGGCGACTCAAATGCTCCTTCCTCAAGCCTTTAAAATACGTATGACAAGCATCTAAAAGCAAAATTTTAGATATTGATACATGAATTTGCCAATGAAAAACCTACAGTGCTGAAAAGCGACACACCAATGCTAGTTTATTATTCAATTCTAGCCAGGAACAGAAGAAGCTAGCAGACTTGCAGTTTTAAAGTATTATTCTTAATATTACTTGTTTTATGGGTAGTTAGTATATTTGAACAATTTCCATTAAACTTATTCTGTTTGCTGTTTTTAAACTGAAGTATAAACAAAAGTGTCTTATTTCTAAAGGCAGAAATAAAAAGGTACATCGACTTCTGCATACTCTTGATATGTTGCAATTTCAAGACACTTATACTGAAAACTTTGTCTTGGCATCAAAACACCAAAGCAAGCATGAAGCGTCAAGTCACTATAAACAACAATAAATTATACTTTCTTTGTGATTAGCAAGATGAAAAATACAGCACCTTGTTTCCAAAGGTCAAGTTTTTGAAATGAAAGCAATTGCTACTCACTGTGAATTACTTCTTTATTGAATTTCTCCTTCACTTGTAAGCTCACATCATTAATAAACTGCGCTGTTATTTTTTGTTGTCTTCGCTTGTAAACCTTAAAGACAAATATCGTTGAAGGTAAAAACAACTCAATAAATATATCAATTCAAGATAGAAAATTAATCAACTTCACACTAGTCATCCCCATAAGTCTTTGAGACTTATATTGTAGCTATGAATTCCTCTTTCATTCAATTAAGTTTATTCAGTATCGTGTAGCTACATCTCTCTCCAAACTTTGTAGCAAAAGTATATAACCAAAAGAAAAGTTATTCTATGCCGAATAGAAGAGTATATATTTTTGTTACTTACAGTTCATCAAGATCCCATTGTTCCTCGGCGGCAAGCAAATTATATAGCGCTTTGACAGCTCTCTACAATTTCGATGGAAAGAAGACATTAGAAGTCCATTCATGATTCATATGGTCTATACAACAAATAACACACAGTAATGAAATACTTCCAGTGCAGTAAATTCAATGTAATTGTGTTTGTGCAAGTCAATCATTAACTGTGTGCATCAATTTTTATATATGTATCTTTGCGATTCTCCATATTTTGCATCAATAATACCATGTATAGTACTCCAATAAGCGATGGATTAGTTAGGCCTACTGAATCATTTCTTGAAAGAAGATGCTAATTTGATTCAACAGGTCTTCAATGAAGGGGTGTTCATATAAAGTTCACGAAATTATTAAGCGAAAGATTCAATTCTAGAAATTCGATTATTCTTGGTAACGATAGTTTCCAATGCTCCTAATGTCACAATAAACTAGCAATACCTTAAAACCTGTTTAGGGTTTCCATTTTCAAAACATATTTTTCAATTGCCGTATATCGTCTAATAAACGCCACAGCGTTCTTTAAAAAAATGTAACTTCAACGTGCGGCATTCAATAGAGGGCGACGCTTATTATAAAATGAAAAAAGGATTTTGACAATATTCTCGTTGCCCAAAACAATCATAAAAATGACTGTTAAAAGATTTTGAAACAAAAGTAAAAAATTCTTTAAAAAAAGATTAATTATTAAAATAAGAATTGACTTAAAGCCTTAAAATATAACTCAGGTTAACGTTAAAGTAAGACGAATGTGAGCTATTAATCATTTCTTCTTGAATTTGAATATTGAGAGCTTGGTCTGTTTTCTCTTAAAAGCCCCTTTTGAAGATGCGGCGTTTTAAGGAGGCGGCGTTTAATAGAGGGCGTAGTTCGTTACACATGTTCAGCTACGAACGTGGCGTTCATGACAGGGTGGCGTTAATCAGAGGATGGCGTTTTCTATAGGAAATACGATAAACGACAAGAGAAACACTCGTTTCAGTTGCAGGGAAATTGAATAAACACAGTACTGCATGCTCATTTGACAGACTTCGCATCAATGCCCTTCTTCTTTTGAAGTTGGCTAAAAGTCTGTAAATATACGAAAAACAAAAGTACGGAATTCATCATATTTCAAGGCAAGTCGTATCAAGGTAGACATTCAACTAAGAAATGTTTTAAAAGAAGAAAAGAAATCTAAAAGTAACTTACAGACAATTCTTTTGGTACGGACTTAATGCAGCTCGCAGTTTTCTCTTGGAAGTTTGATTCCAGCTGACGAATGCGTTTACCAATTGACGTAACATGAGACATAATCATTTCTGACTGCTCTTCGAGTTGATTCTGCTTTGTGATTATATCTCGAAATCCTTCTTCGATGCAATCTTGTAAATTTCTTAGTTTCCTGACATGGCATTAAATAACAGATTTCATCAAGAACATGCATATCTAGGGCATTTTTTTGAAGGATCTCTAACTAATGGGACATTTGAGAAAGGGCATCTGGCAAAAATTCAAGAATCTAAGAATGTAACACTAAGAATATTCAGCGCTAACTAAGTGTTACCATAAACGATTTACTAGAACAAAAAAAAGCTAATTGCAAATTTTAAAATTAGATAAACTACCGTCCGCTAAACCCTAGATTAACCGATTTTGGCGTGTTGGCCAGCACGACCGTGGCAACTTATTGCTTGTAGAAATAATCATATATTGAAATATATTCTAGATAATATAATGTAATATTGTTTTTGGAAAAAATAAAACTGTGAAAGCTGTTTCTAAACATTACTTTAATGTCCTTAAATCAGGGGAAATTTTATCAACGGCATTTTCAATTGTTATACGACATTCTACGTCTTTATGCTTCATCAGTCTTCCCAATTTAACGAGTGTGTTACAATATATGATACCAGCAGTGTGCTTAAGCATGTAACCAATTGAATATGTATCTGTAGCGATACTTTGTTTGCTTCCAGTAATGTTTCTCAATTCGTAAGCAAGGTGCCTGTGTCTTTTGTTGTAAATTTCTTGCTCTTTTGTGTCCTGAATACGGTATATTATTGGATCTGTGACCATTGTTGCTTTCCCAAAATCAATAATTTTTACTGTTTCAGTGATGATAACATTATCAGCTTTGATATCATTATGCAAGATTTTTTTAGAATGCATAAAAGAGAACGCGTCTAGTAGCTGAATAAATATTCTTTTCAGCAGGTCTTGATTCTCCCGTTTCAGAGATTTGTTTAAATTGTTGAAATATGTTGCAAGTGTAGGATGCGATTTGTAAACTCCCTCAATCATTGCTCCAAAAAACTCAATCAAAATTCCGTTGTCATTCAGCATGCCAAAACAAAAAGCAAAATTCGGATGCCCGCTTAGTGTCAAGTACACAACAGCTTCGGCTAAAACAGATTGTTTAGTGCTGCGGGAACTATCTAAAAGTTTTAAAGCTGTTTTTAAATTCAGTTTTTTAATATATGCAATTTTTATTGTTCCAAACTGTCCAGCACCTATCTTTGTATCTTCTACCGAAACATCACTGCTTGTAAATACTGGAATACCAGGAAGAAATTTGATGATAGAGGCCCTAGTATGATTCACTTCTTTCTCGGATCTGTGAAAGTTGCTTGGAATAATCATTTTCGAAGGATGCCTTGTTGACAATGAAATGAAGGAAGAAGTTCTGTACCTTGATGAAACACTCGTAGCGTTGCGCTTGTTAGTAGCTTTAATTTTTTGTTTACAAAAGTTTAGTTCGTTGTGAAGTTTGTCTATTTTTGCATCTTTTTCGGCCAATGCAAGAAGGCTCTTCAATTTCTTTTTGTTTCTCATTTTTCGAAGCTTTGTTTTTCTGTTTTTTACTGCAGAACCAACTTTTGATCTTCGGTGCACATGGTCTCTGTTCCTATAGTTCATACGAAACCTTTCAATTTGAAACAATTTAATCAAAAAAACCATAGAAGGTAACTGCCAAAAAACTGGCCAGTCTTAACATTTTAAGGTTATTTTTACAGAAAAAATTGATGTTCTTGTTTATTGGTCTCTATACTGGTAAGGTCATATGCATGTGCATGCATATGATCTACGATCTACGACCTCAAGAAAATTGATTGCCGAATCATAGTGCTGCCATTGTTCCTTTGATTAACTTTCTTCTAGTAAAATACCCATGCGACACTGATGAAAAAATCCATATATTAATGCTCACAAACCTGTTCATTTCGGCAAAACTATTGTCCATTTCTTCCTTTGAGGCAGGCATCGAATCGTTCAAGGAGATTAAACTGGAAAAGAAAGTGCTTTTAGTATATAGTGACAAAATATTGAACAAGAGAACGTTTTGGAATTGCTCTTGATCAATTGTTGCAACATATAACTTTCATGGACATTGGGTCTTCCCCAAGCGACGAGACATGCAACTGCTTCTATGTTATTTAGGTTGACCCTTCTTTCTAACAAATATCTTCTTTGACAAGAATTTGGATTTGATACAAAGCTTTGCATAAAAAAATTGCAATTAAATACTTGTGGTTTTTCAGTTGTATTTCATTGGCTGGGTCTTTCTAAAATTTTGACTATATATTTACTTGTATGCAATGTATCTTCGAAGCGGCATTGATGAAGCTGCCTAGTTATAGATTTCAATAAAAGGCTTACAATTCATAGATCCTTAAACATAAGTATTTACCTGCTGTTTTCTGAAAGATGCTCTTGAAGCAGATCTGAAGCTTGTACAGGCTCTAAATCATGATAACTGTAGGAAAACCAAAGATGTAATTTTGTCAGTTAGGCTTCATCCTTACAACATTTAAGATTTAAGTGGCCTTTTTTACTTAGCGATATACAGACAAGACTTGGTTCCTTGGTTGCTTTCAGCTGTTTTTCAGAAGCATTCGTTTCCAAAGTTTGCTAATGTTTTACTACAATGACCTTCTAAAATTTTATTGCTCTCAAACTGTAAGTTTCTGTATTGAATGTATTCATTTGGAGTTCATTGAAAATATCGCACGGTGTGTATTTTCCTCAATCAAAAAGCCAACCCCCTTGAATCAATGATAAAATATTGCTACCCTGTTGCATCTTACGTGGCCAATAAAATACATAAGATTTGTCACGTTTCTTGGATAGCCATATCTTAGCTATGTTGCTAGTTTACTCTGAACAATAAGGGGGCAATTTTTTTGCTAATCTGTCTCAATATGGAATTTATCTTTAACTTATGACATAATATTAACAAAAATTCGAGTTATCTAAAATGTTTTATTAAGAGGCTCTTTACATTTGAAAACTCAACCCGGGTTGAAATTCATCCGGGATGAGTTTCAACTCGGCCTGTGGTCAAAGCCCTTATAATTTTCGAAACTGTTTACATGACTGAAACTCAACCCCGGATGAATTCAACTCGCTTTTTCATCCCGGGCTGAAACTCATTTTTCACCATGTAAGCGCAAATTTTGTTAAACTGGGATTGAGTTTCATTGATCATTGAGAAACACCAGAAGACTTAAGCATTGTTATGTCACACAACCCGGTTTGAAATGCAGCCATGTAAACGCAAATAAAATTCATATACTCAACCCGGGTTGACTTTCACCCCGGGTTGAATTTTCTCGTGTATAAGGGCCTCTAAAGCTTCAAAACGCTCAATGGTTTGAAATTTTTATCATCAGTAACTTGTACCTGTTCACTCCTGGATGTAATGACTGACTTTTGGGAGAAGATGTCATAGAAATTGATTTGCTGTAATCAAAAAATGAAATTACACCCTGAGTTTCCATTAGTTGTCAAACATAATGAATCGATTTAATGATAAAATATGTCACGCAATTATCATCTTCATTCCTCTACATTGATAAAAATCCCACACCAGTTCTACAAAACTGGCCAGTTGTACAACTCATAGTTTCACTGACCTTTTCGTTAAGACGTTTCCAGATTGAGAATATCTTGGTAATGATGGGAGCCTAACAAAACTGCGAAGAAAATGAAAGACAAGTTTTTGGATATATGCATATTATCCAAATTAACTGTGTAAGAGCAATCCTGGGGATAAAGCGGACAGATATGGTTTCTATTAAAAAACTGCATCAAATGGCAGGCTCAAAATACAACATTGACACGCTGATACGCAAAAGGAAATTAACTTTGTTTGGACATGTATGTAGACTCCCAGATGAAAGCCTGGTAAAAAGTGCTATGAAAGGTGATTTTAGGAAAAAACGGGGTAGATTTAGACCGCCTAAGAGATGGACAGACCTCATCAGAGAGGACACGGCGCTCCCAGTCAGCACAGCAGAAAAATATTCAAAAGATCGACTAAAGTGGAGAGGACTACTGAACACAAAGTGGTGCAAGGCCTCTGATGGGGTGTGCTGAAAACTGAAACTGAACATATTATCACTAGGATGCATATCACTGAACAATCAAGAAGAAAGAATCCATCAAAGCATTATTGACAACATTTTATCCTGTGAAAATATCCATAGATGTCTCTTTTCGAAACATTTTATTGACCTCTTGAAGGACTTTCTCTTTGCGTTATTTAAGGGGGCAGGACACCAGCTAATTCTTAGAAACACTAAATTGCAGCTTGTAGTTTGACAGAAGAATGAGCTTTCATTTTCAATTTCATACCCGTGTTATAACGTGGTTAGTCCTGCAAAAATCGCGACAACAAAATAGGTATTCAACCGTTGAAGAACACTGAAAACATGTTTTCCTCTTTTTCTCTATGATGGTGTCAGTAGTCCTGGTACCCAATATTACATAACACACATTACCCGATCTCGAACCCCTTTCGAACATTTCAAATATTGTTCACTTTGTTTCTCACTCATGAATTTTTTTGAGCAAGCACCGCTAAAAAATAACGTCACATGTAAAATACAATTCTCAACTTATGTATTCCTCTGAAGCAGTGCTGTATAAAAGAATTTTGTTAAGGAGAGACACAGGAATCAACGTAGCTTGTTCTCCCAAACTTAAGCAATTCACCAGTCGTAGGTTGAGCATCCATCACCTCGGACAAACAGCAATAACTTTCTCTGTAATGAACTTTTAAAGCCCCAATAAAATGAAGAAGATGAAAATCCGTTGCCGTTGCTGAAAATCTTCTGCGTTCTTTTAGATTTGAAAGTGCGTTTCTGTGTGATGGTCGAGGTTGCGTGTAAGACAATGAAAACTATTTGGCACTAAGATATTACCTTTTTTCTTTTCTTTTATAGCGACCAGTAAGCTGTTGTATGTCTTTAGAACTGCAAAATAAAGGGTTTCAAACAGTTATTTCAAGCATAACGTATTCGTTTATAACAGCTGAGATGGGAGATAATAAAAGATTGGGTTGAAAAATAGGTTGAAAAAATATAAAAAATGAATAGACAAGTTTAAATATTTTGTTCAAGGTTAGTTTACCTAACATCAACCATTTTACCACATTATCATTAACAATATTATCACCATATAAAGAGTTTGAGCAGAAACACCGCGTCGCAAGATAAACGAAGGAAAACTATGTTTTAGTACTAATATTTCGCCTTGCCAAGCAAGGCTTCTTCAGAGTATGGTAAACGAATTGATTTAATTACAGTATATACAAGAATTGTTTTGAATTATGGTGATCAATTATCACAATAGTTTGATCATAATCATCATAATTACCAACGTTATCATCATAACCAACATAATTATTATCAGTGTCATCATCATCATCATCATCATCATAGCCAGCATCATCATCATCATCATTTTCATCATTATCATCATTCATATCATTATCATCATCATCATAATCATCATCATCGTCATCATCAACATCATAGCAAACATCATCATCATCATCATCATTATCATCATAACCAACATCATAATCATCATCATCATCATAACCAACATCATCATTATCATCATCATCGTCATCATAATCATCGTCATCAAAATAAACACCATCATCATTATAATGATAACCATCAACCTCATCATCACCACATCACCATAGTCATTTTGATCATCATCATCATCATCATGAACATCATCATTACAATCGTTATCATCATCATTATCATCATAATCATCATCCACATCATTATCATCATCATCATAATCATCATCATCATTGTCATCATCATCATCATAATCAGCATCGTGATCATCACGACAATCAAAAGAATCATCACCATTGTAATCATAATCATCATTATCATCACCACATCATAATAAACATCCTCATCATTATCATGATAACCATCATCCTCATTATCACCACATCATAAAAAACATCATCGTCATCATCATCATAATCATCCATATCAGGATAATGGTAATAATAATAATAATAATAATCATCATCATCATCTTCATAACCATCATCATCCTTTTGTTTCTTGTTGTAATTTTTTGCCAGTCTTGACAATTTTTTTTGTTAAAAAGATAATTGCATGAGGTTCATGATTCAAAATTAAAAACTGAACTGAACTGAAGAGACATGAAAATTAATTTTTGTTCTCAGACTTACTCACCTTTCCTCTTCCTGGTTGGACTTGCATCCCCTCTTAAACCTTTCGTTGGTTTTCTCTCCAGAATCATCTCTGCCCCTTGAACAGAGTGGTTATAAGTTGTTAAATTATGTTTGAATAAGTTCAAGATATTTTAATAAATGAACACGGAAAAGGCTGATAAAAAAGATAATATCCGTCCTCTTGTGCAGCTTCTTGCATTTTCACGCAGAGCTGTATCACACAAAACAGGCATCCCAGTTTTATGCAGGACTGGAAAATATTTCTAGATATCAAGCCATGGGGAGAAGGTAAAGCAGAAATATAAAAAGCATTCTAGAAAAACTTACGTGACTGAATTCTTTTATTGCCATAAAACTTCGAAGACATCGTCTTTAGTTTTTCTTCACGCGTGGGAACTCGTTGGGTTTCGGTTTGCAGAGGTTAAAAGAATGATTTTGGCGCTCAAGAGAGTCGATAGAGAGCCCGAGCAGCGTGATCTAACCAGCAGCGCAATCGCGTGTTCTAACATGCTGGGATTGTTTTTTTCTTAATGGGTACCCTGCTGATGAAGTTTGACTCAAAGATGATATCCGTTCGCTTTAAGGAAGCACTTGTCATCACTGTAGAATTTGTTTTCATTTATCAAAGCAAAAAAAGGTTTTATTCTTTTTTCTAACTTTCCAGAAGGATGGCAGACGGAAGTGAACAAGGTATTTTATTTTCATTTTACTGTCTTCTACACGAATTTCTTTCATATTCTTTCATGGTTTCTGAAGCCATCCTGATCATCTAAGTAGCTAAAAGTTTTATTTATAAGCAAACGTTTGAATTTGGCCGTATGTACTTTCTTAAAACCCTAATCCATATGGGCCGGGGATGGGGGTGTTTTCCACCCCCCCGAGGTTTATTGTTAATCACGTTTTCAGCTTGATATGTAAAAGATTAAACCAGCCTGACTTTCAATATTGATGTATTGCCCAGCTTTTGGCGGAAAATGGTTGATAATATATATAGGTACAAAGTCACGTGACATGAACATATTGGGACTGCAGTCAGCAAAGTGTACACTTTTTCTTCTAAAAACTTAGGTTAATGTAATATGAAATGTATGATATTTACAAATCTTATCAAGTTTGATCTTTTCTTTCCAAATATGCAATCTATTTTTACATTTGAGGACGTCAGCATTAAATGGTTATCATGACGTCATAAATTGACTTATTTTCTATAGAAGTTTTATAATGTCCATTTTGAATTCTCTGTGATTCAGAGTCCTAGAAACATGCCTCGGTTGGCGTACTGATTCCATTACCTTGTAAAAACACCTCGCTTCCTAAATGTACAACATTTACCTTTCACTATAAAAAATTGCAAGCCTATAACAAGGCAAACTTTAAGATGGTTATGTAGGCATAATTGGTTATTTCTAAGTGAATGGACTTTTATAACCGCTTTTCTGAGACATTATGTAATTCACTATATTTGGTATCCACTTGGGTATCTTTTTCACGATCTTTAGATATCCATTCGGGTGTTCTTTTCGACTTTCGTTCCTTTCACAGCGGCTCATATGTACCCAATTTTTTTGGAAGAACCCCCTCCCCCGGGGGACAGAAACGCAAGTTTTTGAAATACGAGACGCCAGCGAAATAATCCGGGGATTGTTAATCACCAGAATAATAATGGCGATGTGCTCTAGGTACACTAACAAATTTATCTGTTTACTTTGAGGTTATTGTTCTTTTAGATTGCTGATATAAATGAAATAAATTGTGATCGTTCGAAATTATTCAAAATTTCAATGTACTAGCAGTTAACCATCCTCCATAAAATTACAAGGCCAAAAATAGCTAACATTGCCATGGTCATGTCGCTCTCTAATTTATTTTTATCGTGACAATTAATAAGATAGAGAGGCTAAAAAATCCTTTTAAGTAGTTTTAAAAAAATCAACTACAAAATAATGTAAAAATTTTCAACTATTCATACTTTTTATAAATATTGAAAATTTATTTATTAGAAATTCATTCATTTACAGGGAAACAATCCAATAGCAGTTTCAAGTACTGCCCTCACTGTTCACAGCTTTTGGGGAGAACGACGTTCTATCTTCACAAATCGTTATATTTCAAATCTGGAAAATGGTCAAAAGGTAGAAAAGACTTTATCAAATAGATGTTGTTTGATAAAAGAAACAACCGTTCCGGGACGAAAATATTAGGCTTGTAGGCTCATTGGGATAATGTAGCCAAATTCTTCTTTGCACCGGAAGAATAAGAGAAGCTTTGAAAACATCGCATATCAGTACACGATTTTCAGCAGTTGTATATTCGAGCGTTTAATCCTTTTTGTAACTTGAAATATTAGCCAACGCTACATTATCTTTGCTGTTTTACATGCATAAGCTTGGTTTCCGCTTAAACAAATGTTTCAATTTGATTTGATTCCCCCATCGATCCACAGCCTATCAAGTTCTACTTAAATGAGGGCGGACATTTCTATTGTTGGATACATTGGTATGACATTCTATTCTATGTCAGAAAAGTTTTTTCATTATGTACGGCCTTGCACACCAACCAATTTCTGTTTTGACTTGACTGCTGATTCAGTTTTGATTTGAATGAAAGCGCATGTACAACATTTTTAAGTAGAAACCCAGCTTTTTTCAAACTGTAATTTTTTTCAAAACCATAGCTGAGAGGCCTTCGAGAGATGAATTAAGCAATGAAAATGACTACGAGGCATTTCAAAGAATAGAAGATTCAGAATGTGAGTTCCAATTCCATTTACATTTTTACTTGTTTGAAATTCAAGGCATCAGAGTGTAGCTATAATTATACAGTTAGCCTTTTAGAGCAGATTTTTACCTTGATTTTTACCTATTCCCACGGAGCAAACTAATCTATGTGTTTGCACAATTAAATTTATCTTGGTCAATTCTTTGCAGTATGCCTCCTCTGCAGGTGGGTCCGCTCTGGTTGTTCATAGATTTGTGAACAAAAACAGGGGCGAACTCATGCTAAGTTTTGTTTGTGGGCTTTTTATAGGTTAGTTGGGAGAGTGCTATTTTGAGAAATTTTCAAATTTTTGGGTTTTCAAAGTGTCGTTCAAATCTCTAGAAGTTAGATCTTATTATCTTCAATTAACTCCGTGTATTATGGAAAAAACCGTTAAAGGTTTGGGGTTTCTTTGTACAAAAATGTGCTGAAAAATAACATGGAACACAGAGTAATCCTAAATTTGTTCGATATTCTTAAATCTTACGATAAGGGATCTTGAGGTTGCGAGTTGTATGATAAAACTATGGATTCTTGGTTTTTTATGCCCTTCATCTCAACCATCTAGTTTAATTTTTCTGCTTTCATTTTCAGTTTTGGACCCTTTTCAACGAGAAAATGAAGACGAATTTGATGACGATTGCGATTCGCAAGCTGTGGACGATGATGTTAGTGTGGATATTAAACTTGCTGCTGTTTTCTCAATTAACCTCAATATTGATTTATCACAATTAATCAAAAACTATTTTCTTAGCTTTACTCATTTCATCCAACAACTAACAAATATAACCCATGGAAAGGGCAGCAGCGTGTTTAAAGAAGCTGCGATAAAAATCTTGAACACGATCTTGAACACTAGGTAGGGCAACACAACCGGAGAAACAGGGACATTAGACAAAGTTATTAATTTCGTTAACTATTCAGCTTTGCAAAAAATTTTAAAAGATCATCTCATTGCAAAAGTTTAAATATTTATTCAAATTGACTCCTGTGGTTGTGGAAATGCCATTATTTGTTTTGTAAAAGACACTAAAGAGGTATTCACTGTTTGGACAAGGACAGATTCCAAACAAGGGGTAATCTCTCTGAGAATAAGGTTTTCTTTGATTTTTGAAGTGTTCGACTAGTGTATTCTTATGTGCCTAATTGCTGGGAGGTGGGTTGGAAAAGGCGAGGGGGGGGCTGGAACTCTAGCCATGATCTAATTGATGGGGGTCAATGAACATGGGGGGTCGAAATTTATTTAACAATCTTTGTTGGAAAACTGCAGAAATTCAGTGCGACTGGCCCTAAAGTACTTTTAGGCTAAGGCAATCCATAGTGTTCACCAGCAAATAGGATGGGAAAATTAAACTTCATAAAAAGAAGGTCTAAGTGAAACAAGTTAAAATCATCGACACCAAAATTGCTGTTAATCTTAATAAGCGGGGGTCCTAATAAGAGTGGGGGTGGCAATTTTTCAAAAAATTAAATAGTGGGGGGACGGAAGTTACGCACCTATAAGAGTACTCTGCTTCCTGCATCAACAAAATACTTTCAACAAGCACGATTTCATAATTTCAATCCTCTTATATTCTAGGTCAATACAGGAACTGAAATATGGGTTGAAGAAAATGATCCTTATCAAGATTTCGACAAAAGAGAGGATGGAGAAAAGGCACAGTCAGTCAACCATATTATAACAGTGTTTCTGCATTTAATTTTGCCTGGCAAATGACCTTTTCTATCTCGGATAACTGTGTGGAAAGTCTATTAAAGATTGTCTTCCACTTTTTAACGATGATTAATTTCACCTCCGGATTCAGTGGTCTTTGCGAATTGGCTGATAATTTTCCTGCGACGCTCTTCAAGGCCAGAAGGTACATTGGCCATGATAAGGATGATTTTTTGAAAATAATTTCTTGTTCTAAATGTCACAAGCTGTACACATATGAGCAAGCTGTGGTTACAGAAGGTGACAAAACAATTAGTAGAACGTGCAACCATGTTCGGTTTCCAAATCATCCACAGCAGCGGATGAGGGAAGAATGTGGAAACGCACTTATGAAAACGGTAGTGAGTGCCGATGGCAAGAAGAGTTACCTGTATCCGTTAAAAACATATTGCTATCAGCCGTTAAAAACATCTCTACAAAGAATTCTGAAAAGAACTGATGTGAGGGAAGCAATGCTAAAGAAACCTCAGTTCAATACTGATGGATTTTTTGACATTCATGATGGGAGACTTTGGAAAGAATTCAAAGATGTTAATGGAAATGGTTACTTCTCTGATAAAAGAAACCTAGCAGGCATATTAAATATTGATTGGTTTCAGCCGTTCGAAAGACATGAACATTCTCTTGGTGTTATTTATATCGCAATATTAAATTTACCAAGAGAAATAAGATTCAAGAAAGAAAACATCTTGCTTGTAGGCATCATACCAGGTCCAAAAGAACCGGATTTGACTGTTAATAGTTATCTTCAGCCACTAGTAAATGACCTATTGTCCTTTTGGAAAGGAGAAAATTTGCATGAAGGAGAGAAATTGGCTTTATACCGATTCGCCTTGCTTTGTATTGCATCTGATTTGCCAGCAACCAGAAAATGTTGTGGATTCTTGTCTTACAATGCAGAAAAAGGTGAATAGTAAAATTTAGCAAAATATTTAGGCTACTATGAAGCAAAGGTAATGTAAAACATAAATGTTTCTGCATACCCGACCCCAACTTGCCGCAGTGACTCCTACTTGAGATTTGTGGAGTTACTTACTTTTAAATTGATATACATTTGTTTCTTTATATAATCATTGCTAATTCAAGCAAACTACAAAATAATAATATTCTATAAACGAAATCAGGTGTAACAGGTGTTTTAATGTTATTCGATTTACCAAATATTCTGTATTATTTGTGACGGTGTTCGAACAGGAGGGTACTGGTACAGCTTTGAGGATCTACTTGGCAGGGGGAGACCAAATAAGGGAGGGTATCGGAATTTTTTTCGCTAACATTGCCAGAAAACTGCTGATACTAAGTACGAATGGACCCTATCGTACGTGTAAGCTTAAGCAATCCATAGTTCTAACAAACAAATAGAGTGTATAAGTTAAGTTTCATACCGAGAAAGTCACAATAAACTAAGTAAAAAAAATCGAAACCAATAGTCAATGAAAACCTTTATAAGCTTGGGGTTCGTAGAGGGGGAAGGTAGGATCTAATTGACAGTTTTCTGACGGGATTGTCAGAAAACTGTAGAAATGCAGTGGGGCTGGCTCTATAGTACTTATAGGCTAAGGCAATCCACTGTGTTTAACCAAGAAATAGAGCGTACATGTGAAATTTCATAAAAAGAAGGCCTAAGTGAAATTAGTTAAAATCATCGACACCAAAATTGATGTAAATCTTAATAAACGGGGGGGTCCTAATAAGAGCGGGAGGGGGTTGGAAATTTTTCAACAAATTAATTAGCGGAGGGGACGGCATTTAGGCACCTAAGAGTAAGAATACACATTGTTTGAACGAGTCGAATTTGTATTGAAATTATGTAAAGTCCTAACTTGAAGAGTGTTTGGTTTTTGCTATAATCTGATTATATTGTGTTTTTCTTTAGGATGCAGCAAATGCTGGAAGACATTCCCACGAGAAGCCTTTGGTGAAAAGCCTGACTTTTCAGGATTTGATGTAGACGAATGGGTTGAAAGATCTGGCGAAGAACATAAGGCTCTAGCAAAGAGACTGCTTCAAGCAAAAACGAAGACGGAAAAGTCAAAGCTTGAGTCAGCTTCAGGAGTTCGATACAGTGAGCTATTTAGACTGCCTTATTTTGATCCTATAGCTGCACATGTTGTTGATCCCATGCACAATCTTCTGCTTGGCACTGCAAAGCATGCATTCAATGTTTGGGTTGAGACAGGTGTTTTGGACAAAAAAAAGATATCTGAAATTGATGCTTTGATGAGCAAAGTGGGAAGAAAAAGTGAACTTGGAAGAACATCAAAATCAATGTCATTAAGCAACACAATGAAAGCTGATGAATGGAAAAATTGGGTCCTAGTATTCTCACTTTATTGCTTGAAAGACACCCTTCCAGCCTCTCATTTTAATTTATGGCAGATTTTCGTCAGAGCATGTGCTTTATTGCTAAAGCCATATATGAAGCATGCTGAGTTGGAGAATGCCCACCAGCTCTTGTTACTCTACTGCCGCAAATTCCAAGAGACATATGGGAGGAAATATTGCACTCCCAATATGCATCTTCACCTGCACTTAAAAAAATGCATTGAGAATTACGGCCCTGTTTATGGCTTCTGGGCCTTTTCGTTTGAAAGGTACAATGGAATATTGGGATCGTACCATACAAATAACCGATCTTTAACAATAACTCTGATGAGAAAATTTATAGATGGCATTCGTGTAGTGTCATCCTACCAACAGCTAGAAGGACAAGGACTTCCGGCATTGGATGAATTTAGGTTGATGAACAAGATCCCGGAATCTATGTATTTGCCTTTATTGTATATTAGAGGCAAAGATATAATCAAAGAAGAAGATCTTTGGAAGGTTGTATATACATTAATAACTGTTCCTAAGCTTGCATGTCTTCCAGATGCGGATAGTCAATCTGTGAGTTTAGTTTTAAATGACCTCTTTTTGCATAAGAATGTGACCCTACAAACAAAATTTATTAAGTCCTACGAACGAATAAAACTTGGCTCTGAGGTAATAGGAACAGCAAGGTACAGAAATGGTGCTTCGTCAGACCAATACTTGTTTGCAAGACTTCACTACAGTATCAACAGTTTGCAGCCAGCTATTGTTAAAGATATCATAGAAATTAGCCTGAAAATTGATAATGAGAAAGAAGGAAATCTTATCTTTCTAAAGATTGGACTTCTTGAAAAGCATCAAAAAGAAAAACTCTATGGCGAAAGATGCCCAATGACTGTTTGGTCAATAATTGAAAAAGAAGAGCGTTTCATTCCAATTTCTTTCATTCACAAAAAGGCTTCATTTACAAAGGGACGTGTTAGCTTCGATTCTTTTATTGTAGAAAATATGAAACGGAGCAAAATAAGATCGTCAGATATAGTGTATTTTGTCTTGTAGTATCCCTTGTTATTGTACAGATCTATTGTTACTGTTTTATTTCTTATAAATTGAATATTTCCATTTTTTGCATCTGATCACAAACTGTAGTGTACCATCTTAGATAAAAAGTCAGCCTCTGCAAATTTATTTCGCGATAGTTTAACAGCTTCATAATTGACTCATTATCATATTTGTCAAACTTTTCAAAGTCTCTCTGAGTAAAGTCTACAGAGTGTCTTAGAAAGTAAAATATAAAACCAAACAGAAACGAATTGTTGAACTGAAAAGTAACTTTCCATTTCCATACTGTAGGCTCCAAGGTACCCTTTTTTAAATGCGTGCTTTCATTATTAAAATTGAGCTTATATTGTTATATTTTGAAATAATTCGTTGTAGTTTGCTACTTGTTTTTATCTATGTTATAATTCAGCATTCTAACTGTTCGATTGATTAAGAAAGATTGTGTTAATTGTCTTTTTACCTGCTATGGATCTCGCGTAAAATATCTTGCTATATCTTTATCCCAGTCCCAGACCTTAAGTGCTAAACTAAAGACAGCTAAACTGTGGCATTTTGCGATGACTTCTTCAAGCTACTTGTATATAGAGTATAGTCCTAAGGACATTTGTTGGAAAAGCAGTTGTCCAAAATTCAATAAAGTTCAAGAAAATATCAATAGAAAACTTGGTCACAGCACCAACATGTTTAGAACATACAGTCGAAGCAAGATGGAAACTTATCACGACTTAGACACTTTTTTATAAGAATACCTTAATTTTTGTCGTGCCTCGAATGTTCTCAAAAATATTCAATTTTGAGCCTAATAATTTTCTTACATTATTCCTAATCATTGAAAAAATGAAAGGTGACATAGGGTTAAATTTCAGCGATTTTAAGCCTAAAAATTCTTACAGACTGTATTCTTATACAAACGTGCATAGAATTACTCTGCATAGCTTGTACTATCGACGCATAAGACTGCTTAGCTGTCAGTATAAAAATAACAATAATGATAACAATAAACACAAAGGATATGATACAAAACGAATTGAATAAATGTGAAATGCACAAATAAGTAGCTACATTTATAATTTTGAGAATCCAAAAATTTATGTACGGAAATTATGAAGAAATTTCGAGAATTCTCTTACCGAAATTCCACCTTTGTAAACTCCGACGTTTGCCCTTCGGAAATCTATGAAAATTTTGAATAGAAATTTACCGTCTTGAAAATTGCAGGTACACGTCATGTTCCGAATTTACCAGGGGGGAACGCTTAGGATACCTTGAAATCTTATCATCGAAAATTATCATTAAATTAAGCCATTTCTTGCCGTGTTTAAATGAGTGGATCTGATCTGGAAGACGTTGGATCGTGTACTTCCAGCTGAACATAATTGTTGTCTTCTTAGGAACTAGGCTTGATATCCAGACGAAGGTAGCCCCTTTTAAAAACTAGATACGTAAAGGATTATTCCTTAGCCTATATGATCTAAATAAGTGGAAGTTTCGGATTTATCGTTTAAAAATTTAATTTGTTTCAGGAAAAATTATGTGAATTTATACTTGCATCTCAAGACGATGAAACAGGAGGATTCGCTGATAGACCTGGTGATATGGTAAGATTTTTGGCTCAAAATTGTTATTATTCGCACAATCTTCAAAAATTCTTAGCCTTACTTAAAAGTCTGAAGAAGGAAGACGTGGCCCTACCAAAAAGAAAGAGTGTAAGTTCAGAAATAAATCCATATCAATGTTAAAGCGGGCGCAAACCGTGCCAACATTGTTGGCCAAAATGTTGACTAAAAATAGGCCAACATATTGATACGCTTTGCCATACCATTACAACATCTCAGATCTTTTTGGTTGGTGACGTCATCTACAAATGATCCTTTGCAGACACGGCCGTAAAGGAAGCAGCTGTTTGTTTGTTGCTCGCTCTTTTGGTTGACGACGAACCGCCAGCTTAAATCTACTTCTCATTTCCAGGTCTCTTAATAACGTTCGAAATTGAAAATGTTGTGCCAACATGTTTGCGAGACATAGCAAACCGTTCCAACGCACCAGTCAAAAGAGTATAAAGAAAAAGGTTTCCAACAATTTCTTCTAGTTCTAAAAGAAGTTAGTTTGTCAAAAACTTGCATTTTGATTTTTCAAACCAATAAATGGAAGTGATCTGATAGGTAGAAATTTGAGCAAATCTAAATGTGTCAGTGTGAAAGCACAATACATCACTGAATGGAAAGTGCTCAGCAAGTCCTCTCATTTTTTTTATGTGCCATTAAAAATTTACAAAACGCATTACGGATTACACTACCAACAAACTACATTACAATACTACAAGGAAGATACCGTGAGGAGCAAAATACTATGACTACCTCACTCAATGTTTTAAACTACATAAAATTGCAAAAGAAACTAAAAAAAGGGGGACATGGTGGTTGAGTGGCTTTTTATAGTGGAGTTTAACATTCCTAATCAAATCGACCTGTGTTATGGATGAATCGTAGAGTTAACAGTAGTATATTTCCATTTACCTCATTGGGAAGGTCTTTGTCACCATACAGCAAAATCTGCATTAAAACGTTGTTTGCAAGATTTGTATATTCGAAAGGTCGTAATAATTCGACAACTCCAGCGAGAAGATCTCGTCGTTGAATATCAAAAGAAGGGCAGAGCAACAAAAAGTGTTCCGTATCCTCGATACCATCGTTGATGGGGCACATGGGGTTTATGGTATCCCTAAAATTATGCTTGAATTTGTGAAAGTTTAATATACTGAGTCCAACCCTGAGTTGTGTAAGATAGGATAAACCTATTGGGTCATGGATGCTATATATAGATTTGGCAGGGGGTCTGATTTTTGATAGAAGCTTCGTCTTAAAAACAGCAACAGATGGTGCAAGTCTAATCTCAGGATTTAGTTTATTCCATTCAACCAAGCAATGAGGATAGAAGCTAGATTTACATTTTTCCGTTTTGACCCTTATCCGCCCAGCGACATCCTGGTTGCGAAGAGAATATTGCGACTTGTGCAGGGGTGGGATTGGCTCTTTTGTATAAACGGGAGTTAGATTATTCAGGATCTTGTAGAAAAGAGTAAGGCGTCTGCCCCATCTTCTGTGACTTAATGATTCCCAGCCAAGCTCTGTGTACAGCTTTTCTCGCGATGTTCCTCTCCATGTTCCCGTAATAGCTCGAGCAGCAGAATACTGAACGGACTCTAATTTTTCCATTAAGCTTGGTAGAGTGACGCTACCGCTGAATTCGCATGTTTTCTCCGGATTATGGTAAATTACATCCCCGTAGTCCAGATGGGGTCGCACATAGAGCTTATATAGTTCGTTTAGGGTATGTCTGGGCAGATATTTGGAGAGATATTTCAACAAGCCAATGCCTTTTCTTGTTTTAGAGATTTTCTGATTTGATGTCCTCTCATTTGCCCACTCTCGCATTCAAACCATTTTGACCCTGCAACAAAACATTTTGACCCATCAATCTGCTTGTCAAACATTTTTGCTTTCGATAAACAAAAAATGTTTGAAGTTTTTCAAAAGCTTCGCTGAGCAATTGCTGTTTTTCAAACAATGTTTTGAATCGTGGTCATAAACGGTCAAACATTGTTTGATAAGCAAATCTCAAATATACGGCCAATAATGTTTGATCGTTCGGCCAGGGCTGTGTAAACTGTTACTACATCCTTAGTTGCTCCTCCTTTCCTACATTGGTGAAAATGAAAATATAGAAATGAAACTACTCTTTCACAATTTAGATAGACAAGAATGCTTTGTAGTGTCATTTCCCAAATTGACCAACGACTCTATGAAATTTCATGAACGACTCTATGAAACGTTGGGTAGTTTTAAGTAACTATGCACTACATTTTGCCCTTATATTTAGAGAAATTGATGCTCAATTTTGCTATGTATTGGATCTAATTTTGAAGGGTTTCTTTCTTCCAGGTCGACCCGTTCCACACTCTATTCGGTCTAGCTGGCTTGTCATTATTGGAGTATGATACAAAAACTCTAAAACCGGTTGATCCGGTTTTTTGTCTACCAAAACAAGTTATAGAGAGAACAGGAATAAGGACGCAGTTTTTATAGCTTCCAAGGTTAGTTTTTTGTAATTTATTTGCAGTAGATTTAGTTAGTCAAAGAATAATAAAATTAGTTTTACAAAGGTCAATGATTTACTCGACTACATTTTAGAAGACTTTCGATAACAAGACAGGATGGCAAGGGGCTCTTTGGTACCGGTACCACGTTGTTTGGTACTCCTTGTAGATAGCACAGTGCCTATACAACTACTCAACTTAACGGCGTAAAGAGAGTGAATTTTCGAAACGTTTCTCCCTACGTAATTTTCGACCCCAAATTTGTACACTAAACTTTGTATTAGGCCTATAGATGCAAGTTCACACCCCTGACCTGCATAGCGATATAAACTTCGAGATTTGATGACTTTCACACCCTCTGTCAAGAGTTAAATCCCTTAAAAAATTTTTTAACTTTAGATCGCAATAAAATAAACACCACAAAAATCTGAAGCAAAAATATTTTGATTCACACCAAGGTTAAATTTTCAAGAAATTGTCCAAGAGAAACGACTCGATATGTTTTATAGGTGTGTTCTTATTCGCCTAGCCTGCAGTTGTTGTCTTCAACACCAACCCATTCAACAAAAACAATTTTACCAGTACCTTTAATTATAGGGGGGTGTAGCCAGCTGGGGAGTCGCTTGGGTGAAATCAAAAGTTCCCTAGGTCGTCAAATTTACGCATGCAAAGACATCTTATAGTGTCAAATTTTGGTCTATTATTCTGTCAAAAGGTCCACATCATGCAATTCTAAAATAGTCTCTACATAGACTTACAGTATTACCTGAATCGTAGTTATCGCTATTGAAAAGAATCGCCTGGACGCTCAAAGTTTGAACGATCTCGGTTTGGTGTTAGTCTCGGTTTGATGAGCGATAACATGGACTCAAGTGATAAATCTAGTCTCTACTGTATATACAGCCCTTCTTGCCTAACATCCGTCAAAGATCGCTAAATTTATCCTTCCCAGTTTCGTTAATTTCCTTCGTGCCACACCAACTGCCATTCTAGCTGACGTTTCCATAGCGAATTCTGCCATTTTGCTAACTGATTCTTTCTCCAGCGTGTTCTCCTGTTTTGATACCAAGTTTTTACTTGTTCTGAGGTCAGCTTAATTTTCTTTGCGAGCAAGTCTCTCTGTTTAACAGTCAGGTATTTCTGAACTGTGAACGATTCTTCCAGTGATGATCTCTGCATAGAGGAAAACTTTTTTCTCCATGCCACAGACTTATTGTCCGAATCTTTAAGTTGTTTGCATGTGTCATCCGTGCTTTTGACACTCGCTTCTGTATCTTTCAGTAGATTCATTTCTGAAAGGGAAAGACAGATGAATTAGAGGTTAGCCGATAACTTCTTTAAAGGCTGAGAAAAGGGTTGGTTTTCTTTTCATCTTTCGAGGAAGTACGGTTTGTTTAAACCGCCCCTTGGCCGGCATCAGTGCTGTAAAATAGAAGGAATATGGCGCTTAGCCGGATGGCCGGACAGATACTGTAACTGTCACTGGGTTTGCGCGTGGTGTCACGAAATGTGACGAAATGGAACCAACCTCGCGTTAACACACTGCGAATTCATTCTACGCATTAAACCTGTAGATAAATTGCTTAAAATCCCTTTACCTCAAGGTTTCAACACAGAACAATGCCAAGATACTAATACCAAACCTCCATGTCAATCATGGTTAGGCATGAAGTGCTGATACCTTAACTTGTTATTGTCTTCGAATCTGCGTTGACATAATCCGATCATATTCGTAATCATAGATATCTGGAGGTGTGGCGTAGTAGATTTGTATTCGACCCCGGCTGATAAGTAGTCACAGTTGATAGACAGTGTCCTTGAAACGACCAAAACCCCCAAAAACCTAGCAGACTAAATATGAACCTCAGAGCGGCAGCATCAACGACCCAAATAACTGGATCACTGTCATGGTTCTACTCAGGCTCTATCCCAGCGACCCTCGACGTTCAAACTGACTCTTTTGATCTTTTGATCGTTTACTCCAACAGTTCCAGTGACACGTACGACAATAACTACTATATTGTAAACCAAGTTTAATCAGCGTTATGAAACTTTATTAGGGATAAGGAATTGTTTATAACATCGTTTTTCCTCATTGTAAACTGAAGTTATTGCTACTCTTTGACAAAAATGAAACTTTGCAAAGAGACTTAAAATTGAATTTTGCGCAACAAAACTACAATCTTTGCCATAAGGTGTTGCGACCAAGCTCCAAAATTAGCGCAAATTCCAGAAAATCTCAAAACTCTTTTATTATTTCACTGAAAACCCCCTTCCCCCCATCTCAATGTTGGTTGTTTAATTTCGATGTACCATTGGGCAACCAAATGTCACAAAATTTCTAATTCAACATTGATATAGGGGGGAGGGGGGTTAATTTTACTTTTGATACCTTGTAATTAGCAAAGAGTCGCAACACTTATGGCGAAGATTGTCTTTATGCCATGCATTGCAGCTGGCAATTTATGTGGGCATTTGGCAATGATAAAGCCTGTTTTTAAGAGGAATTTGGTAACAATTGACCTGAAAAAATAATCTTTATAAAATGCAAAAAGAGTACGGGGCAAAGTTGCGTAAAAAGGCAATCAATGTGAATGTTTTGTGGCTGGTCGCCAACCACGCCTTGTCTTGCTAAGGCCCTAATAAAAGCAGAAGCTTCAGAAACCCTTTTATAACCAACAAATGTTGACATCGACACAAATCTGCAGTAGATCAATACCGGAAGGACAATACTTATAAGGGCTTTAAATTTCGCTTCCATTTAATAAACATAACTACATAAACAGAAATTACCTTAAACAATGAATACTTTAGATACGATATTGACGGGTAACGCACGGGTAACGAACGGGTAACGCAACGGGTAACAAAAAATTTTGTAAGCTTCAGTACTGAATTTTGACGGGTAACACGGGTAACGCTATCTATTTAAAATATATTACTAATATATTTTAAATAGATAGCGTTATCCGTGTTACCCGTGAAAATTTAGTACTGAAGCTTACAAAATTTTTTGTTACCCGTTGCGTTACCCGTTCGTTACCCGTGCGTTACCCGTCCAGATCCTTTGTAAAGTGTCCTTTGCTTCATGGAATGTTTTGTCTTTACACTATATCTTACATATCCTAAGACTACGAGTATTAAAACATATTAAGTCACTCAACTTAAGCAGCAGCTCTGAAAGAAAAGTAGATATGGAAATTTGAGAGTCTACAGTATGCATCACTACCAAACACAATAAGTTCACCGAAACAGCGTGCACACGGTGGGACAGTCTTCTGCTGTCTTTCCGAAATCTGACAAATCCGACATTCTCTGAACAAGCAAACACTTGAAAGATCCCAAAAAAGCAATTATTGTGGTTAAAAACAAACACTGAGTGGCGTTCAGAGAGGAAGTTGGAGAACGGAGTGACGGCTATGTGATAAGGATAATGTCTAATTCACATAAACGTGATGAAAATTGATTATATTCACGTATACCTTCATCAGATAGTTTCAGGAGAATTATTTTTTGCCCGATAACCCAGGCTTTGACTCCATGTGAGCAGTTCTCAGTGTCACTTACATAAATTTCCCCCTTTCAGAATAATTATGACGTCAAATTTCCCTCCGTGTTCACCCAACAAAATTTCGGACATCATATTTGAATTCAGCATGTTCGAATTAGCAAACATCATTTTATTTAGAAGGATAAACCTCATCATACAGAATTTTTCCTAAAGACAATCTTTGCCATAAGGTGTTGCGACCAAGCTCCAAAATTAGCGCAAATTCCAGAAAATCTCAAAACTCTTTTATTATTTCACTGAAAACCCCCTTCCCCCCATCTCAATGTTGGTTGTTTAATTTCGATGTACCATTGGGCAACCAAATGTCACAAAATTTCTAATTCAACATTGATATAGGGGGGAGGGGGGTTAATTTTACTTTTGATACCTTGTAATTAGCAAAGAGTCGCAACACTTATGGCGAAGATTGTCTTTATGCCATGCATTGCAGCTGGCAATTTATGTGGGCATTTGGCAATGATAAAGCCTGTTTTTAAGAGGAATTTGGTAACAATTGACCTGAAAAAATAATCTTTATAAAATGCAAAAAGAGTACGGGGCAAAGTTGCGTAAAAAGGCAATCAATGTGAATGTTTTGTGGCTGGTCGCCAACCACGCCTTGTCTTGCTAAGGCCCTAATAAAAGCAGAAGCTTCAGAAACCCTTTTATAACC